>CANSZD010004059.1:600000-1023546 GCA_947648045.1 Beta corolliflora | reverse complement strand
GATGATGGGGAGGTAACTTCCTTTGGTTGCTGTTAGTTTGATTGTCTCAATGGTTAAAACTGATCATCATATGCTGAATTTGATTAACATTTGGTGCCAGCTTGAATCCCCTAAATGTGGGTCTGACCCCCTGCAAAGTTGACTGGGAAGACCGCACTTCTCTGTTATTCGATGGTTGATTCATTCTGGCTGACGGTACTTGATACCCTCTCCCTGATTTTTTGGCAAGGTATGATGCTTTTCTGTTGAATCTGGTGACTTGAAAACATTCCCCAAAATCCCGCCCTCCGTTCTAAGTTAAAGTTCATTTAAAAGATCTCAAGGGAGGCTATTGTAGTTGGAGATACTAAAAAGGATATCAAGCTTTCACTCAGGTATGATGACCTTGAACATTCTTGTGAATTTCAAATAATGAAGAAAACAATAATTCCTTCTAAGTGTTATGTTTAGGGTAGATGTCCTCGAAGATGCATGTCATGCCTGTTTTTATTGAGCCTTTTTGTACTTCCTGCCTGGACTTGATCACAGATTCTTTTTACAGGCTTGTGGGGTTCTCTGTGCAGTCGAGCCACTGAACTCCTTTTGGCGTATTTTGCCAAATTCACACATCAATATCCCCAGTGAGATTGAAAAGAAAAGGTTGAATTTTTACTGCACATTAATCAAGCAGGGTCTTTTTTCAATTTACTGGAATGGCTTTTAGACAGTGATATTGGGGAGACTTTGTAGAACAATCACATTACTTGCCAAAGAAAACTAAAGAAGCTTACTTAATTTTGGGTTATGGCATCCTCATCAAGTATCACTGTTGCAAGAATTTCCTGTTTTCACCGGTCCTCTCTCTTGGTTATTCTGTTCTTCGTTTTCTCTATTTTAAAGCCATTATTGTTTTTACTTATATATACATATATATATCTAGATTTAGATTATTTGGTGCTTTAGTCATCTGAAATGATGTCATGTAACTGAATTCTGCAGTTATTTACAATCTCCTGGTTCAAAACGGACCGAGCCTCTCGCTGATCAGAGAGATGGCATTATATTGACTCCGAAAAATGTTCAGGTACATATCTCTCTCTCTGTCTCTATATATATATATATATGATGAGTCTGAACCTTGAATTATCATCATCCGTTAGCAAAGATTTTTGGGAAGAGGTCGTTCAATCTTTTATGTGGTTGATTCTTATCCTTTTTATCAGGCATCGAGGACTCTCTTCAACATGGCTCATCGGTTACACAATGTGTTAGGTCCCTCTTGGGTTTCTGGTAATCTGACACACATTTTTTGGAGAAAATTAAGTGCTTCACGATTACCTTTCAAATATGAATACTGGAAATTGATGCAGGTACTGGAAACATTAGCAGCCTTGGACCGGTTTCAATTCACTCCAGCCTCATGCTACTACACAGGTAATAGTGATCATATGTTGCTGTCTTATATTATCGTTGTTTTGAATAAATGTGATTTTATCCTAAATACCTATTGGATGTATAGTGATTTTTCTGCAGCCGTTCTGGAGGAGCATTCCTGTAACTTATTGTGTTATCCTTTGCCCTATATTACTGTGTTTTCATCTCTTATAAACAGGAAGTGTCCACAGGTGAGCAGGCTCACCAGGGAGTCATCTGGGCAACTCCATGGTGATTTTAGCATCCTCTCCTCTTTGAAATTCTAAGGTAAGAAATTTTTATTGCTTAGTTCCATGACTGTTACTTGGAGCCATGTACACACATCTATATTATGGACTAATATTTTTTTTTTTTTTTTTCCACTTTACATGTAGCTATTTGAAAGTTCTGCTCTGATGTCAATTATCTGCAGTAAAGTCACTTGTCTCTGCACTTTGCCAACTGTCACAACAATCCCTGCCTGGAATTGTTGGTGGTTTTTCCTCAAACATCAAGTCAAGAGAAAATTGGAAGCATCAGTTTTTCCGTCGAAAGATTAATATCTATCCTTGTTAATAATGTTCACAGTATGTCTTCTTATTCTGTTGTACATTGTTGTCTAATGTCTACTTCTCTGTTTTCCACTAAGCTAATCTTCAGCAACTTTTGGCTTTTGAGATTTTGGAGACATATCATGGTTCCTTTACGAGGTTTGTCCTGATTTGGATGATCAAGGCTATGCTAAATGTTAACAAACCTTGTATCTGTCCTAAACAAAAATATATAACCTTAAATGACGCCAATTAGTTTATTTGACATTGATATTCTAGCAATTTATCCCTGCCATTTTGTTTAAATTTGGTGGCCTGATGCTGTCGATCCATTTTCTGGTAACAGAATATGGGCAAAGACATCTCTAGACATTTTTTTATTTTTCTTCTCCTGGTAAGGTTCAATTTTTGTTTCTGTTTTTTCCCTGCTGATGATTATTAGGGGCGGGGGTAACAAATAAATCACAAGGAGATGTAAGGGCTACTAAAGATACTATGAGGAGGAGGTAGGGAAGATGGGAGTAAAGAGGAAGGGTAAATTCCAAAGCAAGAGTGCTTGAGAAGGCTACCCATGGCTTCTTCTCTAAATTTTATAGCTAATTGCTTTTTTTCTTGAAGTCTCCGTCTAACTATGATTTTCTCCTCCAATTTTACCACTCAAGGCCACCAACCATTATTATTTTACTGATATCTCTCAAATTAACTTTCTTATTGTTTCATGAAAGTTCATCTTTGTAGTTTGTCTTATGTAGAATATGAATACATTGCCTGCCTCAAATATCTTGCTTTGGGTCATTTTAACAGACCACGTTCAGGTCATACAGATGTTAGTCTGCTGTGCAGGGGCTTCACCAATTTTAGTATGAGCGCCTAGTTCTATTCAGATGCCTGAAGCAAAGCCATGGTGGATGATTTTAGCTAGGCTCTGTTATGATGTTTACATTTAAGGTTCTTGGGCTGGAATTCTAGAAAGGATTTGTTTTATTCTCGGGGTACTCTAATACCCATATTCTTGTGATAGAATATACAGGTTCAATGCACCTTACCCTTGTTCTTCTTGACGCCGTTACTTGCTGTCTGTTTCTATTTTTTGTGGCCGTGCTGCATACTTATATTATGTTTGATCACTCTGCCTTTCTGCTGCAACTGCAATGATGATGTAATCTGGGAACTTGGAAATGAAACCCTTCGATTTTATTTTCTAATCGTTAGCTTATATAACCTTTCGGAAAAGCATTAAAAGCATAAAAACCAGTTGTTCTATAAACTGTAATGAGTATGTTGGGAGATTAAAATGAGACACACCACTTAATTTAAACCTTCCAATTTTTTGGATTATAGTTCAAAGTTATTCCAGGAAAGCTAAAAGTGTAATAGCTCTGGAAATTATAATAACACGTTCTATTGGATAGGTTATGATAGGATGCAATGTATATTATACACTTCAGGGTCTTTTTTTTTTGCCAATTTGCTCATCTGGAGAGATGAGCAAAAAAAACCTTGGGTGCATGGTAATGTTTTGAATTTGTGGTTTATTCTGATTCAAACTCAATCTGTGGTCTATTATATGTTGAATAGCTGTATATTGTTTTTATTGGTGCTTGTAGGATCCTTTTTAAATGTAATATGCTCATGAACTTTATTCTTTGCTGAAGGAGTGGAGCCTCTGTGGGATCCAATCGTGGGCCACTTCCTTGAGGTAATGCCATGCCAATATCATAATAGGCCATTGCTTCTGCTACTCTCTATGGACTTATCTGATTGTTTTGTTTTCCGCTTGCTGAAAACTCTAATCAACATATAAGGAGCATGGCACTTGATGCGTTAGATAGGTCAATTTGTGCTGTTCTGGGATCAGATCTGTTTCAGGACCGTCTAATGTCAGGATCTCTGCCAGATTCGCAATATGTGAGTGTATTTTGACATCAGCGAAGTGAACTGGGTTTGATTTAAAATGAGAATAATCCCTTCATATGTTTTATGTGCAGATAAAAAATGCATCTGTAGATTTGAGATCACTTGAACGTGCTGTCATATCACCCTTAAGGGTATTGTATTTTTCTACTGAGAGTTTTGATGTCCGCTCTAGATCTCTGAGGATTCTTCTTCATGTTCTAGAGGTAAAGTGAGAAGCTGTTTGCATGTCAATGTGACTTTTTTTCCTTCTTGCTTTTGTTTTATTTCTCTTATTTTACCTGCAAATTGTTCCCAGAGACATGGAGAGAAACTACATGATAGCTGGCAGGATATACTTGAGATGTTAAGGTATGCCTTTCTACTTTCTGCAAATGTCATCATTTTCTAAAGTCTCTTCCATTGTGTACACTCTTCTGTTACTCGTGCTGAAGTTCTTTATTTCTTCTTCCCATCAAAGGTCTGTTGCCTGTGCAGCTGAGGAAGGGATCTAATCACGCTGGGATTCCAGGTTGGAGGATCCAAATTTTTTTCCTGGCTACCTTTGTTTAGTGTTCCCTTTTCTGTCATTGCAGCCTTTGGAAAGTTGGATTATCCAGCGTTATTATGTTTGGAAAACTCTAGACTCTGTGCTGTCTGTCTTGAGTATTGTATTAAGTTGTATTGGGTTTGTGTGAATTGAAATCTATTGCACCTCAATAATGAGGTGATGTTTCCTAAATAAAGTGAGCGCCAGTGATCAAATACAACATGTATCATGCCTTGGTTGTCTATAGAATGATATCTTGCCTGTGGTAGTCTATCGAATGATATTGTTGCAGTCTATAGAATAATCGGTGTTTATGTGGTATTTGAGCCAATTTCTTTCTTTGTTATGCAGAGCCTTCGTGTCATTATGAATGATGGACTCTCAACAATACCAGTGGATTGCCTTCAAGTGTAAGCTTCTCTCTTGGTGTATTAACACATGTTTTTTAGGTAATTTTTTTGAGTCTTGATAGTGGCTGAAAATTTGGCCACTGCATCCCATGACCGTTTTTTGTTTCTTCCATGATTGAGAGAGAGAGAGAGGGGGAGGGAGGGGGGATGAGAGGGGGAGAAAGAGAGAGAGAGGGGGGGGAGGGAGGGGGGGATGGAGAGGGGGAGAAAGAGAGAGAGAGGAGGGGGGGAGGGGGGAGAGAGTGGGGGAGGGGGGGAGAGGGAGGGGGGAGAGAGAGGGAAGGGGAGAGGGAGGAAGGAGAGGGAGGGACGTGAGGCCAAAAGCGAGAGAGGGGGGAGGGGAAGTGAGGAAAAAAGCGAGAGAGGGGGAGGGGGAGAGAGAGAGAGAGCGCGAGAGAGGGGGGAGGGAGAGAGAGAGAGAGGGGGAGAGAGAGAGAGGAGGGAGAGAGGGAGAGAGGAGGGGAGAGAGGGAGAGAGGGAGGGAGAGAGGGAGGGAGAGAGAGAGAGGGGGAGGGAGGGAGGGAGGGAGAGAGAGAGGGAGGGAGAGAGAGAGAGAGGGGAGAGAGAGGAAGTTAATGATTGGTAGATGTGGAGACAGCTTCTTGTCATGACATCTTTATACTATTTGCTTCGTATGCTCTGTGCTTGGCAGCTTTTTTTTTTTTGTTATAGCTTATCAAATATTTGTCTCCCTAGTTAGCAAAATATTTTCAATGTGTTTCTACAAGCTGTTGCTTAATTGCTTGGGAAATTCAAAATGTTGCTTAATTGGTGGAAATTCAAAATTGCAGATGTATTGATGTTACTGGAGCCTATAGTGCTCAGCAGACTGAGTTGAACATAAGCTTGACTGCAATAGGTCTCTTGTGGACTACAACTGATTTTATAGCAAAAGGACACATCCCTCTGAGTGGCGAAGAAAGTGGTATGTGGATCTTTGATCTCAAATACAGAACTGTTGTGGATAATAGTGCACTAAGCTTCTTAAATTGCCATAACATGCAAAGCATAGGTCTTTCTTTTTATTTCAGAGAAAGTAGATGGTGAGAAGAGAGAAGAGGAAACACTCAATTCAAACAAACCTAACAATCAAGCTTCTATTTTTGATGTGGTTGAACGTGACAAGTTGCTGATATCTATTTTCTCATTGCTTCAAACACTTGGAGCAGATGAGAGACCTGAGGTACTAAAGTTAATCATCTTCTTATGCCATATGTTGGGTACTGCTGGTTCTCTTAGTTGTGGATCACTGGATTGCTCTTTGTTCTATATATAATTGTTTTGTTTGAAACTGTGTACTTTCTGAAGCTGTTATCACCCTAGTTTATTTCCGACTACAATAGTAGCAAATCAACCAAAGGCAAATAACATGTTGCCATTTCTTGGTGAAGGAATTCCACATAAAATAGAAGGCTTCGTCACAATGTGGCAAAATAATAAGTGAAAGCTGATATCAGGAACCGGACTTCTAATATAAATATATAACATTGTCATCCACTTTCCTTTGACATTAGGAACCAGACACTATATATCACTTTGCTCATGCAGAATTTGTTGTCCAAGTGCACCAATGTATTTGTGATTTGTGAATACCTTAGGTATTTATTTGTGATTTGTCCGAGTGAACAAAGGAAACGTGACATGTGAGTTATGAGCATAATGAAAGTATAAAGATGTGGTGGGACTCATGTCCCATAATAGAAAAGAGAAGTGAGTTAATTTTGTGAAACGTACCAAAAAAGGAAAGTGAGTAAATGTTTGTGAAATGGAGAAAGTACAAAATTGTTAGATTTGAGTATGTGAATAGTGTCAAAAGTCAAGATGGTACATTTAAATAAATGGAGGAATTAAAATTGTCCTAAAAGTGCTTACTTGAATGCAAAAGATAGGCTTCAATGATAGTCCACAATGATGATTCATTTTCCACTTTATGAGAAAATTCTTTAAATCACTAAATTAAGTGGAGGCAGCGTAGAATATGAGTTATAAAAGAAAAAAAAATCACAAGGGAACTGGGTAGGTAACTGCCAGTGTATTTTGTCTCAAAACATCTGCACTTTGTTATTTAATAGGTCAAATATTTCATATATGTTATGTTAATTAAAGCTACAATTTAAATCTATATATATTTTTGCCTCCTTTATTTTCACAAATAAATTCAAACTAAACCTATATAAGCATTAGTTAAGTTGGGAATAAGGGTGAGGTTAAGTGACTGAACAGAACTAGCAAGTGAACTGAACTTTATCAAAGCTCAGCTAATCAATTGAACTCAAGTGAAGTTAAGTGACTGAACAGAAATTCTGTAATATTTGATTTCACACAACTTAAGTGTGACCTAATTGTCTTTTATGTATGTAGCTCTCATGCTATATGGTTTTAGTAATCAACGATCTTTGTTTTACTAGTAGTTAGTTCCCTCGCGAAGGCGGATCCAGGATTCGTACCATGTGGGGTTCGAACTTATTCAAAGATCGGATATTCAGGTCAAGATCGGATATTCAGATTTATACCAATACATAAGTCCAAATTCTAATAAAAATACAAATAAAATGATCCAATACATATGTTAAAGTGTCAAAATTCAAAAAAAATGGAGTCAAATTTGGCTAAAGAAATTACAAAAAGTATACAACGAGGTATTCATACAATGTGGAAATGAAATTAAGTAATTAACAAAAGCAGATTAAGCAATCAAGTGTAAGATTTGTAAACACCAAAAAAGTAGTTCTTTAATACTTCAAACATTATTAGCAATCGAGTGTAAAATTTGAAAACACCAAAAAAAGTTCTTCAAGACTTCGAAACATTATTAGTAATCAAGTGTAAGATTTGTGCCTACCTAAAATATAAATATTATTTTTCTATGACTTTACGTATGTATAATACCAGTAAAAGTCATTAATCATTTCCAATTTATGTGTTGAGAAGTGAATATGTTTATATGGATGCAAGTAAAGATTAAAAACTTCTCCTAAAAAAGTTTAAAAAACTAATATCTATATAGTGAATCAACCTGTTATAATTTTAGCGACTTATTTTACTTGGAGTTAAATTGTTGATTGCTTGAGCATGGAAAATTGGAGTTGGATTCATGACTAGGTACTTAAGCGAGTAGAAACTAGAGAGGAGAGCTAAGAGGAAAATAAAAAAAGGATAAAGAAAAGAAATAGAAAACCCAACAAAAATGCATTCTAACGGGATTCGAACTCGAGTCGTGTGCACATGTAATCTAATTCACGCGGGCTCTACCGCTGAGACAAACTTCATTTACAGGGAAGTAAGTCCATGTTTTTCTATATAACTTCTTTTTTTTCCCAGCTTCTTAACCAGATTTTTGTGCGGGATCTGTGTGGGTTCAGTTGAACCCACTCAACCCACGCTAGATCCGCCACTGTTCCTCGATAGTGGATAAAATGGCTGAGAAGATCAGGCCTCCTTTTTGGTGCTCAGTGGCTCTTTTTGCAGAAAATCTCCTTTTGGGAGTAATTTCTGGATTTATCTGTAGGGGGTGTTACTTTCACTTTGAATTGTACAGCCAAAATGCCTATGGAAAGTTGATGGTCAGTGGAGGTGTAGCCATTTGCATCCCATGTTGTTGATAAGACATCCATATGTGCTTAAGAGCCTTTACTGATACTCCTGTTCCTTATCAGATGTCCACATTGACCTTTTCATGCCCTAAATTGAGAGTATTGTACCGCAAAATTAATTACCTGCTGTTCCTTTCCCTAAATGTCATCTACTTCCTCCGTTTCACAATACATGCACCATTTGCTTTTTCATGCACTCCAATGCTCTTTCTTTCGACAGTAATATCTTTAATTGTGTATAGGTAAAAATATAAAAGTTGACATTTGAAATCCCTCGCATTGAGCAATTTAATAAGACCCTCACTTGACTATGTTTTTTCTTACATAATTTTGAGAGAAAGATTGTCAAAGTTGGTTGATGAATAGTGCTCATATGAGAAATGGTGCATGTATTGTGAAACGGAGGAAGTATATTCTATGAATAATTTTCGACTTGCCTTTCCAAAGCCGCTCAAACATGTGTTATGACCAGATAAGGTCCTAAAAGCTGTACATGTGAATTTACATTGTGACGTGCTATGTAACACCCACAAGATGCTGCTTTTGTGACTGTGACTGCGAGTGCACCCACTATCCTTTCTTCGTGATTTATTGCCTCGAATAATAGACCTTATTTAATTTACTATTGGAAAGTTCCATGCGGTAAGTTCTTATCTTTCGCTTTTTTGAAGTCTGGGCTATTAAAAGCCTTTGTTTTGACAATCCATCTTCTGCATGACGCATCACACCTGGTGCTACATTATGAGTAATCCCATATATGCATAATCAGGTTCCCTGGCTGTGTTTGGTTAGTAACCCTGTATATGCATTAACAATTTTCCCATTGCAACCTTAGTAATTCTCATCAATGACCCCCGTTTTTATTCTAATCAAGATCTATATGACGCGTCGCATCCAGAGGCGGATCTATGTTGTGGCCTGGAGTAGCTCATGCCACATTTATGATTTTGGGAAGAAAAAAATATGAAATTTGAATTTACAGAATAAGAAAGATCCAGAAGCAAATTTCTTGATGCGTTAATGGAAAAGAAAAATAATTAGAAGATGTACCCAACTTTTTCAGACCTATGGTATGGTGAAAACCCTAAGTTAACTAATTAAAGAATAAGATAACAGCACATAAGGGGGACCCATTTGGGCTATCTATGGTTAAAGAGATGCGATACCCATGGTCATGGTTTTGAGGCTGATGGATGTCGTACATCGATGCATTTGGTGGCTATGAAGGGCATTTGACTTGTGGACTACAAATGGCTTGAGAGGAGTGCATTTTTCTCTTTCTTCTACAACTCTTGTTTGGGGGAAGTAGAGATACCACTAAAAAGAAAAATCTTCTCTTTAGCGGATGATTAGAATCTTTGAGTGAAGAGTGGAATGCATTGTCATTTTTCTTTACACCTTTTGTCTAAGCAGACATACCAAAATTCCAAATATATCCTTATCATTTTACTTGCCATCAAAACAAAAAACCACGATCCTACCTATATTTTTTTAGATATTAACTATGTTTTCTTAAAATGTCGACATGGTGACTTTCACGTTTTTTAACATACAAACTTTATGTGTAAATGATTTCAACTACTTGTTAGTATAATTCATAGATAGTTGATATGTAGACAAATTCAATAACATCTTATATAACATCTGTCATTAAAAACAACGGTCAAGGTGGGGTATAAGAATTGCATAAAAGTAAAAGTGTTGTAATATTTAGTGAACAAAAGGTCGTAATAGCTACCAAACACCCTTTTTCAATAGGCTGGTCTCAAAAAAATTAAGCTCATATAAATGCTTCTCTGGTTTGTAATAGGGCTAATGTAAGACCTTATTAATGGATAGTCGATTGATGTATGTCAAATCAGGCAAAGTAACCACAAGGTTAGATCAGAGCCAATAAGATCAAATAAAATAACAAAGAGTACATTTAGTTTGTATTTAGATTTTCTATAACCTTTTGTATTAATAGGAGTATAATATTTTTTCCTTCTATTTGATGTTTTTGCATGATTCGTTGACAGCTATAATTGGTCGAATGGACATTCTCATGGCAAAGCCAAGGAAAAGTTGATGAATGTGGATCATGGATATCTATTATTATGTGACTAAATTTTATAGCAATTGACATCCTTATAATCGGATCTCATAAATCATTTGAACTATTTCTGGCTAGGTGTTTCATTGCATTAGAAAAACTAGTAGAAATGTGTCACTGACTTATTTGAACATGTTTTTCCTTGTTCTGTATTATTTGAGGTGGTTTAGTGAATAAATCTTTCTATTGCATTTCATCTTCTTGACTACTGTATTTTACAGGTGAGAAATTCTGCAATTCGTACACTTTTTCAAACTCTTGGGACTCATGGACAAAAAGCTTTCAAAGAGCATGTGGGAAGATTGTCTTTGGAACTATGTTTCCCCCGTCACTGGATCGTGCTTCTATTTGGTAATTTATTGATGCCTAATTTGCTATGCAGAAGGAAGCTTTCTCAGCCTGAAGTAAAAAGCCTGTTTATGATAAATTGTCTTTCATCTTTGTAGGCTGCCACTTCATCCAGGGATGAATGGCATGGCAAGGAGCTAGGAACACAAGGTGGAAAAGCAGTTCACATGCTTATACATCACAGGTGATGGTTTAACCTTGTTATGATCCTCCTGAAAGATGCTCCTCTACTCAGTCAGTGTTGAAAATATTGCTAACACGTGCAGTCGTAACACGGCTCAGAAGCAGTGGGATGAAACACTTGTAGTGGTCCCAGGGATAGCTCGCCTCTTACGCTTTTTCTTTCCCTATCTAAGGACTTTGAGAAATTTCTGGTCTGGTGAGTCCTGCACTGCTGGTTGCTTAGCTGCACATTTTACTTCTGGAGATATAGAACTCATAAGTTTATAGCTATCGTCAGTTCAATATCTACCATACTACCTCCCCGCTCCAAAAGAATGCAACACTTGCATTTTTAGAGTCAAACTTTACAAACTTCGACTACGAATTCTCATCACTATATAAATATTAACATAGTCATGTGAGATCTTGTTAAATTCATTTCAATGTGTAGGTTTCAAAATATAATTTTTTGATAATTTTTTATTTATACGTAATTAAAGATATTTATGGTCTAAGGAGACTGTGAAAACTCAAGTGTTGCATACTTTGCCGAGCGGAGTGAGTACTATTATGAAATACCATCATCAATGCCTTAACAAGGATGGTCACCACAAACGCCTATTCCTTCCATAACGCTAAAATGATCAGATGTTTCTTTGTTGCAGGGTGGGAATCATTGATTAAATTTGTTAAGACTAGTATCGTAAATGGTAGTAAAGAAGTCGACTCGCTGCAATTAACTGTTTGCAGACGACCGTTCTATCTCATTCACTGAAGGTGATAATAATCCATTAAGCTTTTTGTTTTTTTTTCTTTATAATAATTCTCAAGCTGTTTGAAAATTATATTTCTTTGTGTCAGGGAAACTTTCCTGTGGGCTTACCTTAAATCGGTACTTGACGCCTATGAGCACTTTCTCCTGGAATCACCAAGCCGCGGTGATAATGCAATTGGCAGAGTGAAGCAAGAGATATTGTATGGGCTTGGTAATCACTGTGTGCTTCTTTACCAATATTCATTAACTCACTGCTCCCTTCTGACATTTGTGAACAACATTACGCTGTTGACACTGATGCATGTTCTTGTCATCCTATCAGTCCGTGCTTTCTTCTTTTTCTTTCTCCTTTTCTTCTGGAAATTGATTTAAGCTGTCATTTTTGTGCCTTCCAACTTTCTCCAGGCGAGTTGTTTGCCCTGGCACCACAGATGTTCGACGCCGATATGTACAAGCAGCTGCTACAAGTAGTGCATGTGGTAATTCAGGCCACCATGACTGTTGATAATGCTGCAGCTGATGCTGTAAGATCCATTTTAGTATGAAATGTGTTTATTCTTATATTTTATTTCCTGTCAACAGTTTTTAGGAAAAGAAAAGTAGATTTATGTAAGTAGGCCCCTCGTTGAATTCAGGCTGACCCTAACATGAAGTTTATCAAAGGCCCAAACGCTGACACTTTTCTATTCCAGCTGGGCAAAGCACAGTCCATGGAGCCCCCTTCCCAGTTTGCCCACAAAATTTTTTTGGCGAGACACCCAGCCAGGATCCAATCCCTGATGCCTGGGTGGAGGCCTACAAGATGCCATTTGGCAAATAGGCATTTAGCTTTGTCAATGTCCTTGTTTTTCCCTCCCTTCTCCTCTCCTTGTCCCATACTCTTTGTTTCTTGTTCCTTTTGTGATGTTACAATTTTGTGTGTGTTATTCTTACAGTTATACTAAAATTGGCTTTAAACGTGAAACTACCAATTTAATGAAGTGCTTGTTTGGTTGACATTAAAAAATATGGGACTTAGAAATTCATAGGAAGTGGAAGAATGTGGAGTTTGTTGGTTGACAAAAACATAGGAAGTTCACTTCCCACAAAATTGATGAAGTTAAAATCCCCCTAGGTAATTGATTTTTTCCATGATCAAGCAAATATTTTTTTTGCAATCCCTAAAAAATGCAATTACATAGGACAATAACTTCTTAGGAAATATGACTTGGTAGTTCCTACGCTCAACCAAACAGCCACGGATATTGCTTCCCTAAGAATTATGCCGATCTATCGACGTTTTCTAAAAATGTAGTATATCTGATCTGTTGAATATGTAAAAGTTTTAAACATTTGTAGTTAAAAATTTGCTTTGGTTGGCGAAGCCCCTTTGCTAAGAGATGTAATTTGAAGACCACAAAACGGAAATTATGGAATGAGAGGGTAACAAACACTTTACCCTCTAGACTAAACTTGAAGTAGAAAATAACAGTATATATACACTTGAAAAAGCATAACTTTGTAGATAAAGGACTGGAACATCAATTTTTTTTCTCTTCCTTTGGCTCCTTTGGCATCACTGTGGGAGGGTTGGTGGCAAGCAGGCACAAATACATTTTGAATTTGGCTCCTTTCCTGAGTACAAGTAAAGCTTCTGACAGATACATTCATAATACTTTTTTCAGGGATGCATACCCCCTTTGCAACGTACTGTGCTAGAAATCTTACCACTTCTATGTCCATCGGAGCATCTCTCTTCTATGTGGTCCCTTTTTCTTCAGTTGATCTTGAAGTATCTTCCAAGAGCTCCTCCTGCCTTAAAACACATCGAAGATGTGAAGCAAGCTGGGGAAACAGACTCTACCCGAGGTATTGTGGCAATTTTGTTGATGGTCTGTATATGTTTCAACAGCAGGAAATGTAGACTAACAGACTTAATTGCTATTTTCTTTTAATTGCAGAAGCTGAAAAGTGGGGAAAGAATGAAAGTCCTAATGGTGTGACGTCTACATCTCTGAGGTTGACAGAAGATCTAGTTGAGTCAGGCATCCAATGCAGCATATTTTCTGAAAAGCTTATCCCGTGCTTATTGATCTATTCTTGCAAGCTCCAGATTCTGAAAAAGTATATTATATATCCTGAAGCGATTCAAGCTTTAGGAAGGTATATACCATGATTACTTATTTTTTGTTTTTCCATTGCAATTTTAATCGTTGTAGTACTTTGATTGCAGTTTATTTGTGTCTCCAATTTCTCATTTTGATGATGGTACAATTGGATTCGGAACTTTAAAGAGTAGATCTCCGATTTGTATTTGGGACCTGAAAGAGAAAGTTTCTTAGATATAACATGTGAATACTTGTCTTGGCTTAAAGACTCATGGCTTCATGGCTACTGATAGTCTCAATGGAAGTGCTAGATTTAGTTTGCAACTTGTGACTAATGTTTTCGAAATTCAAACACTTTTCTCGAGGAGCAAGATAAGCATCTAGTTTCAGCATGAATTCTGGTCAAGAGAAACCCCCACCCGTTAGGAGGTATCCTATATCATTCGTGTCTTTCTGGATTTTGAAATGGATATGTTGTGTCATGCCATTGATAGTCTTGTGAATTCAAAAGACAAGAGTTGATAAGTTGGTCTTCCTAAGGTAGATGCCTTGTTTGTGGAAAAGAGGTGTGAACATCTCTTGGTAGAATGCAGTGAGTCCTAGTGCAAGCATGGAAGTTCAACTAAGCCATGATATTGAAGTTCACACCGCATATCTTTGTCGAATTCTTCAGAGACATAAGGGAGATTTCTACAGAATTCGACAAGCTTATGCGGTGTGAGGAATGTCAAAAGCTTTCCACCGACCCCAAGTATGTACGAGACTTTCTAAGCCCATGGTGTATAGCTGAAGTTCCTTTTTTAAGGCTTTTGTATAGCTGCAATGAAGTATTAGGTTCTGCCATACTCGATTTGTAGATAAATTTCGTCATGATGGCTTGAGGGCATGAGCCTTTTTCTTTTAACCTCCAGTTGAAATAATTCTTTTAATAATAAAAAAAACAGATATTGTTTGTGGAAGTTACAAGAGTGGGGAAAATTTGAACACTTGTGTTATTTTCTCTCTAGTATGATCTAGAGGAGTTGGGAGGCAAACAATGACAATCATGAAATAGGGTTTGAGGAAGTTGCTTTCAGGTCTTAACTCTTGAATGATGATGCTATCTTTGTTAAGAGTTTGGTTTTACAAAGTGGACACGCACCAAGGGACTAAAACTGCCAAAGCATGTTAGATCTTCTGCTTGTGATCGTATCTTGTGATTTCTTGCCGACTAACGCTTGCACTCCCAGGACATTCACTTTTGTTTTTTTGTTACTTTGAGTCTAACTGAATGAAAGCGTCATCAGTAAAACTTGGTTCTTGTCACCTTCTGAGTTTCTGGCAGAGATGCCAATTGAATGGTGATTTTGCAGTAGTTACATGGTGTGGGTTCTATTGTTTTCTCAGTTTCCATTATGTTTGGTTCTCCAGCTGCAAGCTACATCTAATGCGCGTATATTATAAATTTATAAAAATGGAGTATTGGTAGTTCTTGTGGTTCAAGCTTTTTTTATTAAATTAAATTTCTTTTATAGGTGCATGACAACAAGAAGAGACAGTCCAGATGGCTCAGTTTGGAGGTTGGCTGTTGAAGGCTTTAATCGTCTTCTTGTGGCTGATGTTGGTCGATTGTCCCTGATTGGTGAAACTCATCCATGTATAAGCAGATCTGCAAGAAATCGTATCTGGAAAGAAGTGGCTGATGTTTTTGAAATATTTCTTGTGGGATACTGTGGACGTGCTCTTCCTTCCAATGTTCTGTCTGCTACTGTACTCAAGGCTGATATATCACTAGATATGGCCTTTTAACCAGTCTTGGTGACAGGATTCTCAAGTCACACATTGACGCCCCTTCTGATGTAATTTCCTTTCTAATATTGCATATCTTTTCATCAGAAATGTACTAATAATGGTTCCATGAGTCTGTCCTAGAGGTGATGCCATGAGTAGATTTTGTCAACAAAATTTTCCCAGCAAACATGTTTTTTTGATTCATCAGTTGGATCATAAGCTCCTTGATTACTTAACTAACTGATATCTTATTCTTAATGTTTTCAGATTTTACAGAGATTAGTTTCCACCCTAGACCGGTGTGCCTTACGCACATGCTCTTTGCCTGTGGAGACGGTTGGACTCCTTCCTTCCCATTGCTTCAGATTTTCCTTGGCTTGCTTGCAAAAACTATTCATTTTGACCAGGTATATATTGTTTTCTGATTTGTCAATTGGGGACTTGGGGAATTTGGTGGTAGATTGGATGGATGTCTTAAAAGTAACAATGGCTCATTGGCTCCAAAAGAAGGGCATGGAATTTAATTTAACACGAATGATTTCTTTAAACACTGATGTTTGCTACAGGGAATTGGGGAGATATATATTAGTTTAAAATATGGTCAAAGTGGAGTATGTGAACAGTGCAAAAGTCAAACTGTTGCAATTCCATGGAAACAACAAAAAAAAAAAAAAAAAAGAAAAGAGAAGAAAAAGACATAGATGTTTACTATAGGGAATTGGGGAAACTTTTTGCCTAAGAATATAGTTCTGGCTTCTGGCGATTAAATCAATGGGTTATATCTATGCTTCTGCTTATTGAAATAAAAGTCTTGATACCCAGTGAGTGGTATTCTTAATTTGTTTGCAGTTTTGAGAATGAGGCTGATGATTGGAATGCAACAAGATCGGAGGTCAGCAAAATTGCTATCATGGTGCTTATGGAGAGATGCGAACACATATTTGATAGATTTCTCATAGACGAGGCTGCTCTAGGTGTGTAGCTTTAAGTTCAACTAATGTACTTCAGATTCAGAAAGCTCGCGAATATTGGCTTTGAAGTTCTGCACATGAAGGAATTCATATTGGGTGGCTGCTGTATTGCTTTTGATCCCTGGATTTCCAATTGGTACTCATGAAGCACTTCACTTTTCCTGCAGGTGGCCAACCATTTCCTTCAGCTAGGCTTGAAGAAATGGTATTTGTTCTTGAAGAGCTAGCTAGCTTGACTATTCACCCAGACGCTGCATCTGTTCTGCCTTTGCATCCGCATCTGAGACATGCTTTTAAAACTGATGGGAATCATGATGTTCGAGTTCATCTCCTTGTACTCCAACCATCTCTCTGTGAACTTGTCATCTCAAGGTGAGATAATTGGCATCTCATTATCTTTTTTCTTTTTAGGAAATTTGACAGGAGAAAATCATTCTTTAACATGGTCATATTTGAGCATTGTTTTCTTGCCTCGAACTTTTGAGTGCATTGTGTGCGTGGTGCCGAACATAGTTATTGCCTTGGTCGAAATCAAACTAGCTGTGTTAATTTATAAAGTGTTCTAAAAAAATATGCTGAACTATGGTGCTCTATATTAGACAGAATATCTTAAACTACCTAGTGGGTAGAGTAACCATCTTATATGGCAATAATTAATGCCTATCTCGTGTTGGTAAATCATTTGGTAGATTTAGCAATCTCCATTCGAGACTTTTCACGCATATTGAAGCATGGATGCGATAAGTACTTCGTTCTTTATTTCCAGGCTCCAAAATAAAAAACATCCAAAACCAAAAGAAGGTTTAACTTTTTTTTTAGGAGAGGAGTAGATTGTTTGCAACATGCTAACATACAATTGGCAATTCATTCATTGACAGGGAGCCTAAAGTGAGGGAGTTGGTACTGGTCCTGCTTAGACTTACTAGTGAGATTTTGGGTCTACAGAAATCAACTCAATCTGTTAAATCTTAAAGCAAGTCATGAGGAGCAATAGCGTGGCTAGTCACCGTTCTTCGGTTCTCTATGTAATGTTGTAGGCGAGGAGTTTTATTTTTGTCCTCCATAGTTCACACTTCACTGTATTATAGTTATTCTTTTTGCAGTATTTCATGTAGCAAATTTTGTACATTATAGAAGAGAAAAATGAAGGAAATTTACAATTTGTTGTAAAATTAGCTCGGTTGTTTTGTCCTCTTTTATTTTTTTCACACTGATTAATCATTATTGTCACATTCATATCATTTGATTTATATAATTAAGATTCCTCTTTAGTCCTCGATCAAAATATACTGTTTGTGTTGATGGAGTAGCAAGTGTCAAGGGCAAAAGTACGCAAAGACATAGTTCTAGAGCTGAAGGGGCGTCATTCTTCACGATCAGACAACATTGTTTTTCTTATATTTTTCTCTTCATATCATTCTCATTGTCCATTAACAAATTTCCTCTCTAAACCATGAGAGAAAGAAAAACATGTCTCTTACTTTTTGTACCTCATAAAATATATCTTCAAACGTGTACTGTTTTTGTAGATTGAAGCGAGTGTAAAGAGGAAAGGAATGAATATTGAAAACTTGGTTGTTGTCGAGGATTTATGTCTATCAAATCTCTTTTTTTTTCGTATAGCAAACCTTGAGAATATCGGGTCATTAGGCGGGTCAAGAGAATTTCGGGACTTTGGCTGGGTTATTATGAGCAGCTTCCTCTAACAATGCATCTACGACAACGTCCATATAGGAGATAAAATCAAGTAACAATCTTGATATTATCTCTGTCATTGATCTTGATTATCTGTGAGTATTATGTATATCCTTAGATATTATCTCTTCTTTGTATAGCATATTCTCTAGGATATTATTAGCAATTTAGCATAATTCTTCATTTTCCTGTATTAGTTGTTATCTCTTGTACTGTATAAGTTGTACTTAGCCTACTATGAAATACAAGCTTTCTCACAAACTCTATCAGTTCCATTCACATCCTCTAATATATTTATGAAATTACGTGTTCATCTCATATGACGCAAATATTTATAAAAATGGAGGAAGTGCATTATATAGATATAAAATATAATTATAAATTCGTCAATTATAAATCCTTTGACCCCAGACCAATCTTTTGATGGCGTAATAAGTACATGCTTTAGATACTTGGTAGAGAGTTTAACGTAGTCATAACTGATAATGTAGATGCTTACTTTCAACTTTGAAGTACTTACTCTCTAGCATGTACTTCAAAGATTTTTTTTTTTAAATACAGAAGCTGGAATTTCTTCTATGATAAGGATGCTTGAAATCTCCATATATTTCTTCATCATGTTGTTGATTTGGTACGCCTGTCTAACTATTAATGGGCCTAATTGTTGGAGTATAGTATATAGTTTTCAAGAGGAGGGGTTAGAAGTGCTTCAAACAGGATTCCTCTGCTTTGTGGAAATTGTGAGGTACCAAATGATATTAACCTCTATTCCTTAATGTTAATGCCAATTTGTTAGATTGTATTGATCATATTACTGAAGATCATAATTGAAGTACAAACATTAGTTGTTGGTTTAATGTACAACTCAATAGTAAAATTCTGTATTTACAATTGCCTCTACAATGGAGAACCTTCTCATGGCGAAATATAGTAGTAAAGAATGTGACATAAACAAGCTCAAGAGATGTTAACCATATATCTAGAGGAACCAACGACAGAGATTTATAATTCTAATTAAATCATATTTGCAAAATTTCTAACTACATACAAGGAGGTAACTTAGTTTTTATGTTGCCCAAAACTTTGGTTCATTCTAGCAGCTTCCACCACGGAAGCTGCAACGCCACCAGGGTATGTGCTTATGTTAGGGTTGTTCCTGAACTCAGCACCCAACACACCTTCTGCATCTTGTCGCGTCACTGGCCGATCTTTTGGTAACTTTGATGCTGCATCCTGATAATTAAACAATAACATATTAACATTTGTCAAATGATTATGACTACTAACTTTTGTGCTGGTGTAAGTACCTAAAAATATATTTTGAGAATTGAGATGATAGGTTGTCGCGAAGAAGGTACATTGGCCAAAATATGTCGAAATTCACAAATTGAGCACGTCTTGCCTTATGTTTAATGAACCTAAATATGGATCTAGATATCTAGAATTGCCTAACTTGGCTTTCCTTAGCCTCACCATTGGTAGTTTGGTATGTCATCTACCCAAAACCATTTATTTATATTCGTACAATTAGTATAAATGCCAGTTTTCCTTGACTTGTTTGGTATCACCAATAACTTTTTTTTTCTAATATGGCTAGAATAAAAACCCTGTTTCGTCAACACATCTTAAAAGTAATTAACCAATCCGACTCACCAAGTTAGACCCTTTGGAAGTGAGGGAAACTTTAATATGGGATGGAGCAGGGAATACTATATAAGGAAGAAAGTAGACAACATTACCGAGAGAACATGAGCAAGAGTAATCTTTTCCGAAGTGGTGGATCTAGCATTGATTTGCGCGGCAGATTGAGCAGTGGCAGCTAGTCCACCAGGCATGATATTTGTTTGGCCTGTGGCTCTAACCTCTGCTGCTTGAATGGCTGCAGCATCACTTCGATCCACTACCTTCTGACCGGCCGTGAGCACCGTTGCTTGGAGAGCCTCCCCTATTGTTATTGGACTATGTTTTGGCCGGTGGCACTAACATCTGCCGGTTGATTGTCTGCACCATCACTTTTATTCACAGGCTTCTTACCTGTTTTGAGTACAGTGGCTTGGAGAGCTTCACCTATCGTTAAGGCTGATGGGGGTGCTAGTGGTCTTCTTTCACTCTCATTGCTACTTGCATCAACCTATTCATAGACACGACTTAATCATAACTAACACGTAATTAATTCTATTATTTTGCGTTATGCACAAGAACGAACGTAATAAGGTTTTACATAACTACCTATTTTCTTATGTATGAACAACGAAATATATATGAAGTTGCAAAATTTACAACTTTTTAATAGCAAATGAGACTAACAAAATAAATGACAGTAGATTATTCTTACTTCAAGTGTTGAGACTTGAATATTAAATTGGTTGGTCTTGGAGGAGTTAGCTATACAAAAAAATTGTGAAGAATAAATTTTTAACAAGACGGATCTATATACTGTAAATTTTTAAATATAAAGATATAACTCCAAGGGGCTTAGGCAATGCCTTGAACATCTAAAAGTGCCAAACAACTCTATATAACACAACTTGGATTCTCGCAATCTTTGTTATTGGATTGTTTCATGCTCTCACATATACCAAGGTTCACAAATCAACAAAGTTTTAGCAAAATTGAAAAATGAAACTTGAAGAACCTTTTGGACTAAGTTGTCTTGCATGATTGAGGAAACATCACCACATTTGATAAACTCTTCTTGGTCTTCGCAAGGCCTTTGTGGTTGTTCTTGGTTCATCTTTTATCAAACTCTGTGTCTCTCCCTTCTTTTTGGTAGATATCTCCAACTTCAATTCAATTATTAAGCATGTTTTTTTAAGAAGATATTATTAAGCATATTGTTAATAGAAGCACAAGATCACATTTTTCGCCTTTTGGGATTCAAGTTTTATCGTTATTTTTTGGAATTACTTTCAAAATTATGTGATTCACTAATCAATTATGACAAGTTGTGCACTTGAGATATATTTAGACTTTACTATGACAAGAAAAAGGTTGCTACAAGTGGGGCGCATTTGTTGGATTGGTTATATTGTCCATTGACATTTGAGATCTATTTCTTCACCAATTACCATATCATTTTTAGAATTTATTCTACATGATTAAGACTTATTAGGTGAAGTATTTATTTGAACAGAAATATAAAAAGTTGTTAAATTTAAGAAGATAAACTTATGAGCCACATACAAAAGACTATTTTGAAAGCTTATCATAAACAATTTAACATGATGTACACAAATCAAGAAATAAATTGTTAAGCTATTTATAATTTATTAGAAATTATTCTATTGTGTTATTACATAATATTAGAACCATTTCAATAATTGGTCTCGTGAACCCATTTTCTACCAATGTATATCTTCCTATAGAATTTATCACATAATATGTCGTATGATCACATGATACCTTCTATTATCTCTAATTACCGTGGTTACAACAAAAATGCATGCATAGTAAACTCGATCGAGCAAAATTATCTTTCTCCAAAATTAAAGATTATTGCATATATAACATACAAAACACAACATATTTTGATGATAATAAAAAAAAAATTTTGTGAACAACTACTTATTAGTTGCTCATTTTTTGATAATTATTAACTAATAAGTTTTTTTTAAAAGAAATAGCTACCTATTATCAAATTTTTCTTTGATTGACACTACCCATTCGCTGGCTATTTCCGTTTGTGGACCCTGCATTTCACTTTCATCCAATTTACAACCACGTCAATTATTCATTTTACTCCTAAGCCACTCGAATCTTTACTATCACCCTCCTCTTCCTCTTCAATTTAATGCACTCCATCTTTCTTCTCTCTTTCTCGACTATTTAGAATAATCTGGATAGGATTCCTCTACTTCTTTTTTCTTTTTTTTTTTGAGGGGAAAAGATAAGTGCATTAATCAAGGGACAAAGTGTCCATAAGTACATAAGGAGCTCCATCACTAGGAACATGATTCTCCCAACATTGCTCTACTCCAAATGGCACAACTCTAGCAAGATTATGGGCAACAAGATTCCCATCCCTCTTGACATGAGTAAAACTAATGGAATTAAAAACATTACATATCTCAAGAACATCACCAAGAATAGTATCTAGATCGAAAGGTAAAGAGCAAACTGTTTTTAACCTTGTCGTCACCACCGCCGAATCCGACTCAATGATCACGTTGGCTAACCCATGAGCTTTTGCTAGCCTAACAGCCATATGAATGGCCTTGCATTCGGCCACTTCAGGAGGCCAAAATGCACGAACTCTTCGCACAAACTCGAGAAAGCTACTTTACCCGCCGAGTCAAGGGCCACAACACCAAGACCAATCCACCTCCTCACCCACACTTGCATCGGTGTTTAGCTTCATCACGACCCGTAGGGGGCGCACCATCGAGAGGGGCCGGCTGCACTCTTCGCCTTTGTACCGTCATATATGCGAGTAGTATATTGGTTGAATTCCTCAACTCGCCGCATGATGCGTTGGCCCAAGACCACGAGTTGGCTTTGATGCTCGAAAATTCTCCTATTTCTCTCGGCCTCTACTCGAACAACTTTCGGGTCTAGATCCTTCCATCTTTGAGGCTGATTATGTAGGTCAGGATTCATTAGATAACAACCTTAATGAAAACTTTTGTACTCGATTTTTTCTTGTAGGTTATTTTTTTTCTTTGAGATAATAAAACAAATAATACAATCAACCATGAAATATTATACACGCATTTACCCCGACTAACTTTTAGTTGCATTTAATTTTCTTCGTCGTTAATGCACAAGGTGCCCCGAGGTTACGAAAAATCATCAAGATACCTTTAATTACTAATGCCATCAACTCGAGTCATTAAACCCAAAATAATCTAATTAACCCAAATAATCGTTAATTAACCTAGGTAACGCTAAGCACATCCTATTTAGCTTTATAGTAAAACCCTAATTACATATTGTTCTTGTGATTTAATTAACTTCGACTCATATCTCGCAACATTAGCTTGAAATTCATTAACTTCGACTTATATCTCGCAACATTGCATGCAACATATGTGTTTCATTGCCTTTTTGTTTGGCTTGAGTGGTCAACTTCTCAAAGAAGTCTTGGCAATCAATCATCAAATCCCAAGTTCTCACAAACCAGTTGGATATTTGGTGAATTAAGTTTGTAATAAACACTTGACATTAGGGTCAAGTCATGTATTTTTTCAAAACCTCAGGAGAACCTTGTGCAATTTTCAAACTGCGAGGGTATCCAGTGAATTGAAGCAAAAAACTCAGGGGTACCTGGTGATCAATCTATTTTTTCTATACTAGGCTAGATGACACCCATATCTTTTACTCACATGCTCCATCCGTATTTTTTTACTTTACCCACTTTCTTTGTTCGCATTTGCCAATTCCCTTCTTTTCTCTTAAATATCTTTCATTACGTATTAGTAAAAATTACGACGATTGAACATTAATAAAATACTCATTAAGATGAATCAAACAATACCTCACATAACAGTATCTTTTTTTCCTTATATATTGATAATAATTAAGAAGATTCTCTCAAATTATAAATAATGTCAAGATTCAACGTGGGGCAAATAAAAACATACAGATGAAGTACCAAATCACTTGTATAACACTCGTGCCATTAGTTTTTGTTAGGATAATATTTAGAAAAGATAGTATTTGGATATAATTAAGTACTAGTTTTGATGCCCGTGCGGCGTGCGATGCACATGTTATTGTTAAATATGTTAAATATAATTATAAGTGTTTTATTGGTTGTCCTAATATATCTTAGCTTTATATATTCTACTCACAAATTGAGTGCTATTGTATTTAATATATATTACTCGTCTCATTTATAGTGGATATATATTATCAGACCACTTATGTATTTTTTTTTTCTCTGACTTGTAAACAAATCTCATAATTATTAAGTGATCTATCTAAGATTGTGAATTTTTAAAGCATTATTTCTTCCCAATTATGTAATTATAATTTTTGTTTTCACTTTATTTTCTTGTTCGATGGATGCGATCAATTTGGGATGTCTCATAATTTTTGGAGTATTATAGTACAAGGTAGTGACGAAATTGTAGTAACATTTACCATAACCAAATTTTACATTTGTCGAACAGGTTGGATATAGAGCTACATGATTTCATATAATCTGTAAATAATCTCCCAAGATTACCCATAAATCAAACTTTAATAATTAACTCTTCCTAGGAGTTAACTTAGGCTCTACTTGATTTGCACAATTAAGCCAATAGTTAGTTATACTACCTCTGTTCTTTTTTAATAGTTACATTTACACTTTTCACGCATGCCGATACACTACTTTGAGCCTTTATATCTCTAATTTTGTATTCGTAAAAAATATAAAAAATCGATATTCAAAAAGTACATATCGAGACGAATCAAACAAGACCCCACATGACTATATTTTCTCTTAACCATAAATCACAAATGATAGTTAAAGAGAAATTTGTGAATAGTATCAAAAGTGAAAGTGTAACTATTAAAAAGGAACGGAGGTAGTATATACGAAATCGCATTATTTGATAAATGTTAGCGAGCTGTCTTAAAAGTGGAGAAATGGTCCATTGATAACAAAAATGTCCATTGATAACCAAACATATTTTATTTTAAAAAAATTCAATAAAGTAATACTACTAAGTCAGTGAGTTTTTTTTCTTCTAGATTCATCTTTTCTTTTTCTTCCTCCTAAGTTGTATCTTGCTCCCAAAATAAGTTTTTTCTTCCTCCTAAGCTCTAACCTGCTCAGAAAAAAACTCTCATACCAATTATGAGTTTGATGGTGTTGGGACTCAATTCACAACCACATATTTTATTTTGTTCTTGCTAAATTTCTCTCTCAATCCTTTATGTGTCCTTTCGCCAATTCACCAAAAAATCCCATGCAAATCAAAGATTTGAGGGACCCAAAAACTCTGTTACACAACTCTTAAGAATTTACAATTTGATGGCTTCGACACTTTTTACTCTCTCATATTCTGATTTTTCATCCATTGGGATACTAAAAGGACCTTGTATTGTGTCTGTATTTCCAGTCGCGTCCAAATTAAAGAATAAAGTCGATTTTGATCACCTCTATGTAATCATGAGATAAGTATATAAATATGGATCTTATTTTAAAGTACATTTTGAGCTGAATCCAATATTATAGACATTATATACACTACTTTAGAATTGAAGTTATAACCGATTTATATATTGTAATGATTCCTTGTAGTTTATTGAGAACCAAACTCTATCTTTTAATTATAAAAAACTCTAATTATCCATTTTTATTATTTAAAATTATAATATTAAATATATCTACGTGGGGCTCTGAATGCTCCCGAGAAAATTCTTATACCACAAAGGCATAGGTTAAGAGTATTAGAATCTTGTATAAGATATAATTATATAAAAAATTTCCATTTCAAAATTCAATCAAATAAAAAATTTTATATGATTTTCTTTATCTTCAATGTCTATCCTTATTAATTATCCCTAGGGATGTCAATGGGGTGGGTCAAGTAGGAGACCCGCCCCATCCCCGCCCAACTGGGGCGGGGATGGGTCTAGGTTTGGTGGGGATGGGGCGAGGGTGGGGATGGAAATCGTACCCGCAGTGAGTGGTGGAGCGGGTGTAGATTTTATGTTATACCCGCCCCATCCCCTCCCGCTTCGCTTCTATCTTCTCCATCTCATACCCTTCTATTTATTGAAAAACATATTATATATTAGAAATTTAATTATAAAAATTCATATTATATACTTATATTATTAATAATCTTATTTTGCAAAATGTAAATTTATAATATGGGCTTTGACTTATCAATTTTTATTTAATTTTACTATATTATTCTATGAAGTAGAACTGGCAGACTGTTTGACAATTGGGAGGATAGTTGCGGGTATGGAGTGGGTATGACGCGAGTATGAAGCGGGCATGGGTACCTATGCGGGTGGTGGGGCGGGGATGAGTTTAATTACGTACCCGATGGGGGTGAGGATGGGTCTTTAAATTTCCCTCGCAATGGGTGGTGGGGCGGGGATGGGACGAGAATTTTATGCGGGTGCGGGAGTGGAGGGACCATCCTCCGCACCCGCCGCGTCCAATTGTCATCCCTAATTATCCTTAAATAGAACTTTATGAAATCTTGAAATTCTTAACTTATATGCCTTGTGGGCTGTGGCATAGATTAGAAAAACCGTATATGGAGTGAAAATTTTAGATTGTATCACAAATTCATAACCTTAAAGTATTTCCGTTACGTTAATTTTTTAACAATAAAATTTTCACTTCTTTTGAGCCCATACGTTTTTACTTTTTAAAGCGAGAGTATGTTAGTCGTTAGGGTTATGTAATTCTACTATCGTCGTCGTCGTCAATCATCGAGGTTTCATATCTTCTGCAATCCAGATTTCACTAGCTAACTACTGATTCAATAATGGCAGAACCAATCAGGTTTCTGGTGTTATCTGCAGAAGCAATTCAACACTTTCAAGAAGGCATTTCATTTGTCTTCTCAAATTGGTGGGGCCTTCAAGCAGGGGCGGAGTTAGGATTTTGAATTTGGAGGGTCCTAACTAAACCAAGAAAAATCATAATAACATATGAGAAGTTTAGTTTTAACAATAAGAAAACCAAACTTTATTTTATTTGAACCATGTATTATATATACCTTCATTATGTCGATATTCAATGTTATCTCCATTTTTAGTAAATTCAACAGATTGACTTTTACACTCATCGTTAATACCTTCATCGTTGTAAACTCACCAAATATAACCTAAACTACCCAATATAGGGTAAGTATAGGGGTCGAATCCACAAGGAAGTGAGGTTAAGCAAAGGTTAATTTGCTAATTACGATGAGCTAAATCTATTTTTGGGGTTTTTGAGAGATTAATAACTATTGCAAAGTCTAAAATAAATATGAAATTGACAAAATAAATTAGCAAAGTAAATGAGAGGATAAATCAAGAATAAAGGAACTAGGGGATAAAGGGATTCGCCAACACTCAATCCAAGAATCCAATCACCAAATTCAAGGGGAAACAAATGGGGGATCATAAGGGAAAAATCATGCACATAGGAACTCTAATTACTCTCTCGAGCTAATTAGAGGAGCTTGATTAGTCACTCATGACCTATTCTCATGGCATGAGCAACCAATCTAGCCAAATCAAGAACAACATGATTAATCAAGCTTCCCTAAACTAGAAAATACCTATTTTCATGGAAATCCTAGTCTAGCAACCAAACTTAGTCTATTCCTAGCTTCATCTCTCAATCCTTCACTAGGAATTCCAAAAATGCAAGTCAAGTGGTGATCAAGCACCCAACAAACCAAATCAAGCAAGTTAAGTTTAACCCCAAATATTAACCCCCTAACTTAGATTTAGGATCCAAAGAGCAATTTAAGGTTACATCCCTTCCCCTAGTAGGAGACTACTCACAAATCATGGAAATAAGGAAAAACAAAACTTGACCTAACTTCATCACCATAACCATGGAGGAAAGAGAAAAATGGAGAAACAATCAACAAATAAAACAAGATCCAAGCAAACAAAGCATGAACTAAACAAGATTAGAGAAGGAGAAAATGAAATAAACAACAAATTACCAACTTTCATCTTGCATAAATATGAAAATGGAGTAGTTTCGGAAAACCCAGCAACCCGGGCGCTCGGATGGACCTGACCCGGGCGGGTCGCATGATCAAGAATGAATCTGGCTGGCTCAAAACCTGTCCCGAGCGGGTCAAGTTAACCCGACCCGGGCGGGTCACTTAACCAACCCGAGCGGGTCGTCTTGTGAGGAAGATTGGGCTGCTATTATCAACTGACCCAGACGTCGACTTTACATGTATATGCGACGCAAATCTACTTCCCAATCATTTGCTTAGAGTATGTGCGTCGGATACGCCTCGGTGTGCGACGCAAATCCTCTGTTCTTGACCATTTGCGTCAAATCTTTAAGCATCCGACGCAAATAAGGAGACGCAAAACGTCAATTATGTACTAGTTGGGTCAGGTGACCCGAGTCCTCGGGTCAGCCCCCTTCTCTCTTTTTTCTCCTCTTTCGAGTCCTTTGATTCCCCGTTTCTTCAACGCCTTGCCTCGGGTTTGTGCAAAGGTCCTCCAAGCATGCTCCCAAATCCTGAAATAAAACCAAGCACCCAAAGAAAGAGCACAAAGGAGGAATATTGCACAATAAGAAGGAAAATGAAGCAATTTAGCCTAAACTAGCCTAAAAGCTATCATAAAAACTATTAAAAACTAATCAAAAGCCAAGTATATAAACCAATCATCAAACTCCCCCAAGTTAGATCTTTGCTTGTCCTCAAGCAAAATAGAACAAAACACAAGTAGGAGAATGAAAATTTATTTGAAAAAAAAAATGAAGAAGAAAGAAGGAAGAAGAAAGGAAAAAGGAGGAAGGATAAAGAATTTACACTAACTCATTTTTGTAGGAATCACGATTGCATTTAGCACATGCAACAAGCTCTTTAAACCCCTAGATCGCTCTAGAAGGCGAATGGTATCTCGCGAGGGTTTCCAAAGAGTTTTCAAACCTACAACTCTAGTTTTTCATCAACCATTTATTCAACACATTCAAGATTTATGCCCAAGTTAACTAGTAATGAAATAGTTCACAAGCAAAGATAAAGAGCAACTTTCAAGACAACTAATTTCCAAGTGACTCATAGGCTATGGGTAAAGAAAGAGGCCAATCAAGATTGCAATATGACACCTAATTAGACTTTTTACTCGCTCATTAGAGGAGCACCTAGCTATCCAAAAGACTAGGGCTCTTCAAGTGTTATAGAAGCTTAAACCACTAGTCCACCTTCCCTAGAGAAACAAATAGGCCTTAGACTCCACTCTACTTGAAACTTAAGAAAAATAGAACTAAGCTTGGGAGGCATCCACAAATTGACCTCTTTTATTGAATTTCTTCTATTCTTTTTGCTTTTCGTTTTTCTTCACTTTTTTTTCATGCCTTTTTTGACTGTTTCTGGCTTTTTCTTTTTCCCTTATTATGGGATTTTTGCTATAAAAAGGAGAAGTAACTACTCACCAAAGATAGACATAAGAACTTGTGGCTTTTGTGCCACTTATGCATATAAAGAGAAATAGAAACTAAGTTTCTTGTAGAGCCTTGTTTAGGGGCATGCTGAGCATAACTAGGGACACAAGGGACCGCAAATTTGAAGCTAGAATTATCCAAGCATGAGCAACTTAGTCAAGATTTAAGACTAGACATCCAATTGAGCATTTATTAGTTTCATTTTGGTAGATTCTAATGCAATCAAGATTAATCACCTCCTAAAACACCACAACCCATGCGCACACTCTTCCAAAAGGAGCCTCTAAACATATACTCAAAGTCAAAGCAAGGACCCACATATATCATCAACTAGCATCTTCCTTGGGCAAGGAAACCAAACTTTATTCAAAACTAACACTTCTTTTTGTTATTCTTTGTTTTTCAAAAAAATTGTTGTTAATTTTGTGCTTTTTTAAATTTTTTTGTTATTTTTTTGTTTGAACTAAAAACAAAGATTGAAAGAGAAGGAAAAGAAAAGGAAAAAAAAGAAAGCTAAAATAAAGAAAGGAGATGAAAAGGGAAAGACATTTTTTTTTTGGATTTTCGAAATAAATATATATTTTTTTTTCTTAAAAACTAAGGGAGCAAACAAATAAGAAAAATGAAATCATGGCATAACACATATTAACAAGCATTAGCCCATTCACATGCATAACAACACAAATCAATCAAAAATAGCAACAAGGGTCTCCTAAGACTTACCCGAAAAGAAAAAACTACCCAAACAATGAAAATACCCGCCGAGCTAAACCAAACACTATCCTCGGTGTGAAAAGAAGAACGATGGAGGAGGGGGGCGGGGAGAAGGACCAACTCAAGAGTCTAGGTCCTCGTCCCCCTCGGGGGGAGGCGGGAGTTGCATATAAGAGGGGTAAGGGGTGCCGGGGGGAACCATGTTGTTATCATGAAAGAATTGCAAGATGGGGGAAAAGATATCCCGCATCTCTTGTTGAAAGTTGGTTAATCTTTGTTCAAAACTATCAAACCGCCTATCTGTATTGGCATAAATAGGGGCATAGTCGGGAACATAGGTGGTATGGGGTCGGGGAGGAGGAGGGGGAGGGGCGGAAGAGGAGGAGGCATGCTCATGGGGATCCCACCTTTGATAGGTACAGATCTCCGGGCCTTCCTCCGGGACTTTCTAGATGAGGTAGTTTTCTTGCTCTGTTTTGATTCCGGTAAGGTTGCGGTTTGGAAGTTGGATGGAAGGCGTTTTACCAATCTTCCAAGTAAAACGAATTCCATCCACACTAGAGGTGATCATGGGCTGGGCCGGGCAAAAAAAAATTTGCCCATTGACCGGGCCGGGCCCAAATCCGGGCCAAAAAAATGTGCCCAAAGCCCGTTATTTCGGGCCGGGCCGAGCGGGCTTTTTCGAGCCAAAACGGGCCGAGCCAAAAAATTAGACTAAAACCTCTTTTTTTGGCTTGTCCAAAGCCCGGTAAAACGCCAAAAAAATTCCCAAGCCCGCCCAAAATCGGGTCAGGCACTGGAGCTGAACGCGACTCTAATCCACACTAAACTAACACGCATCCTGCAGGTGTTGTTGGTTTATGAGGTTCGACCCTTGGATCTCGAGAGTCCAAGGGCGAACCCCAAAATGCTTAGCAATGGCGGTAATCAAACCGCCCACAACAATCGACCCACGTCCGTGAGTTTTTGGGGTGCCTACCCTTTGAAGATGTTGGGCAAACATCAAAGGTAAGTTCAACTTCCTAAGTTTCCATAGGTAAGAACCTATGATACTTAGTTCAGACTGACTTACCTTTGAGTTGTCCTTCCTTCCAAAAATAGTGTTCCCCAAGAACTTATGGTAGTACCAGATAGCCGGTTGGTGGATAAGTGAGTCATTCGCGTTTTTAGCATCATATGTTTTTGACCCACTTATCTTGCACCAACAACTAAAAACATTGAAGGAAGATGCGGGAATGGTGCTCTGCTAAATTTTTAAGCCAAATATATCCGCAAAATCGGTAATATCCATAGAGCGAGCAACATTCCCTAACCTAAAATTGAGAACGGCTTAAGCTCCAATTGAGCATTGTAGCCGTTTCTCTCCGGTTTCCTCCAAAGGGCTAATAAACTCAAGTGTTATGCATCTATAAGTTTTCTTTCACTAGTAGAATTTTCGCTTATTGCTGCGGTGGTATTGCTGCGGTTTTACCCGTACGCAACAATAAACCACAGTTTTACCCGTACGCAGCAATAAACCACAAAAAAAAGAAAAAATCGGAATTAAACATATTGCTGCGGTTCTGGGTAAAAACCGCAGCAATAGATGTCAACGAAATTTTATTCAAAATTTGTTGACTGATTTGACCAGATCTATTGCTGCGGTTCCTGCCCAGAACCGCAACAATAGATTAAAATTTTATTAAACCGCATCAATAGGCTCATTAGGGCGCCATTTTCTCTAACTCTCCTCATAACTCTCACTGATTCTCTCTCACTTCACCCTCACCCATCTCACTGATTCTCTCTCACCTCACCCTTCTCCTTCGTCGGCCTTTCGTCATCCTTCGTCGGCCCTTCACTCTGATTTCGTCGTCATCCTTCGTCGGTCGTTCTCATCCATCGTCATCCTTCGTCGGCCGTTCATCGTCATCCTTCGTCGGCCGTTCATCGTCATCCTTCGTCGGCCTTTCTCTGGCGCCGCACCGCAATAGGAGAGAGAAACCGCCCGATCTGATTTCGTCTCGCGAACGAACTCGTTGAGATTCGCCGCACGCTCCACTCTCTCACCTCACTTCACTCTTCCTCCCTCTCTCACTTCATCGACATTTTCATAAATGAAAGCGGAAAGTTTCTCCGGCGACTTGGTTTGAAACGATGAGTTCTTCGAGTTCTTGACGAAGGATGCGAAATCTCGAGTCCTTTGATTTTCAAATTTTTTTTTGAGGGGATGATTTTCAGTTTATTATTTTTGTTTTTAGGATCTCTTTTTTATTTTCAGTTTCTTATTTTTTTTAATATATATTTTGTTTTTATTATATTTTTTATAATTAGTTGTAAACTTGTAACTATTGTTTTTTTTTTATTTTTGCTTTTTCATTTTAATTTTTGATCTTTTGTATTATCTATGTAACTAGCTTTTTTATCTTTATATATTAATAATTAATGAGATTGATTTGTCATTTCATCTTCAGTTCGTCTACGAATTTGGTGGATAGTGGATGGGTTAGTTGCCTGGTTTTAATCTTTCAAATTTGATGGCAAAATGCAAAAAAAATAATTTTTTTTTTTACTTTTACCAGGACCTATTGCTGCGGTTTTGGGCAACAACCGCAGCAATAAGTCAAACCTGTTGCTGCGATTCCTAGCCAAAACCGCAGCAATAGGTTGTATTTTTTTAATAAAAAATAAACCTATTGCTGCGGTTTTGGCTAGGATCCGCAGCAATAGCTTGGCCTATTGCTGCGGTCAAAAACCGCAGCAATAGTTTAATTACTTATTGCTGCACCCTTAATTGCTGCGCGGCCAAAACCGCCGCAATAGGCCACTTAATTACCGCAGCAATAAGCATTTATTCTACTAGTGTTTCTCATTGCCAACACTTTTTTCATATGCAATCCATCTGCAATATTATTAACGTCCCCCTTAATCCCCACAATGAGAGAGCAAAGATTCATCAACAAAGCGTGGATCCTTGTTTAAACAACGGATCTTTCTTTAGGAGACATTTCTCGTGCAGCATTGGAATTTATTAAACAGTGGATCCTTCTTTAAAACATGTTTTTTTACCAGATCCCGTACTTGTCCAAATCATTGATCAAATGTCATTGAAGACATGGGATTGGCAGGTAATTCAATGAAATAAAGTATATTACTTATTAATTATTACTAATACCATAGTCAATAATTATTTCAATTTATGTTATTTAGAAAATTTTGTCATAAAACTCCTTTTGTTACAATTTTTTTGTTAAAAACTTTTTTTTTGTGAGATTAGACTTTTGATGACACCTTTTTGTCATAAAAAGATATCCATATCGTTGTTGATACCAGCCAAAATGTCAAACTTCAAGTCGTAGACCAAATATTGACTTTTTTGCCTGAATTGGACGTAAGGCCGATGATATGTTGATAAAAAAGCGTCATAAATGATACTTTCACATAAAAAAAAATATAAAGTATTTTTGTTCACAATGATTGTTTATTGTTTATATAGAAGTTTTTTTTTTCTAACATAATCTCCCATTATTTATTAAGAGTATCATGAACCTTATTTTTCTATCCAATCTGCAGCTTTGCAATGAGATTGTAGTATGTCAAGGTAGTGACAATGGTACGATGTTTCAACCAAGACCTTACAACTTAACAAATACTATTAATTAATGCTTACAGAGATATGACTGTCGTCCACGCCTAAATTGGATATCGACTTACTACGGGGGCTATTTTATCTCTCATTCATTTCACTATTAATTATGTTTTGGTCATAATATATTTGTTCACTGTTTTTGATCTAATAGGCGGACATAAGATCAACATAAAAATTTTGCTAGCAACATAATTTTCACAAGTGGGCTAATGGATCCATTAAGTCCTTTCGGGTAATTTTAGTAATAAACTTAATTGATCTTTTTTCTAGCTTATTTTATTGGCTAACTAAAAATGGATTAAAAAAACAGGGTGTTAGAAGATAATTTCAAAGAAGTGGTGGCGATCACTACTAAACAAGGTATTAATTGTTGGATGATCATACGAATAATAATATAAGAGTACAATATCACTTACACTTTTAAGTTAATTTTCTACAATTTTTTATTTATTGATTATTAGGCTTTCCATTATTGATACTTTTTCCTTTCCTTTTTATCTTTGTTTGCGAAGGATCTCATTGCTTAGATTTTGATGGTGCAAAATCAGATGATCCAAAATCGTAGATATACCAATGGGAAAAGGAGATTAAGATATTAGCCCGTTGGATCCAAAATAGTGAATTACATAAATGTGAGATATCGAAGGCGATTTCCCCAACTTGGTTTTTCTAGATTACTGACATCCTCGCCTCATCGCTATATCATTAAGTAATTCAATAATGTTACAGTTGGTTTTTCGAATGATGTCCCCAAATTTGCATACTAAGTGGTTGTTTGGTTGATATGAGAAAACATGGGAAATAGAATTCCAAGGAATTGAAAATTTGGTGAGTTGTTTGGTTGACAACAAAATAGCAAAATGAACGAATTAGAAATTCCTAGGAATTTTGAGTTCCCACAAAAATGGAAGAAGTTACTTACCGAGGTCCCCCTAGGTAAGTAGAAATTCTCATGGGAATTTAATTCCCCCATTGTCAACCAAACAATTTAACCAATTTCCCATGAATTTGATTAAGTAATTTATTTCCTCTGAATTGCACTTTCATGGGAATTTTGACTTCTCATGTAAACCAAACGACCACTAACATTACTTTTTAAAAAATTCTCTTTATATAAAAGTTTTTTCCTTTTTGGGTAAGTATGACTGATTGTAGGTGTAAGCTAATAAATAATTGCATTTTCTTTATACAAAAAGGATGATTGTATTCTCTTTGCACAAATTTACACCCTAAATAATAGAGATTTTTTGTCTCTTAATATTATATATATGTATATATATATATATATATATATATATGTATATATATGTATATATATATATGTATATATATATATGTATATATATGTATATATATATATATGTATATATATATATATATATGTATATATATATTGTGTGTATAATTGTCCAAAACTGAATACCGATAGTAATGTCGAATGGGCCCTATGCTGTTGACTTTCAATATCACTAATATGTTCACATCTGCCTTTTGTATTGTGTTTTCCTCTTCAACATATCAACTGATCAAAATATATCTCTCTTATTTTCAGTTGGATCTGTTTTCAATAGCTAATTGTAATTTTTAATTTATTCTGACGGATCATACACATTGGGTCGGCCCAAAGTCAAAAATCCCACTTCTTGTGTACTTTGGTGGAGAAGGCCAGGTAGATCTTGTTGTAAACAACTTGGGAGTACATTATCACTTATACTTTTAAGTTGTATAGTTTCTACATATTTTTTTATTGTTGACAATTATGCTTTCCATTGATACTTTTTCCTTTCCTTTTATCTTTGTTTGAAAGATCACATTGCTTAGATTTTGATGGTGCAAAAATAGATGATCCAAAATGGTTGAAACACCAATGGAAAATGGATTAAGATATTAGCCTGTTGGATCCAAAATAATGAATTACATAAATGTGCAATATCGAAGGCGATTTCCCCAACTTGGTTTTTTTGGATTGCTAACATCCTCGCTATAGCATTAATAATTCAATAATGTTACAGTTGGTTTTTTGAAACCAAATTATGAATGTTTTGATGTGAATATTGTAAATACGTACTACATAGAAGTATCTTTATATAAGTTTTTGGATGATCTATGGTATGAATGATTTGGCATCAATATATTAATGAACGATTTGATGTTCAATTTATATGGTTGTACTATATTGTATGATATGTTTTTCTTGAAAGGCAGAGTTACCCTTAATTGTATTAAAGTTATCGTGAATTTAGTCAAAGTGACCCTTGATAATTCTTAGCAATATTTAAAATAATCAAATTTACACTTGCAATTGGAAAAGTAACACAAATAATTTCAAGACCACACTAAACCAAATAGTGAAATTCGGGGTAGAACTCATCGTATAATATAATTATCCATAAGTTATTCTAATCTATTTTTAAGTTATTTAAAGTTTTATCATTAAGTTTGTTAAAGTCACGTTCATAAGTCACAACAAAACAATACTCGATCTTTCTCATAATATAATGCTTGTTTATCATTTTCACAAGAATTAATAAAATTGAAAAATAATATCATTTATATTATTTAATTATATACTTGTATTGGAAAGCTAATTGTCTTTTAATTTTAATAAAAAAAGAACTATTACTAAAAATAACTAAAACTATATTGAAACTAACAAGGAGTATTAAATATTTAATTACTAATAATTAAAACATGAATAACAATTTTTCGAGACATCCTAAAAGGAATACAAGTATTATTTTACAGGATGAATGATATATAAAAACTTATCCCAAAACAATATAACAAGTAGTATTATTTACGTATTTATTAATTTATATATCACAATTACAATATTTTTAAACTTTAAAATGTTGTAACAAATATTGTGAAATGTAATTTTACATTTTATATTCTTTCAACTTTGAATGCATGGATTATAATTATGGATTCAATACATTTAGAGTAAAAACAACTACTTAATAAACAAATTAAAATCCGTGCATTATGCACGAGTCCAAATCATATTTACATAAAACCTCTCCTGCATTTTTTGCATGGGTTAAAAACTAGTTAGAATTATAATCCTTGATCATTATCATTAGCCTCTAGGGAATATATACAACATAATACAAGGGAATATTCTACACAATATTCTCCTAACTATAATTAGAGACATGTATAAATAATAATACTAACATAAGATTATTTACATAATCTATCACACCCCACATAGTCGAAGCGGGAGATTGGCGGTGTAGGCGTGTTTTTATTTCGCCTACACGGTATGAATGCGTATTTGACTACTTCATTGTAAAGGTTTTATTGAAAAATATTTTGTATTGAAAGTAGTCCCCCCAACAAATCTTTCAAGGAAGACTCATAAACCTAATTGGATATGGGGAAATTGTAGGGACAATATAGGGACTTATCCAATGTGGACTTCCCCGTCATGACTCCATTAATGGTCAATGAACCATAAACTGAGTTCGGGGGTGAGGGTACGAACACGGTCATGAACCACGTTCGCCCATTGGTGGCCTCTACTAAATATCGATTCATGTCAAGTTTTATGCAAAAGAATAACCAGAGAATATTTTCATACACTGGAAAAATAAATTAGTCTAGGTTGGTTCAATAAACACATAAATACTATTTTTTTAGTGACATGTTACTAGGCAATCAAATTACTGGCAACCTAGCAGGTTGTTCAAGTTATCTGATTAATATTAGAACAATTTTTTAGGTCTTGATTAAAAAAAATAACATGTGGGTGATGAAAGCATAACAGGACAATCATATAACATGCATATGTATGAAAAATAAATAAAAAGAGAAAAGGTTAGAATGTACAAAGGAACGATTCGGGTGGCCCACATTCTCGCCAAAAGTCTCTCGATTTCTCCTCTCGTGTTTTCAACTTCTTCCACCAACCTCATCGCAAAGGTTATTTTCTTCGATTTTTTTCTCGCAATTCTCTGTTTTTAGGTTTAATTTGGGATTTCATTTTTTAGATAAGAAATGTGGTCGATTGAGCTTATGAAAAATGAAATCCTCGCTTTAACTGTAAAATTATATGTCTATTTTAATACTACCTCTTTTTTATTTAATTGTTACAATTCACTTTGGGGAGAACCAGAGAAATTGTGTAAACAACAAGGAAGAAATAAGAAAAAAAGAATGTTTTGTTTTGGGAAATGTAAAAGATGGTTAATGTTGGAGAGAGAAAAATAGAGTAGATGGGAAGGTTTTAGGTGGATAAATAAAATGGGTGGCGTGTTATATGAAGTAAAAAAGTGTTAAAAGTTGAAAAAGTAAAAGTGTAACAATTAAATAAATAAAAAAAGAAAAACTTAACAAATAAAAAGACGGAGGGAGTATATTAAAAAAGGCTCGACAAAGAATGATACCACGAGGCGCTTTCTCCTAGTGTTTTACTCCATGTAATCCACATACGATAAAAAAGTAGAAACATTCGTTCGGTAAGATACTTGATGTTGTCTTTTTCTTTTGCTTAGTAAGTATAGTAGTATAAATTCACACCAAACAACCAACCAAACAACCTAAGCTGAGACAAGAGGGAGCAAACCAACTATAGGTTGGACTCCTCACCTCCAGCCCGACAACACAAACTATACAAATATTAACAGATGAATCACCAACAACAATTACAAGCTCATGAACCAATTGTAATCTATCCTAGAAACTTTTTGAGGTAAAATAACTCTAATTCTATCTCTGACTACTTGCTTCAGACGAGAAATAGTAGAACTAACAGTGGGAACAGATTGATTCCAGTAGGAAGAGTTCCTTCCCAGCCATATAAAATAGATTACAACAACAACTCCTACATACCAAACTCTTCTTCTAAACTTAGAACACCTGTGCGGTTTAATCCATTGCATTAATCTATGCAAATCATCAGTCAGAGCTTGAATGCCCAACCATCTTTTAACCATTTGCAAGCATCTCTTGCTGTAGGAGCAGTGAAAGAAAATATGCTCATGGCTCTCTGAAGCATCATCACATATCATACATGAGCCTGAATTTATGATTCCTATCATTGTAAGTCTTTCAGCTGTCTGAAGTCTGCCTTGAACTGCTTGCCTGGCTATGAACCTGTGCTTAGGAGTATTCATCCTGTTCCAGACTAGATGATCCCAGTGAACATGATCACTTTCACCTAGCATCTTCTGATATACCATTTTGACCGAGTAGGTATTCATACTATAAAATTCAGCTCTACTGAAATGCTTTGCACGAGAATGTTCTTTGTTTCACAAATCTTTTCCCAATACCAGCTCCCACTGGGATCTTGGACTGTAGTCCCACCAATCTTCATCCACCAGGTACACTGAATGGATCTATTTCACCCATACATTCTCTTGTTTAGTAGCCAAAGCCTAGACATATTTGCCTATACTTTTTGTATTCCAGATGCTAAGATTTCTAAACCCCAAGCCACTATTAGACTTCCCACAACAAAGTCTTTCCCAAGCTATGTGCCCTGCTCTTGCATTATAAGCATCACCAGACCAAAGAAAGGCCCTGCAAATTTTCTCAACTTCATGGAGGACTTGCCTTGGCATAATATAGACTTGGGCCCAATATATGTGCAAACTCATAAGCACTGAGTTGATCAACTGGACTCTAGCCATATAAGAAAGCTTCCTATAGATCTCCATACCTTGATTCTAGCAATCATTTTCTCAATTAGCACTTCACATTGAGCATTAGAAACCCTCTTGGCACATATAGGAACTCCAAGGTACTTAAAAGGAAGATAACTCCTTTTAAGTCCTGAAACATTAACCACCCTCTGGATGTAATACTTGATGTTGTCATTTCAATGTAAAATATTAATAAATAAAAGATATAATTACCTAGGAGTAGCATGGGTTTAAATAGTAGTAAATTCAAAATAAGGTGTGATGTGATTATGAGGTTTGCATTTGATTGATTGATTAAATATTAGGTTGTTTGTACTAAAATCATCATGCTTGTAATTATAATGAATTTGTTAAGGATCTTGATATGAACTTTCTTATGATTTTTAATATTGTTGAAACTTTTGTATTTTTTTAGCGTAGTGAATGTTTCCCTTGTTTATCTCAGAAGTCAGGACCCATATACATAGATGATTTAGAGGACTTGCTAGCGGAAGGCATGGATGCTTTTTGTACCGATGTCGTTGATGGGAGCATCGAGGAGGTTGTTTCTTTGTTGCAAATTGTAATTAATTTGGAATATGTTTCTTTAACTTTATCACCTTTTTTCTTTAAGTTACTTGCAATTGATTGTTAACTTAGGTGAATTGAAATGATATAGAATTTGTTGTCAGCAGTTATGAGTTTAATCTAAATTAGAGCTCTTTGTAAGGCGGTGTAGAAGGCAGAGCAGTTGATGATTCTGCATGAAGAGTGTTTGGAAGGTGACTATCAATCAATTTAGAAATTAAAGCAAGTGAAACCGTTGTCTGGTACTCTTGTAAGAAAGGTAATTGGCAATTCCAATCATGTTTTTGTGTGTTGATCAGGATTTAGACCACTACAAATTACATTTGTGGGAGAATTCAGGGCAATAGGTAAAGCACATATGCTTTGTGACTTTGTATTGTGTACTTGTCGATTTATTGATGTTTTTGGCGGGATGGAATTTGCATGAGCAATGATGGTTTTGAAATGTGTTCTTTTAATTGTGGGTAATATATTGAAGTTCTTATCTACTCCCTCTGTCTTTTTTTGTTACTACATTTACTTTAGCACACGAGACCAAGGAATGTGTGAGGGACCACCTTGTGCAGAGATAATATTAACGAAAGGGAATGAGTTTAATTAAGGGAGTAATTTTGCATGACAAAAGGGACTTGGCCCACATTTTAAAAGGTGGCGGTTTTTTTTTTGGGGAAACACTGAGGACCAAATTCAAACTTTAGACCGAACTAAAATTCAGTTGTCTTCCCATTCAACAGGGGATTTAACTTTTCCCTCCAAAAAATTCAGCAAACCAATAACAAAAGGGATTACAAATTTCCCTCCAAAAAATTCAGGCAACCCAAAACGAAATTATTACAATAGGGGTTGAAATTTTCCCCCAAAAAATTTAAGTCAACTGAATATCACTTTAAAACACGGGATTTAAATTTCCCCCCCAAAATTTACAACACCCAACATCACAATGTGTATATAAGGACCAAAACATCCACAAGAAGCCTCATTTCACCTTTCTTCAAGATTTCATCACCCAACTTTATTAGGTAGAGAAACTAAACAAAGCCATTGCATGGGGGGGGTTGGGGGTATTTTCACTCTCGGCTCAACATCATTGAGTTATTGAAGTTCACCTTTTTTTTCTTAAGTTTTCATTGAAGAAGGTGTTGAAAATTTCTCAGCTTGAACATGTATGGCATCCATAGCAATGCTATGGCTCCCCTAGACAGTTCTACTGATAAATATTCAACACCTTCAACATCAACTGCTCAACCAATATATAGTACAAGTTCAGCCCATATTTGATCTTAATGATCCAATTCCAAAAACATAGGTCTTTGAACTGAATTGCCTGCCACCAGATGCATCTCCACAGGAAGAAAACAATGACATCTTCAATGAAATGCAACTCAATGCAAATGAAGAATTAGTTGGTGAATGGTTAAGTGATGATTCAGATGTAAGCATCACTGGGTATGAATGGACATATTCAGAAGATGAACAACAACAACCACAAGAAGTTGCGCAGAAGAGAAAAAGTCATGTTATGGATAATTCCAACAGAAGTAATGTGGCAGACAAGCTACAACAACTTGTACAAAAATATCAATATGGCAAGTACAAGTTAATTACCCCATGGAATACTCAATAAGATTGCACCAGATTTCAACACTTTAAGGTGGACAGTGGCAAGAATATGGAAAAGTGTTGAACAACAAATCCAAAGTAACACAAACATTGATGTGAATAACAAGAGAACAAGCAGAGTTGGAAGAAAGAGAATTCAATTGGATCCAGCACAATTAATAGCAATTCCATTAAGGAAGAGGACAAGTATAAGAGCAACAACAGCAGCTTTAGGCATGCATATATCAACCTTGCATATGTTGGTTAAAAGGGGTTTAGTAAGGAAACACACAAATACCATAAAACCCCACATCACCCCAGCACACAAGGTTGCTAGGGTCTTTTGGTGCTTGAATTCCATCATACCAAGCATAATTCATACAATACCAAATTCAGCAATATGTACAATGTAGTGCATGTTGATGAGAAATGGTTTTGCATAAGCAAAATCAGTCAAAGATACTACTTTGCCTCAGGTGAAACAGAGTCACATAGAAGATGCAAAAATAAGAGGTTCATAGATCATGTTCATGGGTGCACTAGCAAGACCAATAATATCAATTAATGTGGAGGTCATATTTGATGGGAAGATAGGCATCTTCCCATTCATAGAAGAAGTGGCAGCCAAGCCAAAAGATGGAGTGTAAACAGAGATGCATGGGTGGTGGAAACCAAACCATTACTTAGCATCACAAAGGAGGTCATAAGAGATAAATCGATCAAACATATACTGCTAACAATCAGAGAAAATTGGCCAGAATCAGGATGCAAGCAAATTTGGATTGTCCAAGACAATGCAAGGCCACACATATCATGGGATGACCCTGAATTCATGCTAGAAGCAATAAAGGGGGATTTGACATCATATTAATCAATCAACCAACACAATCTCCTGATATGAATGTGCTTGATCTTGGGTTTTTCAATGCAATTCAAACACTCAAAGACAGCATTGCACCAAGGAGTGTTAAACACTTTGTGAAGGCAGTCAAGAGAGCATATGACAACTATGACCCAAAGCTTTGCAATCACATTTGGTTGACTCTACAACAATGCATGAAGGAGACTCTAATTGTGAAGGGGAACAACAACTACCACATTTCTCATACGGGCAAACAATCACTAGAAAGGAGAGGTGAGTTACCAACAACAATTACACTCACTCCACAATTAGTGCAAAAAAGCAAACAGTGGGCATAAGAAGATCATTTACAAGAACCAGAAGAGGAAGCAAACTATGCAACAAGTGGGGAATCAGATTCAGATGATGGCATAGACATGATATGAAGCATAACAAATCAGCAAGCTTTTTTTTGAGAATTAAAGTGAAGAACCAAACTTTTTTGTAAGTAACAACAACCACATATAGGTTAAACTTTTTCTAAGTGTACATGAATATATTTTGTATATGTTACTTTGCATTTTATTAAACATTGTATAACAGTTTAAGTTAATTTACTTGCACTTATTAGAAATTTACGTAGCATTGTTATTACATGGTCATGTTAAACTACAAAAAGATAACACAAATATATGAGTGACAAAAAGAGAAAATCAAATTGAATAAGCAACAACCAATGTTACAAATAAAATCAGATTTCTAATTTTATCACTCATACTTAAGGATTATCACAAGTTATCACAAATGGGCCTAAATTATCACATGCATTCAAACAAGTTCAATCCTCTCAGGGAGTCCCCAGTCATCCATTATACTTATCACATGCATTCAAACAAGTTCAAACATTGACAAGGAGAGCATAATTAGCTGGTGGCAATTAGAGGTGATATGTGTCAAGTTGCCTACTATCCAAGATAACAATCAGAAGACCTCATTCATCATTGAGAATTAGACTAGTCCTCTCATGTACAAAATTTTCAATTCATAAACTTTGGACAGACTAAATGACACAATATATAAAACTCAAATGCCTCATTAGTTTGTCACACTCAATCCTAGTCAATGAGAACTGAATAAATGCATAATGAAATGTAATTATTGGATGTTTAATCCCATGTCATCATTGAGGTCTACACCAACACACACACAACAAACATCAACAAAAAGAACATATCATGAGGCATGATTCACAGCAACCAAAGATAAAAAACAGAGGTATGATTTACAGCAACCAAGTATTAATAACAGAGCCACCACAAAGAGATTAATTGGCCAGAATTAAGAGTATATGAGACAAAAGGTCTACACCAACATACACACAACAAACAACAATAAAAAGTACATATCATGAGGCATGGTTTACATCAACCAAAGATAAAAAAACACAGGCACGATTCACAGCAACCAAAGATATAAAACAGAGGCATGATTCAGAGCAACCAAGGACCAATAACAGAGCCACCACAGAGAGATTAATTGGCCAGAATCAGGAGTATATGAGACAAGAGGTCTACACCAACACACACACAACAAACAGCAACAAAAAGAACATATCATGAGCCATGATTTACAGCAACCAAAGATAAAAAAACAGAGGCATGATTTACAACAACCAAGTATCAATAACAGAGCCACCATAGAGAGATTAATAGCCAGAATAGGAGTATATGAGACAAAAGGTCTACACCAACACACACACAACAAACAGCAACAAAAAGAACATATCATGAGGCATGATTTATAGCAACCAAAGATAAAAAAACACATGCATGATTCACAACAACCAAAGATACAAAACAGAGGCATAATTCACAACAACCAAGGATCAATAACAAAGGCACCTCAGAGAGATTAGTTGGCCAGAATCAGGAGTATATGAGACAAGAGGTCTACACCAACACACACACAACAAACAGCAACAAAAAGAACATATCATGAGGCATGATTTACAGCAACCAAAGTTAAAAAACAGAGGCATGATTTACAACAACTAAGTATCAATAACAGAGCCACCACAAAGAGATTAATTAGCCAGAATCAGGAGTATATGAGATAAAAGGTATACACTAACACACACACAACAAACAGCAACAAAAGAACATATCATGAGGCATGATTTACAGCAACCAAATTAAAGATTAAAAAAACACAGGCATGATTCACAACAACCAAAGATACAATACAGAGGCATGATTCACAGCAACCAAGGATCAATAACAGAGCCACCACAGAGAGATTAATTGGCCAGAATTAGGAGTATATGAGACAAAAGGTCTACACTAACGCACACTCAACAAACAGCAACAAAAAGTACATATCATGAGGCATGATTTACAGCAACCAAATAAAGAACACCTAGGTATGATTCACAGCAACCAAGGATCAATAACAGAGGCATCACTTCAACAACTAACACTAACTAAATCATAGCAACCAAAGAGCAACAACTTACCCTAAATCTCAACCAACATGAATCATAGCAATCTGAACATCAAAAAGAACATGAATCATATCAACAAGATCATGATTTAGAACAAGATCTGGTAAAAATAGTAACTAAATGAGGCAAACCCTAATCAAATGTATTAACAACCACCAACATGCATAACATCAACTAAAATCAACTAAAATCATAACCCTAAACATGAATAAAATCAACTAAAATCATAACCCTAAACATACAACCTAAAACGCAAATAAATTCATGATTCCAAACGCAAATCCACAGGTTGTTCATTCCAAAAAAAATAAAATAATTGAAAACAGAGGATAAAGTTAAGGAGTGGACCCATCTTCCGCAACAAAAGTAAAGGGACTTTGAAAAATCATTTCTTGATGGCTTTTAAACCAGAAGAGGTAAGATCGCCATGAATCGAAGCCTTCAGGTGGGGGATCTTCAATTTTTTCGTTTTTTATTGCGTTTTTGGACCACAAACCACCAGATGTGGTGGATTTTTTGATGGAGCACCGCAAGACCAAAATAAATTCCCAACGTCGAGCTTCTTTTTTGCAACCCTCGCCATTTTTGCTTCACAATCAAACTCGTCAAGCATCTGAAAGAGACGCTTCTTGGAGTTTGGCGTCAATTCATCCATGGAAAAACCCAGAATAACAGGGGACTCAAAAATGAAGCGAACTCAAAAAAACCCAAAATTTGGTTTCAAAATAATTGCAAGAAATCAAAGATTATTAATCTCAAGTTTTTTTGGAGAGATTTGAAGTGTCAAACCCTAGATTTGAGGAGTTGAGGAAGAACAAGAAAGAGAAAAGTGAGAGTCATAGAGAATGAGTGGCATCAGAGGGAGAGAGAGAAAAGTGAGGTGTAAGAGTGATTAGGGTTTTGGAGGGAGTAATTATACTGGGGGTTGGGTGAGTTAGGGGGGAGTTGGGTCTTAAATGGGGTTAGGTTGGGGGGGTTGGGTATTAAATGGCGGGCCTAATTAGGTGAGTGGGTAAAAAATAAGTGGGTCCATTTCAATATATGTAGTAAGTTATGTAAATGTAACAACTAAAAAGAGACACTCCTAAATGGTAAAATGTAGCAACTAAAAAAAGACGAAGGGAGTATTATGAAAGTAAACCGTAAAGGAGGATCAATGATCTGTTTCATGTATAGTGAACTAGGACGATCAATAAGCTGTTACATACTCTAGGCTGAGCCAAACATCTCAACTCTGGAAAAGGTTTATGATAAGCAATTATATGAAACCTACTACCTATATATAGTGTATTATGGCTAGAATTTAGGCAATGTGATGAGCCCACTATGTATCTAAGTATATGGTAAAACTAACTATGCTCATTGTAGTTACACTTTGACATCTTCTTAAAAAGTTGGTGTTTGGTCATTGATTTTGGGGTATGGAAACCGAATCAAACAACTGAAATCCTTGATGTTTGGTTCAGTTTCTTTCGAACTCATTATCAAGCTTAAGTTCTTTCACCCGAATTTCAAGTTGCAACCCTCCCAGCCCCATGGATTCTAAAAGCCCCTTCCTGGAAGTAGGGATGGAAATGGATGATGGATCATCCATCTTCCGCTTAACCCGGTTTTATTAAGCGGGCGAAAACCCGAAATAAACGAATGAAAAGCGGGTGATGGGTGAAGCGGGTGATGGAAGCGGGTGATGGATGCGGGTGAGATTTTTTCCATCTGTCACCCGACCCATCACCAGCTTAACACCCATCCATCATCCATATTATCAATTACACATGTTTATTTACTTACTTTATTAAATTTTTTAGTTGAAAATTTTAATAAGTATGTATCTTATGGCATAATTTTTTGTGAAAATTGTTATATATATTCTCACCCGCTAACCACCCGACACACCCGTTCACCCGGTGGATGACGGATGGATGGATGCGAGTGATGGCTTATGCGGGTGATGGATGGATGCGGGTGGAGCGTATGGATGCGGGTGAAGCTCCACTCGCCCCGAACCCGATCCATTTTCATCCCTACCTGGAAGTAATGGAAACTAACTCTGGTATCACAACATCCACCCACCTCGCCACTATGCCACTGCCACCACATCTGCGGATCACTCACAGCCACATCACTCACAACTCTATTTCTACTTATCCTAAACTCTATACATGTATTCTTGTCAATTTGAAACTCTTTCTTTTATAAAAAAAATAACATGACAGTTAATAAGCGCAACAAATGGCGCCCAATGAGGACGCCAAATGTCGCGACCTCGTGAGCTGGCTTTTGAACTCTGCTTTATATATTAGTTATATGATATGATATGATATATTAAGATTATTAAGATTATCTTACGGGTATTGCTAAATGTCACCCTAATTTTTCTTACTAACGCCCCGTATTTTATACATTTATACCCATCTCTTTTCCTCCTCTTTTCTCTTCCCCTTTCTGTAATTTTTCCAGTTAAATTCTTGCCTAATTTTTTAGACTAAAAACATTTAACTAAATTTAACAATCAACATCATTTTAAAAAAAAAATCAGAATCTTCACCCCCAAACTTTCTTACTAGCTTATTCATAAACGTTCGGGCACCTTTCGAGGGCAACCTCACTTGTTGGAAAGCGGTAGATGAATGCGTCCGTCCCATGATTGGTGTATGACCGTTTTATAGCGTATACCCATGGCCTAATAAATAGATAGGAAGCATATCTCCAGTTCAATACTTCAATTCTTGCGGAAATGGTTCTGCAAACTCATTCTCTTTCTTCCCACATTTTCCCTTCCAAATTACTCCCAACCCAAAAACACAAAACCTCAAAATCCCTCAACTTTCTCTCTCTTAAACCAAACCCACGCAGTTTCCCTCTAAAATTCTCCATTGCAGTAGCTTTAAACCCAACAACAATTCCAGAAATTGGAAGAAAAAATTGATTTTTATTTAAAATATGGTGAGGCGTCTACCATGGACGCCCCACCTGAGTCGAGCGTCCATGGTAGACGCCTGCATCTATGGTGGGGCGTCCATGGTAGACGCCCCATCACAGGTACAAGCGTCTACCATGGACGCCGACCTCGTGGTGGGGCGTCCATGGTAGACGTCTCACCTGCTTTTTTTTTAAAAAAAAAATCTGGTGGTTGGACGTGAGGAGAGAGATCCGAGAGGAGAGAGATGAAAAAATTCGGGTGGTTTCGGTGGTGGCTCCGGTGGTTGGACGAACTCAAGTGTTTCATGTTCTTCAATGGTGGAATGATGAGAGGGCGAGGAGAAGATAAGAGGGTATGGGGGAGAGAGAGCAGTACAAAGAAAAGAGAGAATTAAACTTTAGGCATGTTAAACTTGGTGGAGGTGGTGGGGAGCTCACCTTGTGACTTTCAGATCACAAGTTTGAACCCCACTACCTACTTGTGCTTGGGAGTAGGGATTCCCTTATATCCCCTACTCTTAAGTGTTGACCTGTGTAGCTGGGCTGACTTACCTGCGAGAGGTGCTGGTGCAGTATGGTCTTTTTTCTTACCAAGGGGTTCCCAGTGGGGGCCCAAAAAAATATGTTAAACGTATAAAATACGTATTTGGGCGTTAATGAGAAAAAATTAGGGCGGCATTTAATAACTCAGTTATCCTAGTGTCTACCAATTTTACACTAAACTATCACCTCATCCTCATCCTCATCCTCAACAAATCATCTATCCATATCAGAATTCAAAAAATCACAATTCCTACCAATACTTATCTCTAAATATTATCTTTACTCAAGCACAAATTCTTGGAAAAGACGGTCTCACGTTAGTCTTAACATGAGACCTGCCCAAATCCAAATGATATGTTTTTCAAAAACGGACCGTGTCTCACAAGTTCTCACGATAATATTTTTGGCGAATTAGTTAATGTTTTTGGCGAATTAGTTAAGTATATTAGAACAATAGTTTAGAGTTGGTAATCTATATATAGACTTACATTATTTTTTAGTTAACATATCCAGTACATTAGTTAGTGTTGTTCTATAATTAGTTAAGATCTATTGAGCATTATTTAGTTTCCAATATAAACGAAAAAATTACTTTTTTATAAATCTAAAATGTCAAATACAAAAGACAATCTGAAAAAAGAACTTAAAACAACCTAGCATTTGGAGTAATTCTACCAATTTCATTTTGGTTCTTGGAATTTGTTTTTTTAGTCTTCTTAAAATTACTTTTCTTCCTTACACTTCTTCTCATTAATTTTTTTTTGCACGTTCGGAATCTAAAATAACCAATATAGTTGTACTTGATGAGCTGTTCTTCTATAATTGGTTTTGTATTTAAGACTTTGGTTATACTTGCAGCAATAGTCTTGTAGACTTCTTGCAATACCTTTCTTGCATCTTCATTATCTTGACTTTTGAGAATGAGATTGGAGAACTTTCTTTCGGTTTCATATCGCCATGGGGTTACGTTGTTTATAATTGTTCCAGAGATTTCTCTTTTCCACACTTCGCTCTGTGCAAATCTAGTCCACCTTTTGCACATGTACATTTGTGGTATTGTTGTGATTGAAAAAATAAGATGCGTTATAATCTGGTTTTTATGTTATAACTAATATATTTCAGCGCTTAACTAATATATTTCACCACTTAACTAATGTACTTCACCGCTTAACTAATGTACTTCACCGCTTAACTAATATACTTCAGCAATTAACTAATTCATCCAGAAGCAATTTAAGGCTAACATAACTAATAAGTTCAAGCGCTTAACTAATTCTGGTGCTGGTTTGATGCACGCGCATGATGTCAGCATGACATCAGCTGGTCTCACGTTAGCACTAACGTGAGACCGTCTCTTCAAAAACGGACTCAAGAGTATTTTCGTTACGTTAATTTTTTATTTAAAATAAAATTTCACTTCAATTGGGCTCATAAGTTTTTTAAGCCAGAGTATGTAAGTCGTTAGGGTTGTGTAATCGAGTCGTCGTCGTGAATCATCGCAAAATTAAAATTAGGGTTTCATATCTTCTGCAATCCATAGCTCATATACTGGTTAAAAAATGGAGGAAGCAATCCAATTTAAGGTGCTGTCTGCAGAAGCAATTCAACACTTTCAAGAAGGCATTTCATTGGTCTTCTCAGATTGGTGGGGCCTTCAAGCGGCTGTCCAAAATTGTTCGGGTGGCCCACATTCTCGCCAAAAGTCCCTCGATTTCTCCTTTTGTGTTTTCAACTTCTTCCACTAACCTCGTCGCAAAGGTTTTTTTCTTCCATTTTTTTCTCGCAATTCTCTGTTTTTAGGTTTATTTTGGGATTTCATTATTTAGATGATAAACGTGGTCCATTGAGCTTATGGAAAATGAAATTCTCGCTTTAAATGTTAAGTTATATATCTATACTAATAGATTAAAAGACGTTCCGTTCTTATAGTGTTTTACTCTATGTAATTCTCATACAATAAAAAAAAAACATGCATTAAGTAAGATTTGATCTCTTGATCACAAACGCATGTACCAACGTCTTAACCCATGTGATATATGATGTTATCATTTCAAAGTAAAATATTAATAAATAAAAGATATATTACCTGAGTCGTAGCCCGAGGTTAAATACTAGTAAATTCATTATAAGTTGTGATGTGTTGTTGAGCAATGCCAAGATAGTGCACACGCTTGTATGTAGAGTATGGTGTTCATGTTCATTTGTATTGGTCGTTGTGTTCATAATATAGTCTTTCATGTTCAACGTGTGTATGGTTCTCATCCTACGGACGTTGTGTTCATAATTTGTACTAAAATCAGCGTGCTTGTAATTATAATGAATTAGCTAAGGATATTGATATGAGCTTTGTTGTGATTTTAATATTGTTGAAACTTTTTGTATATTTTAGTGTAGTGATTGTTTCCCTTGTTTCTCTCAGAACCCATATACATAGATGATTTAGAGGACTTCTAGTGGAAGGCATGGATGCTTTTCGTACCGATGTCTATGATGGGAGCATCGAGGAGGTTGTTTGTTTGTTGCAATTTGAAATTTGGAATATGTTTCTTTTACTTTATCACCTTTTTTCTTTAAGTTACTTGCAATTGATTGCTAACTTAGGTGAATTGAAATCATATAAAATTTGTTGTCGGCAGTTATGAGTTTAATCTAAATTAGAAACTCTTTATAATGCGGTGTAGACGCAGAGCAGTTGATGATTATGCATGAAGAGTGTTTGGAAGGTGACTATCAATCAATTCAGAAATTAAAGCAAGTGAAACCGCTGTGTGGTACTCTTGTAAGACAGGTAATTGGCATTTCCAATCATAAATTTGTGTGTTGATCAGGATTTAGATCAATGCAAATTACATTTGTGGGAGAATTCAGGGCAATAGGTAAAGTGCGTATGCTTTGTGACCTTGTAATGTGTACATGCCGATTGATTGATGTTTCAGGGGGGGATGGAATTTACATGAGCGATGATGGTTGGGAAATGTGTTCTTTTAATAGTGGGGTAATATTTTGAAGTTCTTATCTGTTATGAAAATAAACCGTAAAGGAGGATCAATGTTTCATGTATAGTGAACTAGGACGATTAATAAGCTGTTACATACTCTAGGCCGAGCCAAAACATCTCAACTCTGGGAAAATGTATCTGATAAGCAATTATATGAAGCCTACTACCTATAGTGTATTATGGCTAGAAGTTAGGCAATTTTATGAGCCCACTATGTATCTAAGTATATAGTAAAACTAACTATGCTCATTGTAGTAACACTTTGACATCTTAAAACGTTGGTGTTTGGTCATTGATTTTGGATATGGAAACCGAATCAAACAACTGAAATCCTTGATGTTTGGTTCAGTTTCTTTCGAATTCGTTATCAAGCCTAAGTTCTTTCACCTGAATTTCAAGTTGAAACCCTCCCATCCCCATGGATTTAACCCCTTCCTGGAAGTAATGGAAACTAACTCTGGTATCACCACATCCACCCACCTCGCCAGTAGGCCACTGCCACCACATCTGCGGATCACTCACAGCCACATCACTCCCACAACAGTTTTGCTGCCATGTCTGGTTGTGAGGAGAGAGAAAGAAGAGTTGCATTGTCTTCATGTGAGAACTAAGGAGTGAGAGGCTAGGGACGAGAGAGAAGTTTGACAATTATCTAGAAACTTACATATTTTAAGAGGTAACAGTTTTCTCAGTTACATCTTGATTTAGGATTATAGTTTTCAAGAAATGTGATAACATGGAGCACTTTTACTTCTATTAGCCGTTTGAATAACAAGTTCCCATGTTACAGGATCCAAGTGATAGTGATGATGACGAGGATGAAGATGGTGAGAGCATGGGGAATGATGAGGTGTCTAATATGATGGTGGATTTACCAGGTTCCTTGCCAAATATCAATGCTTCTCAAACTTTGAAGAACAATAGCAGACACCAGCAGATGATAGAAGCTGAAGATGGATGGACAGTAGTTCCCTCGAGAAAGAGTAAGGGTCGAAAAAATTAGCTTGGGACCTGATGATGCATATATCGAAATAGTGGATGTACATGTACCCAATTTTGTTTTCCTTTGTCTTCCATAGCATTTAATATATTTATTGATGCCATATTGATGTCTGAGTGTATAGTACTCTCTCTGTCTTTTTAAATTGCTACATTCTATTGGTGGGCACTAGTCACATGACCTTCTTTAATTTATATACATAAGTATTACATAGTCATGTGGGCTCTTGTTTGATTCCTCTCAAGATATTAAGGTTTAAAGTTGTGTCCAGAAACTGTAAAAAACAGAATGTAGCAATTAAAAAGAGACAAGGAGTATTACCTAGAAGTTGGTATGTTCTAGTTCTCGCAGCACGTGCTTAGTTTTGTTAAATTAGTCCATAATTGTCGCAATATATGTTTTTAGCATGTTGAGGAATGTGGCTTATAGAGTAGTAAAGAATTGAGTTGAATCGAATTGTATGATTCTCTGGGTTATTTTAGAGAACACTCGAACATAATTGATATGAAGATGCAGCCATGCAGGAGGTGGACAGTTTGGAATTATGGTAACTTTAGAAGAAGCTGAGATGGACCGATGGCAGCGGGCAGTTTTAGGGACCGGGCGGGCATACCCGGTTTTCTGCACGTGTTTCGCGATTTAAGTTTTAATCGTGGCCGTTGGATTGCTTTTATGCCTTGTAGTATAAATACCCTATTTTTCTGGTTTTAAAAGGTGCATCACACAATCTCATTGTTCAAATTTCATATCTCATCTTTTCTAAGGTTTTTTTTTTTTTGAGGTACATCCTTTCTAAGGTTTTAGGAGAGAGAGTTTGTGGGAGAGTTGTATGTTCACCATTGATTCAATAGTGCAAGTTTGTGGGTTTTTCTCCCGGAGCTCGGGTTTCCCATGTTCATATTGGTGTGTTCTTTCTTTGCTTTTCCTTTTCTTGGTTTACTTGGTTGTTGTTTCAATTTCTTGCTTATTCTTGATTATTGTTAATTGCATAACTAGTTAACAATTGTTTCTAAATCACAACAAGTTTCCATGAAATGGATGTATCTCTATTATATAAGCCAAGGGGGGAGCAATGGTGTCCCCTTGGAATTTACTTAAATGCCCGCCCACTACATAGATATTAAGTTTCAAGTTTTCCACAAACAACCTCTGTAATTAACCCCAAACCACGCATTAATTTGCCAAAACTAAAATATCAATTAACCAAATCTCAATCAACCCCAATCCACGGATAAACTTGCCAAAACACAAAAATCAATCAAATCTCTAATCAACTCATAATATGTTCAATTACATAAAGTTGCAAATAAAAAAGATTCAATAAAAAATATTGATAATCAATAACTTACCAAACAATAATACCATATACATAAGAAAAAAATTTACACGGCATAACAGCGTCTCAAATCAAATTTTTTATACCACAAAAGAAAACAAAAAAATCAGTTCTCTTCATAGATTGGAGCTTCACGAGTCACGACATTCTCAAATACGGAACTCTCAAATTTGCTGATTTTTTACTGTTAATCAGGTACGCAGTTCGTTATTGAAAAGAAAATTATGTGTATTGTTCTATGTTCGGCGAATCTTAAGAATACTACAGTAGTAAAACAAACAGAAAATAAACTAACTTTTTACTCAAATTAAACTCAAACTACAGCGAATCATATGTGTTGTTTTTAGAGTTTTTGTTTTTTAAAAAAAATTAACTTAAATTACAGTTTATTTAAAATTTAATTAAAAAATGGTTGAAATTAAAATTAAAATTACATCATAAACGGTTGGAAATTTTTTTTTATCAAAAATAACTTTAATATTCGTGCCCATATATTGAAAACAATTATTTTTCTGCCTATATATAGAGAAAAAATATGAGAATACGAATTAAATTTCAAGAATTTGAGAGCACAAATTATTTTTCCGCCCATATATTGAAAAGAATTTGAGAAAAATTACTTAAACCCATATATTAAAATAAAAAATTGTTCCCATAACCGAATTTCAACACATACCTTAATTTGGGGGAAATTGAATTTCAAGATAAACGGTACAGCTTGCGGTCCATGACGGGCTGAGCGAAAGCCAATTGCCAACTCTGCGACTTGGTGAAAAATCCGTCTCAATTGAAAAACCGAGAGTGAGAGAAATATCACAATGAAAAATCAGATATTATGGGTTTGGGAATTGGGGGAGTAGTGGTTTGATTTGGGGAAATTGATGAATATGAAGTTCAATTGAATTGGGGGAGTAGTGTGATTTGGTGAAATTGATGAAAATGATGTTCAATCGAATTGGGGAGTCGTGGTTTGATTTGGGGGAACTATGGGTTTGGGAAATATGGGTTCATTAGGTAAGAGTTGAAGAGAGAGAAAAATGGGTAGCTAATGAGTGAGAGAGATAATATGGGTTTGTTAGTGAGAAACTGAGAATGAATGACAGTAGAAGCTTTGTCTGAGAGAGAGAGTGAGTGGGGTTGGACTTCAATTGTTCAGACTTCATTTTATTTGCATCCGTCAGAGTTGAGTTTCATATTGTATAAAAGAGGTTTTCCTCATTCGAGAATACTGGATCAATAATGTTTAATACTACCAAGTACCAAATCAAAAGACACGTAAAGCACACAACACACTAGAGTCATAGTTCTAATGCAGAAGCACGACATCTAGCACACACTTATCTTAATTCACTAGCCACAATCCAAAGTTTTGCAGGGTAATTAAGCCTTATTTGATCAAGATATATTGAGGTGAACCTATTATGGTAGTTTAAGGCCTTGTACATTCTTCAAAAGTAGATGTACATTCTCCCAAAAATATATATACAATAACAAGTTGTACATTTGATAAAAAAAAATACATGCACATTGAATTAAAAATATTATAGTTATACAAACGACCTTTTTTTTTTATCTTCTCATTCTTTTCATTTAACTAACTATTTCATAACTAACTATTTCATAAGATTTAAGGAGAGTGATATTATGATATATGCAGTAATTCAGATGCAAAAGTGCAAATTTTATTCACAACTTCCATTAAATAAGTAAATTTTATGGGAATTGAATGTTGTTTGACAATCAACCAAGGAGATTTAAAGATTTTTCATGAGGTTAAAATAGAAATAATCGAGGTTTAGGGTGCGTTCTCTTCACCTGAAAAGTAGTTAGAAATGTAATTTCATTACTTATACTTATTTATTAAAGTGTTTTTAAATACTATTTGTAAGTCTTTCAAAAAATCTTATTCACAAAATGAAGGTGAACTACTTAGTAATAGTTATGCCTAAAAATGTCATCGCACGCATCGCGTGCATAAAAAGCTAGTTGTATATATATGTTACCTATTGCAGTCCTACGTTGTCTATGTTAGTCTGCAAATATTGATGTTCTTCCATTCTAGTTTTGACTTCTTCAAAAAAAAATTAGAGGAAGTATTGGTTTTGTCTTGGTGGTACCTTTTCTATCTAAATTTGAGTTAAAATTCGACCAACTCAATGCTCATAGTGCTGGTGATATACAATAAGTGTGATAATTGGTTTATACTTCATATATATAAGTAATAAAAAAAAGAAATTAATTAATAAAATGATGAATATTTGCAGTCTAAATTTGAGATACTATTAGATGGCTTTGGTTGTAGGTTGTTATATATACGTTGCTGTTTTATTTGATCAAATTAGATTGTAGATGCCGTATTCATCTCCTCCCCCAAAAAAAAAAAAGATTGTTGTTTCTTGTATTATACTTGTATTCTGTACCTTTATATGATCAAAATAAAATTTAAAAAGGGACCGATGGTTAGAGGGTGGTTGTTCCTTTATAATTTTGAGGGATTTTTTTTTACAGGGATTTTGGGGGAATTAAAAGAAGGCTTAATGAGCTATATCTGCAAACAAGCAGGTTTTATGCTACCATATTCTTTGAGTTAGGTGCAATCTTTCTCTCTATCCTTCTATGCAGCCTAATTCAAGGATATTACGTCCTTCGGCGTGGTGTATATACTATATAGGGGGGTCACAATTTATTCATTCTGTAAAATTTGATACTAGCTATAATCTTCAACTTCATCCTACCAACTTTATCAACTAAAGACGCCCTAACATTCCACTTACCTACAGAGTGTGATCAACTATCCACCTTCATTATCAACTAAAGACGCCCTAACATTCCACTTAATTACCAGTTACCAGAGTGTGATCAACAATCCACCATCATGCTCACCTTGTTCCTTTTGCTATCTTTGGCTATTACCTCTCTTTCTCCAGGAAAATGCCAAAGCTCTATATCAAACTTCCAAAATCCAGGTGAGTGGCAAGTCTTGCAAGAAAACATTGGCATATCAGCCATGCACATGCAACTTATGCAAAACAATAAGGTTATAATGTTCGATAGAACCGACTTCGGACCCTCTAACCTTTCCCTTCCTTTTGGCCGCTGTCGGAATGACTCCTCCGACATTGTCCTCAAGATGGATTGTACGGCTCACTCAGTGCTATACGACATTGCTACCAACTCCTTTCGGCCCTTGATGGTCAATACCGACACTTGGTGCTCTTCAGGCTCTGCCCTTCCTGATGGAAGCCTAGTTCAAACAGGTGGATATAACGATGGTGAACGTGTGGTACGTATGTTTAAACTTTGTGGAGATGATAATTGTGATTGGGTTGAGTATCCTAATTATTTATCAGAACGTAGATGGTACGCAACTAATCAGATTTTGCCTGATGGTCGTGTTATTATAATAGGTGGTAGAAGAGTTTTTAACTATGAGTTCTTTCCGAGTAATTCTAACTCTTTACCTACTTCTACATCGACTTTTTGGTTAAATTTCCTCTTGGAAACTCGCGATGATGAGGAAAACAATTTGTACCCTTTTGTTCACCTATTACCAACTGGTAACTTATTCATCTTTGCCAACACCCGTGCTATACTATTTGATTATACTCAAAACGTTGTAGTTAAAGAGCTCCCTTCTATCACCGGTGGAGATCCTCGAAACTACCCTAGCACAGGCTCGTCAGTACTCTTACCTATAGACGAGAATAAACCCATTGAAGCAGATATCATGATATGCGGTGGCTCACAACATGGCGCATTTACACAAGCATCAACAAATAGGTCATTTATACGTGCAAGTAGCAATTGTGGACGCATAAAAGTCACTGATGAAAACCCTCATTGGAACATGGAGGACATGCCAATGGCTCGTATTATGGGGGATATGTTACTTCTTCCAACGGGCGATATTCTCATTATAAATGGTGCAGAACTTGGCACTGCAGGATGGGAAAATGCAGCTAATCCAGTAACTACTCCGATAATTTATCGACTATACGATAACACTGACAACCGATTTTATGTTATGAGTTCATCACCAAGGCCTAGGATGTACCATTCCGCGGCCATTCTATTAACGGATGGGCGAGTTCTAGTAGGGGGAAGTAACCCACATATTTACTACAACTTCACCAATGTGGAATATCCCACAGATTTAAGCTTAGAAGCCTATTCACCACCATATTTGGCCATTGAATATGCACCCATGAGACCTAACATTATATACGGTGATCAAGTTGTTGGTTATGACCAACCTTTTACAGTCACCTTCAACGTGCAACAATACCAAGCCGATGAAGTTGTGTCTGTTAACCTTATCGCGCCATCGTTTACAACACACTCACTAGCTATGAATCAAAGGATGGTTGTATTGAGGATATCAAAGATTTCTCAAGTTTCCTTAGGGATGTTTAATGTAGGACTTATGGGACCAACAACGACAAATATTGCACCTCCTGGCTATTATTTGTTATTTGTGGTTCACGCTGGTATACCAAGTTCTGGCTTATGGGTAAAGATTCAGTAAGGCTAGTTGAAGATTGTGTTGATGCTCTGGAGATAGTTTTTTTTGTTACTTTTTGTTTTTGTAAAAAAGGAGAAGTTAAAAGTATGATTAATTTTTTTGCTTGTCTTTGCTTTTAAACCTGTAAGGATTACTATATGATTTAGTATAAAAGTACTGTATGACTGCATGATGTCAACAATATAATACTTAAGTATCATAATTATAGCCCAAGAAAAAATATCAAATTCTATGTACTTAATCCTAGCACACAAATGCTAAAGAAAAGCCAATCATCTTTAATAAGAGGGAAATTAGTATTGCCTTAATAATTGTAGTAAAAACACGATTAAGAAGTAGCTAGATACATCATTTTGAAAGCACCCTTTTACTAGGAAAAAGTCCTTTTCAATACATTGATGGTTCAATATAATTTTCTCGAGAGTAACATTTTTTGTGATATATACTTGATTTAATTTGATATAATTAGATATTGGATGACTATCATCAATAAAAGCATCTTGTATTTTTTTTAATAAAAAAAATAGCCTGATATAAAGGCAAAGTTAATCCTCTTGTCATTATTCGAATAGGGGATTCATAAAACCATCAAATCATATGCGTAGATACATACCTTCATCAATTATTGACCTAATCCTTGATAAAGAAAAAAAAAGCCACTGTAAAAAACCCTAACTTATCTCTGTCCTTCACTGCAAAACCCTAGCCTCCTTCATAGCAAACCGCCGTCGCAGGCTCGCTGGTGGCCGCAAGGTCGCCGGCGAGCCTGCTTCTCGTTCTCTTTCGCTTCGCCGGTGTCCCCTCCCCTGTTTCGTCGTTTCTCCAACGCCCTCCCCTTCCCCTCCCCTGTTTCCCTACCCTAATTTACCGTGTCCCTTTCCCCTTCCCCCGCTGTGTCCCCTTCCCCCGCCGTGTCCTTCCCCCGCCATGTTCCCTTCCCTCAAGTTCTTCTCCCCCCGTCTTTGTCGGTTTTCCCCCCCCCGTAGTTGAGTGGGCTCCCCTCCCCTCCCCCGTTAGCGCGTCGGTCTTTCCCCCCTCCCCTTGTGGTTGCTTCCCTCCCCTCCCCCGTTAGCGCGTCGCTCTTTCCCCCTCCCTTGTGGTTGCTTCCCCCCCCGCGCCGTCGCGTCATCCCACCCCCTCCTCATCATCGGTTCGGTTGTGTCTCCCATCCCCCTCCCCCTGCGTTCAATCTTTTTGGTTGCGAGTTGGTCGGTCGTCACCTCCCCGTCGCCGTTTGATTGTTTTTCTTTCGCCCCCGCCCCCGTCCTCATGTCTCGTAAGCATAGTCCCGTAGTTAGTATTGTGGTTGATTTGGGCCCCTATCCCCTCCCCCAAGTTAGTGTCGGGCTTCCCTTCCCCCTCCCCTCTGTTAGTGTCGGGCTTCCCCTTCCCCTCCCCCGATTGTTGGAATTCCCAAATAGTTAAGTTCTTAAAATGTGTGTTAAATCTCCGAATAAAAGGAGTGTGTTGTTTTCGAGTTGTTAAAGAAGTTGTCTGTGGCTGGTTATGGCCATCGACAAGTGTTTGTCAGTTGGGTCAGGTTTGGTGGTTCAAGGTTGTTATAGTAGTCTATGTCGGTTTTTGGGAATATGTGATGAGGGACAAGGTGACTCAAGAAGTTTGTGAGCATGGACGAGGCAATGATAGGTTTTCATGGTTTGGACGTATGTTTTCCAGTTTTGCAAACCGGAGGTGTGTTTGAGAGCTCCACTTATTTGGCTCTCTCTTTAGCTTGGCATTGATCTTAATGTTCGTTGCCTTGAAAACTTCAAATCTGCAGGCGGCACCCCAGTTGCATCTGGGGGTTTTCAGCACGCCCACTCATTTGTGTTTCTCCTACCTCATGGAGAAACCTGAAATACTCTTGAGCGAGAGTAATGAGTCACAATGGAACGTGACTCTTCAAAGTATCATGAGCCCAGAATCCCAAGCGATAACAGATTGTTGGGATTGCTCATGCGGCGAGACGCGACGCTCGCCGTAGGTTGTTCGTTGTCCGAATCGTGATCGCCATCCGCTTTTTCTACCACTTCCATCAGCATTCCGAGGTTCGAATCCGCCATCATCCGCACTGACCAGCGACGCCCCCCTTCATAAGTGCTTTTGTATTGGTTTTAATTATTTTGATTTTAGCTGGAATGTACGAGCTCATAAAGCTCATTTAGGTTTGTTTGTTTGTTTTTCGGTTTGGTTGTATTAACATTAGGCTGTACTTCCGCTTTTAATTAATGCACGATTTCTTGTTGTCAATATATATATATATATAGCCTTTGATTTTTTTTAAATAATCCTTATTATTTTTCATAACAATTCTTCAACAAAAAGAACATTAGTGGATCAATTAAAGACATGCATGGAACTTGGAAGCCATTACTAACAACATATTAAGCTATAGACTGATGGAAGAATATACATGATAGTCCTTACATCGATTAGGACGTACGTTAGTTGATGAGTTTGATCAACCTTAACAACATAAACAACTTTTTAACCATAATGAAAAGCTTTTTATTAGATGAAATCATGAAATAATTTATGTCCGGAAAGACTTGCAGGCAAAAACTACTCAATGAGGAGAAAAAGCCCTCTCCCTTGTAGGGTGATCTCCAAAGGAAATACTTGAGTTGGGTTCCTAAAAAGAGGATCCTAAGACCGTATACGTTCGGAGAAGATCAATCCAAACCACACTACTTTGTTACAACCTAAACTCGAAAGGAGATTTGGAGCTAAGTACAACTTTACTCAAAACCTTAAAAGAAAACTACTACCTTAAAAACAAAACTAAAAAAAAAAAAAACTAAAACGTAATGACTCTAATTAATAAGCTATAATTGTTTCTAACAAACTTCATGGTCAATTCCTATAATAAAAAAGCTACTCAAAAATCAACTTTCTTGGTCGATCATATACTAATTACTATGCCATTGGATCATCATAATCATCAAAATCAACATCTTCATATTCTTGAACATAAAAAGATTCATAATACCCTTCCATGCAACTAGAATTATTGGAGTAGGCCACTGAAGAAGCAATAACAGGTGCATTCTTACCAAGATCAGCATCAATATTATCATAATAATCATCATCCAAGAACCTTATCATTAATATGAAGACGTTCGAAAAGCTTATGTTCATTGATAGAGTTGTCAAAGACAACGTAGGGTTGTTCTTTAGTGGGTTGTTGAGAAAGATGATCCATATTCATTGTACTTCCATGGTTATTGTTTCTATTGTTGGAATTTGGAAATGGTTACCCCCTTAACCGCACCATATAACCCGTAAAAATTCTTGTAAACGGTAATCACTATTGTGTCTTGGCTTGGTTCCAAGATTATATAATATTCATCAATCAATCATATGCACGAAATTTCTTGTTATGTATTCCAATTAGTTGAGATAAACCTAGTGAACTTATCCAATTAGTTGCTGCGTTCAGAGGAGGCGCTATAAGCATGTGCGACATAGGCAACCGCACAGGACCCCACAAATTTTTGGGCCCCATATACTATTTTTTATATTAACAGATATTGACTCATTGTATAAAATATTTTTCATTGTTGGTGTAGGACTTGTATATCATATATGTATAGTTTTTATTGCAGCAGTATGATTGATATGAAACCAAATAGTAAATTGATGATCAAAATACCACTCCTGATAATCTGATTACAGTTTTGATTCCCTTAAATTACTCCAAACTCAATTAATCATACAATAATTTCTAAGACACTCCTAAAAATTGAAGGTTTATGTCACTCTTAACTGTCTAATAATTCAAAAGATTATTTTTCACAAATTTTAAAGACATCTTTCATTAATACAATAATAAAATAAGTCATAGGGAGAATATAACTCCTCCTTAAGGGTAATGGTAAAACCATGATATTTTCTATCTTTAAGACAATTATATACAAATATATATATATATATATATATATATATATATATATATATATATATATATATATATATATATATATATATATATATATATATATATATATATATATATATATATATATATATAGAATTGAGTTCATGTGAGAAGGGAGTTTTATATGAGAAGTGAGAAGTAATTCTAACCCTTGGATCATGTCTCATTTAATGGCCAAGATTAAAAAAAAAAAGGTAAAACCCTAAATTTGAAACCACTTCTCACGTCATAACTCATAACATACTTTCTCTCTCCTCTCTCCTCTCTCTCTTATTTCGGTTCTCTCTTCAAGAGGCGTTATATATTTTTTTTCTTTCAATTTCAATTCAGCGAGAGTACCCCCCTAATTATCAGTGAAATTCGGCACTCAAGATTAATTCAATGGACGCACACAATATGGGAGAAGAAGGTTAGTAATAAATAGTCACTGCAGAGTAGCCAAGTAGTAGAAACATACTTTCCAACAATGCTCTTCATCTGCATATCATGCCCCCTCTGATCAATTTGATTGATGATATTGTTGTTATCATATTGGAAGCGTACGTTTGTGGTATCCTTAGTTGATTCAAGATATCCAATCAACCCCCTCGAATCCCAACGCACATATCCCCTTTTCTATTTGTTGGCGAGTGATTGGGGTGACTTGGAGGAAGATGGGATTATTGCTCCTTGTGGTTTTACAGAGTAATAAAGATGAAGAAAGGATTTTTGACAAACTGATGTATAATTTTACGTTTAATTATTTTGTTCTTTTTGTTCCTTCTTATTGAAGTTGAGATTTAATCAATTTGTAATCAGTTATTTTTTTTCTAGTTAACTTATGGTGAGTGAAAAGCAAACTTATGGCTAGTTTGTATAACTCTAAAAAAAAGTTGGCATAACTCTGAACAAGCAATGTTATAACTCTAAACACATATTTTCTAAAATGATAAATCCAATTAGTGGCCTAGCACTAATGTAACTCTAATTAGTAATTTATATAACTCTAATCAAATACTCCTATAACTCTAATTAGAACGTACATAACAAGTAATGCCGTAACTATAATTAGATCTCTCATAAATCCAATTAGTGGCCTAGCACTAGTGTAACTCTAATTAGTAATTTATATAACTCTAATCAAATACTCCTATAACTCTAATTAGAACGTACATAACAAGTAATGCCGTAACTATAATTAGATCTCTCATGACTAGTCAAATACTCCTATAACTCTAATTAGTAATTGATATAACTCTAATCAAATACTCCTATAACTCTAAGTACAACTCTCATGACTAGTCAAATACTCGTATAACTCTAATGAGTAATTCATATAACTCTAATCAAATACTCCTATAACTCTAATTAGAACGTACATAACAAGTAATGCCGTAACTATAATTATAACTCTCATGACTAGTCAAATCCTCCTATAACTCTAATTAGTAATTCATATAACTCTAATCAAATACTCCTATAACTCTAATTACAACTCTTATGATTAGTCAAATACTCCTATAACTCCAATTAATAATTCATATAACTCTAATCAAATACTCCTATAACTCTAATTAAAACTATTGGTGTAATTATCCTATCCGTCCATTCTTTTGATGTAATTAGACTGTGTAGTATATTCTGTTGATTTGATTAGTAGGTAGATGGAATTATTCTACCCATGAATTGCTGCACGAATCTAAAATGAGTTGACATATGGAATGTTAGAAAACAATTCTTATTATTTCCTAGAATATAAATGGTAGAAGATGATCCAAGTATATAATTTCATTTTATTATTATATAGTAGTAATATGTCCTCACATCATTTGCATAAAGGGAGCACAAACTTTCTCACTTAAATTAGTACTTGATTAACAAAGACATTCTTGAATTTAGATTTCTAGTAGAGTTGGCTAGACACTATGAATACAGTGATTTATTTTTCCACGTACAGTTGAAGGAGAAAAGAGGAGAGAGAAAATTAGGTTTGAAGGGATGATTAAAGGTAGTTTAAAGTTAATATTAGTTTTTAAATCTTGGCCGTTGATATGATCTAATCTAAGGGCAGTGATTCTTTCTCATTTCTCACCTAATTTCCCTTCTCACATGATCTTGCCTCTATATATATATATATATATATATATATATATACTCATTAAGCTAATGTTAATAATAGCATGTCCTACTCTTTCAGTAATCATATAATAAAAAAAAACTCTTCGAATTTTTATAACGAACCTACGTAATTAACACTATTACACTATTTCATTGCATCGGTTGTATTCTTACACATCAACCTACGTTAAAAAAAAGATTGTATTATATTTTTTATAAGTAATTATACATTTATATATATGTACTCTCTTGAAACCGAGGTTATATCGATGAATAATTCATATTATAATTTACTATGTAGAAAATTTAAAAAAAACTCGAAGATCATTTAATTTCCTAAGCACAATCCAACGCGTATAACTCTTTTTTTCCACTTTTCTCAAGTGTTTGATTTAAGACTTCAAATTCACATTGATAAATGATTAGGGGCATCGCCCGAGCCAACAACTAGTTAACTATTAAAACATTAAAATAGATAGTATAAGACAAGATTGTAACACATGGCTACTCATCATATAAACTCTTGCCTTGATGCCAATAAATGAAAGTCAATAGAGCCCAAAACTAAGGAGACAACTTAATTAAAGAGCGCCTCTGATTTTACATGATGTTAGATGTGTGAATAATTTTTTATTTTATAATACAAAATTTAAATTTTCAAAAATCTTTGTACTTTTAATAATTAATATATTAATAAAGGCACCAATCTCTATTATATAAGGCAACACATGGGGGACACCAAAAAAAGGAAAAAAAAAAAAAAAAAAAACAAAAGGATAACTACCTACTTCATTTAAACGAAAAAAGGGAGAAAAACGAAAAAAGTACCACATTTAAACTGAAATGCAGTTTTTTGAAAAAAAAAACAAAATGCAAAGACAGTTCTTCTACACAACTAATTTAATAATCTATATGTTTTCGTACGTATTGCGTGCATATAAGACTAGTATAATCTTAACTGAACAGGGCCTCCTCCTTGATAAATGCACCGCCCCTGGTATTCAGAAGAACTATTTCTAGTAAAAAGGGTGTTTTTAAAATGATATATCTACCTCTTAGGCCCTTAATCGTGTAATTTACTACAATTATTAAGGCAATATTATTTTCCTCTTAGAGATAATTGGGTTTTGTTTAGCATTGGGGGGTAAGATTAAGTATATAGAATTTAATACTTTTTTCTTGGGTAAAATTATGATACTTAAGTATTATGTTGTTGACATCATGCAATACTTTTATACTAAAAACTTATAGTACTAATCCTTATAGGTAGTGGCGGATTCAGGATTTTGAAATCGGGGGTACTGTGACTAATTAAATAAGATCGGGTTGTTTCCCATTTGATCTTTTTTATCTAAGTGTCATTTCCTGTCGAAATATGATTAGCAATTAATTTATGTTAGTTAACTATTAGAGTATTATAGATAGCTTAGGATGTCTTTCACTTACTTTTTATAATAGACATTAGAATGTAAATCTTACCATCAATAAACTCCTCTCTCTCCCTCTCTCCTTACTGCCTTCTTTTCTAAACTCCATATAAAATAAAATCAATAACCAGCACTCAATTCATCATACAAATCAATCAATTCAATCAATTCAGTTTTTCATTCATAATTATTATTAATTTGTTATTAATGTGTATATTATAAATTTGACAATCAAACATTAAATAGAGACATAATTATAATTCCCCTAAAAAAAGAGACATAATAATTATTAATTTGTTATTAGTTTGTCAACTAATTACAATCTACTGCATGGAACATTTTCCAACTAATGATTGACAAATATTGTTTTTAGTGGGAGCCAAGGGGGTGTTAATGAGTCAGGGTGGCTCGCAAACTATTTGAGCTTGGCTAGTTCAAAGTTCGGTCAAAGCTCGGCTGGTCACACCTTAAGCAAATGGCGTGGCCAACTAATAAAAAGGCCCAAGCTATGCTATAACAAAGCCCAAGCTGAATAAAAAGGGTCAAGCGGAATTACGGGGTTACTTTATGTAGCAGGGGTTACTTTTATTGAATTTAGGGTTCTTTTTTTCTAATGCTAAGGTGTTACTTTTAGCGAAATTAGGGATTACTTTTTCGAATGCTAAGGGGTCACTTTAACTAGAAACTAGAGATTACTTTTTGTAATGCTAAGTGATTACTTTTACATAAAGTATGGGTTACTTTTTGTAATTATAAGGGGTTACTTTTACTGAAACTAGGGGTTACTTTTTGTCATTATAAGGGGCTACTTCTACTGAAATTGGGGGTTACTTTTTTGAAACTAGGAGTTACTTTTTCTGAAATTAGGGGTTACTTTTACTAAAACACCTCCTCCAGTTCAACCCTACTAGCATTTTTTGCACGCTATGCGTGCGTGTCATATTCACGTTTTTTCTCAATTAGTTATAAAAATCATTAGTGTTATAAAAATTTTAATTCGAATAGACATTTATAATTATTTTTAATTTTTTAAATATATTTTTCTTAAATTTATGTTTCGTTGGTTTTTTTAGTTATTTGTTTATCATTATTCAAATATACTACCTCCGTTCCTTTTTAATAGTTACACTTTCACTTTTGACACTATTCACAAATTTTCCTTTGACTATCATTTGTGATTTATGGTTAAGAGAAAATATAGTCATGTGGGGTTTTGTCTGATTCGTCTCCATATGTACTTTTAGAATAACGACTTTTTATATTTTTACAATTATAAAATTAGAGATATAAAGGCTCAAAGTAGTGCATCGACATACGTGAAAAGGGTGAGTGTAACTATTAAAAAGGAATGGAGGTAGTAGTATTGAGAGAATGACATATAAAGCAGAAGAAAGCTTGTGCTCCAATAAAGCGGAAGAATTTGTGTATCATGTTCAATCGTTGAATATTAATAAAGTGGAAAAGTTTGATTTATATAATAATTACTGAACGATAATCAACATTTAGATTTTAAATTATTACTCCCTCTGCTTTTTTTTTTTGCTACACTAGTATTTTGGCCTAGGCGATGCCCCAGTTTAGTTACAATTATCAAATATATTATTATTCATAAATTTCATAATTGATTATATATATTAGTTTTTCGTAATATTATGACTAGTGCAAAATTGGAAAATAGACGTCATGGCATGATAAGTTGTTCAAAAAAAACTTCTAAGGAATTGGAGATAAATATAACAATTTCAATGGAATTTGGGTAAGAGAATGTTATTATTTAATAAAAGGTTAAAGATCAAAAAGTTTTTTTTTTTGGCAATTCAAAATTATTATTGATAACCAAAAAAAATTGGAGAGGAACTATACAAGCAAAGGCGATCAAGCTAACAAACTCCAGAGAGGAGAAAGCTGACCCCTACACACAAACAAAGAAACAAAGCTGCTCTGAAACAAACGAAAACAGCAACAGAAACAAAAAGAGCTAACAATTCCTAAGTAACAAGATTCTATCTTCCTCTTTACTTCTAGCTGCAACTCTAAAAATTATATCCTTCACAAGCTGCTCAGCTGGAACAATTTTAATGTGGAATAATTTGCACCCAAGTAGCATAAACTGCTTCAGTAAATATCATCACATACAACCTGGCTCTCCTGATACTACTGTGAGCTTTCTTGCAAGCCAAACTCAACTCCACATTAAAACCATTCCTTGGATTTCTAACATTTAGAATATCCTTTAAAGCGTGCCAAATAGCTGCTGAGTAATTACAATCAAAGAACAGGTGTTCTATAGATTCATTTGCCACTCCACACAAACAACAAGTTAGGCTACACTGAATATTCCAAGCTTGAATTCTGTTAGTAGTAGCTAGCCTTTTCTGCACTGCCATCCAAAGAATAAAAATACTCTTTGGAGAGGCTCTATTATTACTTATGATTCGTCTCCATGAAACTCTACTATGATCTGCCATCAATAGAGTATAAGGTTTCTTTATATTGAACTTTCCATTCACTAGAGTAGCTTGCCAGCCACCAATTGATTGCAGAATCAACCTAGTCTCCATTATCTTCCTTAAATACCAAGAGATGTTGCTAGAGATAGCAACATTATCAATATAGCTGCTTTTAATATAGTAAGCATGCACCCACTGAACCCACAGTTTATCACTGATGAAAGTGATGGCCCATAAAAGCTTTAAAATTGCAGCTTTGTTCCAGATCTTCATATCAATCATATTCCAACTGTAACGCCCCAAAAAATCATAACCTTAATTAAACACAATTACTCATACTTAACAGCGGAAAGGAAACTTAAACCTGTGGGATATAGGCCCTCTAATATAATGTAGCCTTAAATCATCCTTGATACTTAATACACAAATGCTCGACCCAAATAATAATGATTTCTTCTTGAACATATTCCTTACTAACAACGCCCTTGCAATGGTTCTGCTCATACCTAAAACAGAAAAAAAAAAAAAAAAAAAAAAGTCATGAGCCGAAGCTCAGTAATGTACTACTCTAACATCATAAATTCATTTCAATTCATTTTATTTGCAAACAGGAAGAAGAGAACATAGTAAAACCATTTCATAAACATATACTTCGAATCAGGAATTTAAAAGTCATTCGTTAATATAATTCTCCATTATCACATTTCATTATCAGAAAACTTTCTTTGGTTACTTGGCGAGTACAACAGAAGGCATAGCCACCGAGGACATAAGTCCCCCATCAGAAGGTGGCATATAATGCCATAACAGAAGGCAAAGCCATCGAGGATATTCATCCCCCATCAGAAGGTGGCATATAATGTTATAGATCGTAACAGAAGGCAAAGCCACCGAGGATATCTATCCTCCATCAGAAGGTGGCATATAATGCCAATAGTAACATAGGCAAAGCCACCAAGGACATTCATCCCCCATCAGAAGGTGGCATATAATGCCAGGCAAAGCCACCGAGAACATTGTCCCCCCATCAAAAGGTGGCATATAATGCCATCATGCGAGTGCCACCAGGGACATTGTCCCCCATCAGAAGGGGGCATATAATGCCATCATGCGGGTGCCACCAAGGACATTGTCCCCCATCAGAAGGTGGCGTTGCCGCCAGATAAAAGAACGACACGTGCACGGCCCAGAGAACATAGTACTGCCATTCACCATCTTTCACTTTCATTTATCATGTTTCGTTTCTTTTTAGTACTTTTCAGAAATCATAGTATAGTCATTATATAAACGTCATCGAATCATCATTTGCATAATAAAATGGTTTATATCCCGCACACCATAAAGAACATAGCATAAACATTATATAAAAGCATCATGAAACATAGTTGGAAGGGGAGTGCGAGTGTTAGCAATAGACGTTACCTCAAATTCTGCTTTACAACCTTGATAGCCGAGGGAGGCTTGTAATATATCTATCTTTTTAATCTAATCAATTCAGGGATTAATAAAAGAGTTATTAATATTTTATTCTAAATTTTGAGTTTTTTTATCTATTCCCATCATGTGTCCATTTTAGGAGGTTTTTCTGGAGTTTTATATATTTAGGTCTTTGGTGGTTGATAAAAAGTCATAGGCACTCTTTTTACTTAACAACTTAACACTTAAGTCGTAGTTCATTATTGGTGACCATGGACGTCTTATTATAACCATTTCATATTTTATGAATTGAACAATAAGCACTTGTTACAAATATGTTAACCTTTCATTCAAAACTTCACTCTATTAGTCATAGCCCATAGGGTCCCTTTTAAACATTTTCGTCATTTTATTAAACGATGGCCATTAATCTTATGGTTCATGACTCAGGTTTAATAACTTGTAATTATGGAACTCAGAATATAACTTTTTCATTCTCGTAATTTATACTATATATATAAGTGTCTGCTACTTTAATATATATATATATATATATATACAAATTTAACAAGTAAACTATACTTAATTAGTATTATTCTTTAGTTGATATATTACAGTTACAAAAATATATGAAATCCAGTATTATCGCATAATAAATCATTAATTAGTCATGGTTAAGTATCATAATGATTAAATTACAAGGATTATAGTTTATAGTGAGTTTCATTACGTTTTAGTTACTAGCTAAATATCAATATCAACATTCAAATAATTGTTTAGCCATCTCACTTAGTACTATTCGGCTGGCGGAAACTTACTGATCAAGCCAAAGCTCTCTCCCTTTGTTCTGGAGATCCTAAATCACCCCATGCCAAGGAACAAGATGCGGTCTTGCAAGTATGACGGTACGTATGAAGGTCACATGTACTTCTACACTCAGGTGGATGCCATCTGGTGCAAGGTGTTTCCATCTACCCTGACTGGGATCGCCCAGACCTGGTTCAAGAGTCTGAAATCGGGTATTATCTCTAGTTTCTCTCAGTTATCATCCACATTTGGTACTCACTTTGTAAGTAATAGGCGCCGTGAGCGCACTACTGGAGAGTTGCTTTCTATCAAGCAAGGTGAAACGGAAAGTCTGCGAGATTTCATCGGACGTTTCAACGTGGAAGCGGTCTTTATTCCGCGTCTCCAGCAGGACGTGGCCGTTTTAGCTCTAATGACTGGGCTGAAAGAAGGGTCCGCGTTCAGGAGTTATCTGCGCCGCAAGACCTTCACGTCTCTGGGACCCATTCTGGGAAAAGCAAGTGATTTCATCAGGGGAGAAGAATTTGATAAGGCCGCGAGCAGTCAGCACCGCGAGCCTGAAAAAAGGAAGCAAGAGAAGCAGAGGAAAGATAAGGGGCGCGAGAGTAATCGTGGTCGAGACGAAAGAAAGCAGGAATCCAATGTGGTCAAGAAGGGAAATGACCGTGAGTGGAATGACCGCGAAAAGGGTGAACGCAAAGAAAGATTTGACGCATACACTCAGTTGACGACCTCTAGAGCTCAGATATATATGATGAACAAGGACAATGACAAGTGGCAACGCCCAAAGCAGATGTTCCATAAAAACCGCGATAAAAGCAAGTGGTGTGATTTTCATGGTGATCACTGGCAGTTAACTAAAGATTGTAGGCATTTGAAGGATAACTTGGAAGACTTGATAAGAAGGGGCTACTTCACTCAGTACAAGGCTCAGACTAAGCACGGAGACTTGAGAAAGCCAACCAACCAGAATGTTCCGTCACGGATTAGTGAAATTTATGTCATCAGTGGCGGACCTATTCATGGTGGCAGTGTGAATGGAGCCAAGGCAAGCCTGAAAGAATTTAGGCATCAGGTGAACTTCAATGAAAGCATGCAGTGGAGAAAGCCGCCAGTAATGCCAGCCATGTCTTTCACAGTAGAGGACGCCAAGCATGTCGTCTACCCCCATCATGACCCTCTGGTGGTCACCTTGAAAGTATCAAACTGTTTGATTCATAGGATTCTCGTAGATGGAAAAAGTTCTACGAACATACTTTATTTCTCAACCTTTGAGAAGCTGATGATTGGCCGGGAGCATTTGAAGCTTGTCCGCTACCCGGTGATAGGGTTCACGGGAGCGTCAGTGATTCCTGAGGGCCTCATAACGTTGCCGGTCGGGGTTGGAGAAGATGGGGACGCCAGAGATGTGATGGCGGAATTTTTGGCAGTAGACGTACCAGGGGCTTATAATGCTATTGTTGGACGCCCATTCATTCATGACGTCCAGGGGGTTGTGTCTACTTATCATCTGAAAATGTTGTACGTGTCCAACTTGGGGACGACAGCAAAATTGAGAGGGAATCAGGAGATGGCAAAATCATGTTATCTTACCGCCCTAAAGCAGCCAGCAAGAAGAATCCCAGTGGAAGAGTTGAATCCACCAGCGCGGAAGCATAGGCGGGCTCAGAGGAAAGCTATGGCAAATGAAACAGAGTCTGAGAACATAGATGAAGAAATGATGGAAATACCAATGGAGGATTTGGAGTCTAGGCCTGATGATACGCCAAGACCCAAACCTGATGGGGAGACAAAGCAAGAAATGCTAGCTGATGATCCGACAAGGACGGTCGCTGTCGGGACTGACATGGACCCAAAGGTCATAATCAGCCTGGTGACTCTCCTCCGAGAAAACGCTGACGTATTTGCGTTCTCGGCGGATGAGATGCCGAGAATAGACCCGACCATGATGGTACATCGATCGTCTGAACGTCGACGGTGCAGTCCGTCCTGTCAAGCAGAAGAAGCGGAACTTTTCAGTTGAGAAAAATAAAGCCATCAAAGATGAAGTGGATAAACTGTTGGCGGCCGATTTCATTGAACCCTGTGATTATCCTGAGTGGTTGGCCAATGTAGTCATGGTGAAAAAGGCTAAGGGTCAATGGAGAATGTGTGTGGATTTCACGGATTTAAATAGAGCATGCCCAAAAGATTGCTATCCTCTTCCAAGAATAGACTAGTTGGTGGACTCCACTAGCGGGCATGCACTGTTGAGTTTCATGGATGCATTTTCAGACTATCACCAGATCAGTTTATTGGAAGCCGACAGGAAAAAAGCAGCATTCATCACGGATTGTGGTGTCTATAATTACAAGACAATGCCATTTGGGCTCCGAAATGCAAGGGCAACATATCAAAAGCTGGTCGATAAGGTATTCGAGGATCAGAGGGGACGCAACATAGAGGTGTACGTTGACGACTCCATTGTCAAAAGCAAAACGGACCGCGAGCACCTAAGCGACCTTGAGGAAACTTTCAGTACTTTGAGAAAATACAAGATGAAGCTCAACCCAAAGAAATGTGTCTTTGGAGTAAGAGAAGGGAAGTTTTTGGGCTTTATGGTAACCAAAAGAGGAATTGACGCGAACCCAGACAAAGTTCGAGCCATCATAGATTTACCTGAGCCAAAGAGCGTAAAAGATATCCAGAGGCTGACAGGAATAATGGCGGCCCTCACTCGATTCATCTCAAAATCAGCAGACAAAGCTTTACCTTTCTTTGCGCTGCTCAGGGGGAACATGAAATTCGAGTGGGGTGAGGAGCAAAGCAAAGCATTCCTAGCGGTCAAAGAGCATCTGAAAAGCTTACCCACCATTACAAGGCCTGAGACACGGGACACATTGCAGTTGTATATCTCGGCCTCGTCCAAAACGGTCGTGGTCGTATTGTTGGTGGAAAAAGAGAAGAAGCAACAGCCCATATACTTTGTCAGCCACATCCTTAACGGTCTTGAGAGCCGTTATCAGCTGGTTGAGAAGATGGCATTAGCTGTGATAATTGCCGCAAGGAAGCTCAGGCCATATTTTGACTGTCATCCCATTCAAGTTCTAACAAATCAGCCATTGGAGAAGGCTTTGCAGAAAATGGATAGCTCAGGCCGTTTGTTGAAGTAGGTCATTGAGTTATCATAGTATGACATACTGTACAAGCCCAGGACCGCCATCAAGGCGCATGCCCTGGCAGATTTCATTGTGGAAGCTTCATATGAAGAAGAAGAGGTGAAGGAAAAGGAAACTTGGCTGCTGGAGGTTGACGGCTGTTCTGTTGTTAACGGATTTGGAGCCGGAATTGTCATGACAAGCCTAGAGGAGAACACCTATGAATACGCCATCAAGTTTGCATTCCCAGCATCAAACAACGAAGCAGAGTATGAAGCAGCAATTGTCGGCCTCAGAATGTGCTTGGTGGCAGGTGCAAAAAATGTGTTCTTGAAAACAGACTCGCAGTTGGTTAGCGGGCAGTTAAAAGGAGAATTTGAAGTCAGAGAGGCCAACATGCAGAAGTACGTGGAAAAAGCCAAGGAAATGATCGCTCAATTGAATCACTTTGAAATTCAAGCAATACCTAGGGCTGAGAACACGAAAGCGGACGCACTATCTAAGTTAGCCAGCTCTGACTCTTTTAGTATTGAGAGGACCGTCACAGTAGATGTCCTGAAGGAGAAAAGCATCACTGAAAAGATTGTGACCGTTAACAGCATAAACCAACAAGGAGAATGGTTTAGTGAAGTGGTGGCATACAAACTGACGGGGACGCTTGCCGGTGACCCCATGTCCGCCAAAAAGTTGAAACGGCAAGCGAATTGGTATATCAGATACCAAGATGAGCTATACAAGATGTCATTCAGTTTGCCTCTACTAAAATGTGCAACTGCATGGGAATCCACGAAGATTCTTGAAGAGATACACGAAGGTGTTTGCGGTAATCACATTGGCGGCAAAGCTTTAGCGTTAAAGGCGTTAAGAGCCGGGTTTTATTGTCCAAGCATGCTAACGGACGCTCAGAGTTATGTCAAGAAGTGCGATAAATGCCAGAGGTATGCTCCCGTCATCAACAGGCCTACCAACGATTTGCAACCTATCCTGTGCCCAATACCGTTCGCTCAGTGGGGAATGAATATCTTGGGGCCATTCACAACGGCAACAGGGGGCAGAAGGTTTCTAATAGTAGGGATTGACTATTTCACAAAGTGGATAGAGGCAGAGCCGACAACAAAGATCAAGGCAAACCAGGTCAAAAAGTTCATTTGGCAGAACATTATGACGAGATTTGGAATTCCAATGGCTATCGTTTTTTACCATGGCGTCCAATTTGATTGCCGCCCCATACAAGCTTTCCTGACGGACTTTCGAGTGAAGTATGCCTACTCAGTTATCTGCCATCCTCAGAGCAACGGACAAGCAGAAGCCGTGAACAAACAAATCTTAAATGTCTTGAAGAAAAAGCAGGATGAGTTTAAGGGAGGTTGGGCCGATATGGTACCAGTCGTGCTATGGGAAAACAGAACAACAGAAAAGGAAGCAACGGGAGAAAGCCCTTTCAAGCTGGCCTTTGGTGCAGAAGCAATGTTGCCGGTAGAGGTGGGTTTGCCCTCTTATTGGATCAAACACCAAGACCTTAAGAAAAATGATCAGGCACTCAGGGAAAACCTGGACTTCCTACCAGAGACAAGGTTCATTGCGGAATTAAAAGCGGTTGCTTACAAAGATAGAATCAGTAAGGCCTACAACAGGAAGGTCATAGAAAGGTCGTTAGATGTTGGCGACCTAGTCTTACGCAGAACATCAGCCACTGGCAAGGCACATACAGTAGGAAAGTTGACTGCTAACTGGGAGGGTCCCTATATTATAGCCAAGAAGCTTGCTCCCGGCTCTTTCATTTTAAAGGGCATGGATGACAAGGAACTCAAAAATTGCTGGAATGCTAGCGTCCTAAAGAGGTACTATGTTTGATTTATAGGATGTAATAGGCCAAGAGCCACCTTTTTATTATTACATAAATAATACAAACTTTCCGCTAGCGTTTCATCACTCACTTTGTTATTTTCATGTGTATTGACAGACCATATAACAGGTCAAGAAATTAAATACTAACAGCCATATAACAGGCATGGACGTTAGAAAGCCATATAACAGGCTAAGTGCGTTAACGGTCATATGACAGACCTAGCATAAACCAAAGCCATATACACTAGTACAGAATCGACGATTTGCGTCGGATGCGAAGCGCCCATTTGCGTCGGACATGGGTCCGACGGCATAGGTCTCGACGCATATGACATAGACATGATCTGCGTCAGATTAGGAAACGACGCAGTTGAGGAGCTATTTGGGTCGGACGGGTCTCGAGGTGCGACGCACATGAGCCTCGCCCTAGCATACACAATGCATTGGCCTCTGCTATTTGCGTCGCATGATGAGCCATGTGCGACGCAGATGATTGACCATTTGCGTCGCACATGGCTCAGCACGCGACGCAAATGGCAGAGGCCAAGCAAACCCCAGCAGCCCCAGTAAGCCCAGAACCTACCATTTGCGTCGCACATTATGCCACATGCGACGCAAATGGTAGATAGGTTTTTCTTAAAAAAAAATAGTTTTCACCATTCTAAAAGCTGCAATATATTAAAAAACAATTCCACCATTGAAATTGCAAACAATTCTACAATCATTCTGATTACAGTAGAATGAACTCAATAATACTAAAATACAAACAAATGGGTGTTTTTTTACCAAAAAAAAAATAATTTCATGAATCAACCAAAAAAATCAAATCACTCGTACAACAAGTAGAGAAACATCCTAAAACAATCAAAATATAAAATCTTGTCTGCAATTTCTTCTCTTTCTCCACCAGATCTGCAAATTCAATAAATTATATTACATTTTAATTGAGTTGATAAACTGAAAAATACCAGAAATTGATTTTTTGGCAGGTTCAAATTTTTATCTCAACAAAATACCATAAACTGAAAAAATACCTGAAATGAAAAGCCTCAGTTCTTGCGCCGACGATCTAGAATAAGATGAAGAAATTTTCGTTCAGCGACAAAGTTTCTTGAGGAAGAAAATATCTCTGCTTCTGTTCGAGCAATATGGTTTCTTCAGTTTCCGTTCTGTTCGAGCAAGGTAACCCTAAAACTTGAGTTTTGAATGACAAGAAGGGTATGGAGGCGAGAGAAACGCTGACCAAATTACATCAAATTTGAGCTTCGAATGATAAGGATAATAAGGGGATGGAGGTGAGAGAGACATTTCACAAGTGAGGGCGAGGGAGATGAAACGCTATTAGAGTGGGAGAAGGAGAGGGAGAGAGAGAGAGAGAGAATGGAAAACGGCTGGAGAAATAAAACCCTAAAACTTGCACCTAAAAGATGTGGAACCCATGATTTGCGTCGTGTCTTGTGGCCCATTCGACGCAAATCATGGCCCAACTGCTTTAAATCCTATCTGTGTCGTGTCTCGTGGCCAATCCGACGCACATTGTCGGATCCCAAAACCTTGGGCTTTACTCATCTGCGTCGAACATTCGTAAACGTCCGACGCAAATGGTATTTTTACTCATTTGCTATGGTTATTTGCGTCAGATCTTTGTTAACATCCGACGCAAATCATCTGTTCCTGACCAGTTGCGTCAGTCTTTCGTTTGTCTGACGCAAATAGGGAGACGCAAATTATCATTTTTCTACTAGTGATAACAGGCTAAGTGCGTTAACGGTCATATGACAGACCTAGCACAAATCAAGGCCATATGACAGGCTAAGTGCGTTAATGGCCATATGACAGACCTAGCACAAATCAAGGCCATATGACAGGCTCAAGTGCATTCACGGTCATATAACAGACCAAGCACAAATAACATATAATGGGTTAAATATGCTAACGGTCATATAACAATCATAAACAAAAAAGATAAAGATTAAAGCCTTAGCATAACAAAATATAACCAAAACCACGAAGGTACTTAATTTCCATAAAATAAAAGCTACTGGCTTGGCGGCCAACTACAATAGAAGAAAGATGGCGGCCAATGAAAAGGCTTTCAGTTGGAATAAAGTACTTGCAATTCAAAAGATAAGTCATTGTTTACAAACGCCAACATGGGCCGAATTCAGTGTTAATTAAAATATTCAAAAGATTACAAACTATAAATTGTTAGAAGAGTAGGAAGAGCTGATAGAAGGCCGCCAAAAACTTCAAGAGGGAGGGGCGTCCTGATTTGTCTATTCTGGAATAGCCCGAGGATCCGCATCAGCTATGGCATCCTCGTCGGTAAACATCGGATCCCCCTCGACAGGCGTGAGATGTTGGCCGTCAGCGTGAGCGTCCTCAATGACGTTCCAATCAAAGCCATGAACGGTTTTGCAGACGCACCTCATTGCAGCCGGCCATCCGCCATCATACCTCTTGTGGAGGGCCGCTACATATTCATCAGATTGCTTAAATTCAGCGACAGCCTTAGCGGCCCTCCTAGTTTTAGCCTCAGTCGCGGCATCCAAAACGACAACCTCCTTCTCGGTCCGAGCAATGTCAAGAGCTTTGGTTAGCGTCTCGACGTTAGCTTCAGTCTCCTCCAGAAGAGCTGCTCACGTCCTCCGAGTTATCAGCTCATCCTCCAGGGGCTTCTGAGTTGCAGTCTTGGCCGCCAGGTCCTCCTCAGCCTTCCTCAGCAGGTCTTGACAAACCTCCAGAGACTGCTTATGGTTGTCCGCCAACTTTTGATACTCAATATACTGCGCAATCAACTCTAGAGCAGCATTATTGGCCTGCAGAAAGGAGAGAAACAAATGAAAATTTAAAAAAAAAAAAAAGGGGTAGATGAAATAAACGGCATAAGGATGGAAGCGTGCCACAAGCTGGTCGTGAGCCAGCCTAGCAGCATGAGTCATCAAGGACCCTGCCGGCCTGTCCAGGGGCAACTGCATGCCCTTCAGAATCCGGTAGGCAAGAATGCCACCGTTCTCAGGGATGTCGGCATACAGTGACTCGTCTTCCCTGAAGTCCCATTCAGGCTGATAAACCTTACCGGGAACAATAGGCCGGCGAGCAAAAGAAGTTGTCACGGACTCACATAGCACCAGCTCTTTCTTCTCGGTCCACTCATGGTACCGAGAGAAGATGCCAAGAGACAGGTTTGACAAGAAGCTTGGAGTCGTGATCAGCTCCCGTATTAGTAAGAGCCTAAGAGCCAAGAAGCACCACTTTGGTTGCCAAGACCAGCGGCCGCAGCCTCAACATATTCTTCCGGACCTCAGGGGAGGCATTGAAGTCCAGATTCTCCACCCGGGCGACTTCAGTGGTAGAAGCAGAAGTAGCAAGATCTGCCAGGGCCTGTCTCTTGTTAGCGGACGCATCCGCTTCAGTAGGCTCGTGGGTCCTTCTAGTTCTGCCACCCCTAACAACAGGACGGGAAGCGGGAGTCCTGATTGGGGCAGCGGGAGCATTATGGCCGCCAGAGCTCGCGGCCACAGTAGATGCACCCCGACCAGGAGTGTGGCCCACATTCCCACCACCGCGAACACGGCGGACATTCGGGTGGCCGTTACGGTTTCCCCCTCGACGGCCATTGGAGTTGTCGTGCATGGTCTCGTAATTTTCCGCAGGAGCAGGTTGCATATTTGTTGTCGGCTGCAAGTTGTCGTCGACGCAAAGAGATTCAAGATCAAGGTAGTCAAAGCCTGCAAACGGCAAAACAAACAGTTAAAAATAAAAAATAAAAATAAAAACAAAACACATCATCAGACGGGCCAGTCCGATAACAAACTTACCATTCTCATGAGTGTGGCAAAGTAACATGGCTGACAAAGGCCGATTCCCGAGAATATACTTAGAGTGAGGGAGCCAATATTTGGGTTCCTTAACCTTAGATTCTCTCCCGTCCTCATAAGTATATACATAGTCTTCAGTATCAAAATAACTGAAAGTCGTTAGTTCATTCCCAGTTAACGGAACCTGGGGTAAATGCTCCATGTGAGGACGCGGCTCAGTAAAATGGCGGCGCATGGGGAAATCCTCAAGCACTTGTACCCAGAAAAATGCATCTTGCCAACCCTTCAGACCGGTAACCTTTAGCTGAACGGTCATCTTCTTATCGGCCGTTGTCAGCAACCACCATCCTGCTTGACGAGAAGAGCCATTCCTCTTCAACCAATGGAGATGGCGGAACAGGTTCAGAGTCTCCGGGAAGTCCAGAAAGCGGATAGTCCAAATATACGCAATCAAATTGTGAACCGCTAATGGAGTTAACTGGGCTAGGCAAACGTTGAATGCGTTCAGGATTTTCACCAAAAAAGAATCCAGGGGGAAGCGAAGCCCAAACTCGAAATGATGGGTATAAACGGCCACGTGGCCGGGAGGGCATTCTGTCACAATAGAACCCTCAGGAGGGACCACTAACCGATAACCGCGAGGAAACTCATACAATTAGTCAGCGACCCTGGGATAATTATGGTCAATAGCATCCTGACGCCAGGGTAAATCAATTTCCACACTTAATGGACTAGCGTTCTCATCCTCTGGCAACCATAATGCATCAGAGCCGGGACCGACAATATTCTCTTCAACATCTTCCTCCATCTCATTGGAGTTGTCGACCCTCCTCTCAGCGGCGTGGGAACTCTCCCCAACCGCACGTTCCGACAAAGGCACGCTGGTGCCAATGTTCACACCCATAGTATCGTTCGCGTCCTCAGTAACACGAGCAACTGGGCTAGCAGGGGTAGACCGGCGGTGGTAAACAGATTCCTAGTTGGCCATGACGGTCGCAATTGAGTCACTATCGTCACCTAAATCAATAATAAGAGGGTGAGTGGGGGATGCAGACTCCTGTAAATGGTCATAAAAATCAGCCGCTACCGGAACCCCCACATCCGCCAAGCTGTCCAACCAAGCATGTTCTCTAAGGGGACCTACGTCAAGACCGGGAACAGCATCGGGAGGAGGATGCTTAGCAGTCCTCCTAGCAAGGATTTGGTGCCTTAATTCTCTAAGTGTTTGCTCTGGCTGGCAGCAAAGTACCTCATGGTCAAGTTATGCTCCTCAGGGGTCGAGGGGTCGTTAAGGAACTTAGACCTATGCTCTCTTTGCGATTATGAAGTAAGCGGAATGTCCGCCAACAACCTAGTCCTTCTCTCACCTAAATTAGTGTCAGAAGAAGACGAACTCTTGTTCGCGGACAAGGGGGAGGAAGGATCACTCTCGGTCATAAAAGCATCATTTACATTACTCTGGCTATCAGACTGGTCCGACATGATGAAACGCAAAGAAACTTAAGGAAAAGTGAAGAAGAATAATTGAAGAAATACCTGGAAACGAAAAGTCGCCGGAAAAAGTGAAAAAGCAAAGAGCGGTCGCGGGAAACGAACGCGCAAGGTTCTCAAAAGGAAGAAAATGTAGAAAAGTTCCAAACTTGGCCCAGAAAAACACCGGTGAAGAAGAACTTCAAAACCCTCGAAATACCCAGAAAAAAATCGTCACCAAAAGGTAAAATTTTGGATACACCAGAACCGTAAAAACTAGAAGATTTGGTAACTTTTTGGAGAAATTTGAGCAGAAAAAGGAGAGTTCTTGAGCAAAGAGAAATTGCGAGAATGGAGTTCGTCAGAGAAAACCAGAGAAGAAGAAGAGGAAGTTGGGAAAATGTGAGATGAAAAATCAGGAAAAAAAAAAAAAAAAAGACAGTTAGTCCTATATACGCGCTTATTGAACGGCCAAGATTAAAAAACTTCTCAACTCCCTCTCCAGATTTCAGCCAAGTGTCGAGCACGGGTAAACCCTAATAAAGTAATGGGCGGGATTTTCGGAAAAAGTAATCATTAACTTTTCAAAATTCTTCAACTCCCTGAAGCGACACGTGGCACCCAACGAATCAACTTCTCCGAAAAATTGAATACGACAACACTTGCTCGCGTCCTCCGTCAAACATCCTTAGCGGTCAAGACCCCAAATGATGCTGGGGGGGCTAGTTGTATGGGTATAACCCAAGTACGTTAGCGGACATCCTTGAGAGGTCCGCGAACACTATGAAGGACGCGAACATTTAAACGTCGCCTACAGCTCTAACAAGTCAGTTCACTAAAGTGGTCCGACAACGTTAGCGGTCGCCTAACACGACAAAATAGAGGAATCTTCCCTTGTGTCAGACGCAGCACAACCGTACACGTGTAAAAGGATTACGCACCCTGTCAGAGGAATAGTACTTCTATAAATTCCCCACTAGTACTATTCTGCAGGTACATTCTCTCACACTCATATTTCTTATCTCTCTCTCTCTACTTTCTCTCTCTAAATCCTATTTGGACACGTGCTGACTTGAGCGTCGGAGGGGGTTTCCTCGCATCCCCCCCGAGGGTAGTTTACGTTTGCTTCCTGTGTAGTTATTCATCAGCGGACGCCAACTCCAATCTTTGGTGGACTTTTCTCAAGACCGCCAACCGTTCTACAACCGGAACAACTATTAATATGAAATTCAAGTTTTTATTTATCTTCTGATTGTGTCAATCAAGGTATATTATTAGTATAACTATTAATATGAAATTCAAGTTTTTATTTTTCTTCTGATTGTGTCAATCAAGTTATATTGTTAATTTAATTTTTAATGAGAGGCTTTCACTCATATGTAAGAATAGAAAATCATTCTCCTTAATTTAATATTTAATTGATATTTCAAATTCAATTCCATGTTCAATATATATGGCAAGTAGGATGAAGAAATTATTATTTAATATGTATGGCAATTCAAATTCATTAAGGGTATATAAGACTTTTTGTAGGGGACACCATCTTCCTCCCCCCTTCACTTATATAATAGAGATTTTATCTCTCCTCTCTCCAATGGAGGTCTCACTCTCATCAACAATGGCAGATCCTCTCTCTCTCTCTCTCACCTCCTCACCACCCCGACTCTCTTCATATCTTCTCCATCATCTTTCCCATCGACGCCGTCGCACATCCTCCCGTCAGATCTCGCTCTTCTTCTCGAACAACCGCGCGCCGTAGTCTCCTTAAACAACGTTGTCTCACTCGCCGTGTATCTCTCCATCTGACGGCTATGGCGATGCCGAATTCTTTAAGGTGGCCTGTGTATGCTTATTTAACGCGCGGCTCCGTTTGTTTGTTAGTGACGCGGGTGGCCGCACGGTTTCGTTTTCATGTGGCCTGTGTTACCAAAAACGGACTGATGCAGAATTGCATTGTGGAGATACCAATCCCACATCGAAAAGGAAACAAGGGAAGAGGCCGGTGAACTTGTTGTAATGAAATACATACGGAAAGAGTCAAAACATATGGAAGGTGGGCCGAGTCTATTTAGCACAATTTTGTTGGGCTTCATTTTTATCAAAAGCCTGATAATTGTAAGGTTATGCTGAACTTCTTTTTTATTTAATTTTTGAAAATTTAAGTTTTCTAGCCGAGCCTCGAGCCGAGCTCGGATTTAATCCTTACGAGCTCGAGCCGAGCCCAAATTATAAAGCTCGATGAGCTTGGAGCTCGAGGCGAGCCGAACCTCAACCACTCTCGAGCCGAGCCGAGCCTGGACATATTCGATCTCGGTTTCGGCTCGTTAACACCCCTACCCAACCATATATTTTGCTCCTCCATATAATTGACACTAAGTCATTTTGCTCCTTCAAGGAAAAGACCGTGCCAACTAATGTTTAGAGACATAAATTGATTAAGAAGATTGGGAAAGACATAATGTAAGGAAAAGTTGAAAAAGTAAAAAGGTTTGACAATGATAACTCATTGCTTTTCCTTACTTTCTCTCTTTCCCAACTCTCACTGCACACTACTCTCACTCCACACTGTTCTCACTCTCACTGCACAGTGCATACTGCTCCGTCCTTAAAAAAGGTAAGTTTTGAATTTTTTTTAATATTTTCACAATTTTGTTTACTTCGGGGGTACTGCAGTACCCCCAACGTCCCATCTAGATCCGCCACTGCTTATAGGTTTAAAAAGCAAAAACAAACAAAAAAATTAATCATACTTTTTAACCTTTTTTTTTTTACAAAACCAAAAAAAGAAGTCTCCTGAGCATCATCACAAACTTCAACTATCCTTACTGATTCATTACCCATAAGCCAAAACTTGGTATACCAGCATGAACCAGTGAACCACAAATAAGAAATAATAACCAGGAGGTGCAATGTTTGTCGTTACGGTCCCATAATTCCAGTAGCCCTAAAACTCAAAGAAGGATGGAGAGAAAGATTGCACCTAACTCAAAGAATATGGTAGCATAAAACCTGCTTATTTGCAGATATAGCTCATTAACCCTTCTTTTAATTCCCCCAAACTGCCTGTCAAAAAATTCCCCAAAATTATAGAGGAACAACAACCTCCCAACTGTCAGTCCTTTTTTTATTTTATTTTGATTATATTAAGGTACATCATACAAGTATAATTTTTTTCTTTTTTTTTGGAGAAGATGAGTACGGCATCTACAATAGGTAGCAAAGAAAAATGAAATGCTCCACAATTTAATTTGATCAAATAAAACAACAATCTATATTGCGCATGTGGGACAACTAGTTGATATTTTTTTTTCTTATTAATTCGTGTAATAATTCTAGTTTATACTCCATCCTTCAAAAAAAAAAACAATTTGATCTATATATAATCTACTACTAGAGCAATCTAATTGCATCTCAAAATTAGACTCAAATATCAAATAAAGAATTTATCAAAGTAGAAGGATTTGTGTACTCAAAGGCACTTTTCGCTCGAGAGAAAACCTAAGCGAAAACAAACCCTAAGCGAGAAGACCAAAACCCTAAGGGGCTCGACGACCGCCTAATCGAGTCGCCTCGGCACGCCCTTCCCCTTACCCTATTAGCTTTCTGTTTTTCGAGATTTCGGTTTGGGAAATAAGGGTGGTGAGCCCACTGTCCCATCGTCACGACAACCCAAGTGTTCGCCGCCGCTTGAGCGCGCACGCCGCCACCGGCCAAGGGTTTCGTCGTCGAAGCCCATCTTTTGGTTATGGTGGTTAGTTCTTCAGTTTGTTCAGGTTATGTTCTATGTTTTAGCATTAGTTTAGTTTTTCCCATATCAAATTATCCTTGTCATTTTGTTTATGGTTGTATTAGGGTGGTATTTAGTAGTGTTAGGTGCGCAATAGAAGGATCTTGGTTTCTTATGACAAAGAATGATCTAGGAAATCTGATCCATAGAGAAGTTGCTCCTGGAGTTTGCTATTGTTTGGTATATGCGACTTTAGGAGTCCGAGTGTTGGGTAAGATGAGAGGAGGCTCTCAATTTAGGTTAGAAATTATATTTGTTGTGGTTCAATCTTCTAGTTTCGAGATTGCAGGGTAGGATCTTCGGATCCGAATGTTGGGTGAAGTAAATCAATATATACTTCACCCCAAGTTCATGTGATGACTTGTGGAGTCATCACACTTCAAAAATGCATCTTGTGGAAGGCCCTCCAATTTAATTTGGGGTAAGTTTCGATCTCCACACATTTTGAGTTTCAGCCTTACGAGGCAAAACTCTAGACACCCTCGCAGCAGGGTTATAACTTATAAGTCACCAAAAGATGTGACTTCTTTGTTAGTTCGATCAATAGAATCCCAAGCAGATTAATCTGCTCAACGACCTTGGGATTTATCATCTTGTGAACAAAAGGTTCTATAAGATGAAAAGCGGCAATCTATATCTGAAGATCATCTGGGTTTAGCATCTCAACAGACTCAACATCTTACCTCCAATTATATCAGGTCTGTCTCTTCAAGACATATAACCCAAACCCACCACAAATCACCCAAGATAAGATTCATTTGGGTGAACAAAGAACAAGTTGGATTTTCTTCGTAGGGTATGTAGGAGCAAGCGAAGCTCACCTTAATGTTTGTTTGCTTTCTGTTTCATGTTTAGTTGTGATAACATTAGGTTGTAATTCCGTTATTAGTTAATGCAAATTTTCGCGATATCCAAAAAAAATTAGACTCAAATATTCATCTTCTCAATTTATTTCTTCCTTTCTACTTATATACTTAATTTATAGTATAAAACAATTATCACATGTATACCACAACTCCACAAGCACTATGAGCATTGAGTTGGTCCAATTTTATCTCAAATTTAAATATAAAAGGTAGACCACCAATGGAAAAGAAATACTTCCTCTAATTTTTGTTAAAAAAAAGTAGAATGGAAGAGACAGTTTCAGAAGATCAATATTTGCAGACTAATATAGACAGCGTAGGAGAGTACAATAGGTGACATAAAAATTTAATAGATCAGTTTCATGGAAACCACAATCTAAATACAACAATGCCAGAGCCTTAATAACAAGATGCAATCCACTATATGACCTACAATTAATCTCATGTGGTCGTGCACAAGGATTCTCTTCCTCCATTCAAATCTATCTATTGTTATATAATTCATTTCTATTCCGTCCAAGTCTTCTTTTGCCCATCTCAGCTCTTCTACCATCACCATAATCCCAAACTCTCTACCTCCTCAACGGTGCATCTTCATATCAATTATCTTCTAATGTTCTCTAAGATTATCCAGAGAATCATACATTACGATTCAACTCAATTCTATACTAGTCTATAAGCCACATTCCTCAACATGCGAATGCATAGTATACTCTGACACTTGTGGACTAATTTAGCAAAACTAAGTAGTGAATTAGTTTCTGGCACCTGCTCCGAGAACCAAAACGTACAAACTTCCAGGTAATACTATACACTCAGACATCATAATAAATGCTATATAAGACAAAGGAAAACAAAATTGGGTACATGGAAAGGATATCCAATATCTTGATATGCATCATCAGGTCCCAAGCTAATTTTTTCGACCCTTGCTCTTTCTCGAGGGAACTACTGTCCATCCATCCTCAGCTTCTGTCATCTGCTGGTGTATGCTATTGTTCTTCGAAGTTTGAGAAGCATTGGTATTCGGCAAGGACCCTGGTAGATCCACCATCATTTTTGATGCCTCATCATTCCCTACGCTCTCATCAACTTCATCTTCATCCTCATCATCATCACTATCATTTGGATCCTGCAACATGGTAACTTGCACTTCAAACACGGGAATAGAAGTAAAGTGCTCCATGTTATCACATTTCTTGAAACTATAATCCTATATCAGATGTAGGTGAGAAAACTTGTTACCTCTTGAAAATGTAAGCTTCTAGATAAATTTTCAAACTTCTCTCTCTCTAGTCTATATATCTCCTCCCTAGCCTCTCACTCCTCAGTTCTCACATGAAGATAATGCAACTCCTCTTTCTCTCTCCTCACAACCAGACATGGCCACAAAACTTTTGGATGTGGTAGGAGTGATCAACAGATGTCATGGCAGTGGCATAGAGGCAAGGTGGGTGGATGTGGTGCCACAGGAGTTAGTTTCCATTCCGTCCAGGAAGGGGCTTTTAAAATACAGGTGAAAGAGCTAAGACTTGATAATAACTAATAAGATAGAAATAAACTCAACCAAACATCAAGGATTTCAGTTTTTGATTTGGTTTCCATACCCCAAAATCAATGAACAAAACACCAAATTTTAAGAAGATGTCAGAGTGTAACTACAATGAGCATAGTTAATTTTACCATATACTTAGATACATAGTGGGCTCATCACATTGCCTAACTTCTAGCCATTATACAATATAGGCGGTAGGTTCCATATGATTGCTTATCAGAAACCTTTTCCCAGAGTTGAGATGTATAGGCTCGGCCTAGAGTATGTAACAGCTTATTAATTGTCCTAGTTCACTACACATGAAACAGATATTGATCCTCCTTTACGGTTTAATTTCATAACAGATAAGAACTTCAATATATTACCCACTATTAAAGAAGCACATTTCGAAACCATCATTGCTCATGTACATTACATCCCGCCAAAAACATCAATAAATCGACATGTACACAATACAAAGTCACAAAGCATATGCGCTTTACCTATTGCCCTGAATTCTCCCACAAATGTAATTTGCAGTGATCTAAATCCTGATCAACACACAAAAACATGATTGGAAATGCCAATTACCTTTCTTACAAGGGTACCGGACAGCGGTTTCACTTGCTTTAATTTCTGAATTGATTGATAGTCACCTTCCAAACACTCTTCATGCATAATCATCAACTGCTCTGCCACCTACACCACATTACAAAGAGCTCTAAATTATATTAAACCCATAACTACTGACAACAGATCTTATATCTTTTCATTTCAAGTCACTTAAGTTAACAATCAATTACAAGTAACTTAATGAAAAAAGGTGAGAAAATAAAGAAACATATTCCAAATTGCAACAAAGAAACAACCTCCTGGATGCTCCCGTCATCAACGTCGGTATGAAAAGCATCCATGCCTTCCTCCAACAAATTCTCTAAATCATCTATGTATATGGGTTCTGAGAGAAACAAGGAAAACAGTTATTACACTACAATTAACAAAAGTTCCAGTAATAATAAAAAATAAGAAATAAAAGTAAACATCAAGATCTTTAGCTAATTCATTATAACTACAAGCGTGCTGATTTCAGTACAAACAACCTAATATTTAATCAATCAGTCAAATGCAAACCTCAAAATTAGATCACAAATTATAATGAATTTGTATATAAGTTTACATTTGAAGCCAGAATTTCATACTTATAAGTTCAATCGACCAAAAATATTATCTAAAAGATGAAATCCCAAATTAAACCTAAAAACGGAAGATTGCGAGAAAAATCGAAGAAATTTACCTTTGCGATCAGGTTGGTGGAAGAACTCGAAAACACGAGAGGAGAAATCGAGAGATTTCTCGCGAGAATGTGGGCCACCCCAACCATTTTCGACCGCCATTTGAAGGGCCCACCATTTTGAGAAGACCAATGCAATGCCTTCTTGAAAGTGTTGAATTGCTTCTGCAGATAACACCGGAAATCTGATTGGTTCCGCCATTATTAAATCAGTATGTTAGCTAGTGAGCTCTGGATTGCAGAACAGGGACGAAAACGAAGATATAAAACCCTAATTTTGCGAAGACTATGATATTACAGAACCTCAAGATTCGAATTTTATGGATTTATTTTGTGTGTGTTTGTAATGGGCGCCGGCAAAATAGACCCGTACTCATTGACCTGACCCCAAATATCCGACCCGAGACTCGTTTTCACCCGAAATTAATGACCCAATGGGAACCGAAACCCGAAATAACCCGAATCGACCCGAACCCAACCCAAAGTAAATAACCCGAAGTAAATAACCCGAACCGAAAGCGACCCGACCCGAAATTGACCCGATAATGATGATCCGAACCTGGCCCAACCCGAAAAGTTGTTATATTAGTTATTTTTTAAACAAATTTAAGGAGAAAAATTATCATGAAATACTATATACTACCTCCGTTTCACAATAAATGCACCATTTGTTTTTTCACGCACTCCAATGCTCTTCTTTCAACGGTAATATCTTTAATTGTGTATAGGCAAAAATTATAAAAAGTTGATATTTAAAATCCTCGCATTGAGACGAATTTAACAATACCCCACTTAACTATGTTTTTTCTTACATAATTTTGAGAGAAATATTGTCAAAGTTGGTTGATGAATAGTGCCCATATGAGAAATGATGCATGTATTGTGAAACGGAAGAAGTATGACTTAGCCACCTCCCATTATTATTTCACTTTGTTTTTGTTTTTTTTTTGACAGGATGAAAACGGATTTCATTCATAAGAGATAGTCAAACGGCACTTACAATCAAAACCTGAAAAACCGAAAATTCCAACACAAGTATATAACACCTTAGAACTAGATACATCGCAGATTTGATTAAAAACAGCCTTAATAAAAAACTTCATCCGAAGAAATACAATCTGTGAGTTCGCTCTGATTCGGCTTAACTTCCGCTGATGCATAGTCGTTTGGGTGAAAATACTTCTGTGGTCTTCTAGATTCTTACAGAGAATATAGATTGTTAGATCTTCCTTTTTCATCAGACGAACAAAAAACCAATTTAAACACCCTAAAATAAATACCATTTTAAGGATGGGATATACTTATTGGAAGCAATTAAAGGAGTTTTTGGGGCTTACCACCGGTACGAACACCAGTGGAAGCCCCTACAAAGATTCACAATTGAGGCCAAGAAGAAAAAGAGATGAAAGAGAAAGAGAAAGAAGGGTAAAGAATGAAGGAAAAACCTTCAAAAAAGAAGAAAAACCTAGCGATGGAGGCTAGGAAAAAACACTCCCAAGGAGAAACCCTAGAGAGAAAAAACCCTCCCAAGGAGAAACCCTAGAGGGAACTAGGAACAGACGAGTCACTTAGTTTTATTAGTCTTATATGTGTTTTTTATTTGCTAGATTAAAAACCCGATTTAACCCGATCCGATCTAACCCGATCCGATCTAACCCGATTACGACCCGAACCGTAATGACCCGACCTGTACCCGACCCGTATGACCCGTTTGCCACCTCACGAGGGGAGCTCCAACCTTATCGTTTACAAGAATAGAATGAAGAGCAGATTGATTACAATCATCTATATTAAACTGAGAATCAACTAAATGACCGACGTTGGCAATCCAATCTACTGTTTTGTTTACTTTCCGGTAGACATGACGAATAGCCCACGAAGAGAAAGAACGAAGAAGAGTTTGGATATCCTGGATGATATGAGCAATCTGCCAAGGAGGAGACCAGATACCTTTAACTGAGTTGATGACCATAAGATTATCACCTTCAATTTGGAGTAGACGAATATTGCTCTGGATAGCTAGGCGAAGCCCTTGTTGAAGAGCAGATGCCTCGGCAATGAACACGAAAGAAGATCCAAGGTTGAAAGCTGCAGCTTTGTGAAGATGACCAGCAGCATCTCTAATGATAATACCTGCTGCTGCAGAAGTAACGCGAACCGAGCCGTCGAAGTTGAGTTTGAAGAAGGAGGTGGGAGGTGGCTCCCAAGAAACGAGGATGGCGGAAGGATACACCGGAGAGGATGGAGGAAGAGAGGAATGGGAAAACGGGGAACCAGAGGAGTTGCAGAAGTTCACTACATTCCTCAGACTCCATTCTGAAAATAAAAATTTTGCTTTATGCAGAATCCTGTGAACATTAAGAGAAGCATTATGAAAGATAATAGAATTTATTTCCTTCCAGATACTCCACATAAGGAAAACAAATTTGATAGTGGAGGACCTATCATGTCTGATTTTGGACAAAGTATTTAGAAGAGTGGTCCGATGCAAGGTGTGAGGTATCCACACCTTTAGATCCTGAAGCTGCCAAAGGGGGATGAGATGATGGCATCCCCCAAAAACATGGTCTAAAGATTAATCGTAAGTGTTACAAATAGCACAATCGTTGAAAGGGATTATGTTGCGCTTAGCAAGGATGGCTCTAACCCCAAGACTGTTGTGACAAATTTGCCACATAAAAATTTTCAGTTTGGGTGGGATATCAAGGTTCCAAATCCAACGATGCGGCCATTTTTCTAGACTTGGCGAGAGATTATGAGCTAGCCAGTTAGCGGATTTAACCGTAAATAAGCCTGAAGAGCTAGGACCCCAAATAGGCTCATCCGGAAGGGGGTTTAGCGGCAGAGGAATGCCTTTGATGGAGTTAATAATGCAATCCGGTAGCAAGAGCTTTAGTTTGTCAATATCTCAAGTTCTATTAGGAAGAATGAACTCTTTTAGACGAATATTAAGATCAACTTGGTTTTCTGATAATTTAAGTTTTTCCATTAAATTTTCATCAGCACACCAGTTGTGAAGCCAAAAAAGAATTTGAGAGCCATCACCTATTTTCCACCGAATACCTTTTTGCATAAGAGATCTTTGGAGTAAGATTTTTTTCCATATTGTTGAATCATGCGGTTTTGTTTTACAATTAAAGAAGGACTGACCCTTTAGATATTTTTGTGTTATTAGTTTCACCCATAAGTTGGTAGGTTCCGTAAGAATTTTTCAACCCAACTTTGCTATAAAAGCTCTATTCATAGGAAGCGTTTTTCTTAGGCCAAGGCCACCCTGCGCTTTGGGAGTTCAGATTTTATCCCATGCAATAAGAGGTGTTGCATTTTTATCTTTATTTTGTCGCCAAAAAAATTTCATGTGGAGAGTATCAATGGATTTAGTTAAATTCGGAGGAAGCATGGTGGAGGAACACTGACAGGCTAAAGTCGTATCACCTTATCAAAAATAACCTAAGGTCCACTAACAAGTAGTCAGGGAAGTCAGGATCGAATCCACAAAGAGAAAGTTATACTTATTGTATCTGAATTCTAATATTATACTAACTAAATCAGTTGAAAATGGTTGTGTGACTAAACTAATAGGCAAATGACAGAACTAAGTATGAAGGTAAGAATCAATTAATAAAGAACTAGGACTATGGATCACTATGCATACAATTCGGGAATTTAGAGACGAATAATAATCAACCAATAAGTCAATTTATCTAGGGCACATGTAATTTCTCTCGAACATTACCTCCCTCAAAGATCACCTAGCCGCTCTCGCATGGTCAAGGATCACTATGCCTAATGATTGAAAGCCTATACGAAATCTCTCCTCTCGAAGCAGATTCAATATTGCGATAATAGAAATACAAATCAGGCCTAATTCATAAATCTAGCATGAACGATTCAATCACAGGAAACAATTGAAATAAAGGGTAATTATACTAATCTATCAATCCCTCATTGCATACATAGATCCCCACAATCCTAGAAATAAAACTACTCACTCATGCTTGAGAAAACAATAACAAATTCCATGTAAAAATTCATACTTTGAACTATTGCAAATAATTAAGAAATCAATCCAATCAATAATAGAGAAAGTAAGCAATAATGGAGAAAACCATGAAGAAGATTACCAAATGAAAGAACTATATTGAACTTGCAAGCAATCCAAAGGTTTGATCTTGAATCCACAATGAAAAGTAGTAAACTAGGGTTCTTGAGAGAAAATATGAGAATTTAAGGACTAAAACAAAGATGAATAGTAATATTCTGATTTTTGCTATTTATACTAATCCTAAAACAACTAGGAAAAGTCTTAGAAAAATAGCCCGAAAATCATTAAAAACGCGCGTCGGGTCAGCCGCCCGATCGGGCCAAGTACGCCCGATACAATCGTGCTCAACGCAGTAGCAGACTCTAAAAAACGACCTCGCCCGATGCAATCGGGCCGACACGCCCGATACAATCGGGCGGCACACCAGTTCTCAGCATATGTCCAAACCATCGCGCAAGCACGCCCGATGAAGTCGGGCCGAACCGCCCGATCGGGCGACTCAACGAACTAATGAACGGGCGATAGCGCCCAATCGGGCCCGCAACAACAACTGGTTATCTCTTGCCAGCGCCCGATCGGGCGTATCCTGCCCGATTTGATCGGGCTCAGATCCTGTGCTTCCTTCTTGGCTCTAAACACCGAGTCTTGAATTCTTCTTTGCTCAAGGATCCCGGAAAGTATCCTCGGGACTTTGCAACTCCGCATAGAACCTCTCCAGTCCAGTGTAATGGTCAAATAATAGTAGAAAATAGGGAGATAACTCCCTAAAACCTGCAATCTGACACAGAACAGAAAACCACAACTAGATGGAGAAAGTTAGCGTGAAATGGCTCCTAAGAGCACCATTGATACACATTTTAGCTCAAATATAAGGGGAAAAACTCTATATAAAACCATAACATCAAACTCCCCCAAGCTAAACCTTTGATTGTCCCCAAGCAAAGCACAACATGAATAAGAATAGGATTGCTTAACCCCTCAGATAGGAAATTTTAAACTCAATTATTTCCAACTCAAAATCGTTCAAGCAAGCAAAATTCAATTTCAGTTGCTCAGATCACCTGACTACCAATCACTTAAGCAAACCATCAAATGCAGCTGCCCTACATATCATGCAAATCTTGAAAAGGTGCTCACCGAGGTGTCACTCCTCTCAATTTTGTGGCAGGCAAAATGTGTGTCCGATCGCTCACCAACCCAACCATAATAGCCCTTCCCACTCACACTCTCATGTGTTTAGAAAGGTATAGTATCGCTCATCTATCCTAATTAGGTCGACTCAAATAACAAACTTAATGTTCAACTTTGGCATATTGACTCAGTATTATTCCGATAAACAATCAAACACGTGCTCAAAAGATCTTTCTCAGGGTTGTAATGGGGCTCGGGTAAAGGTACGAAAATTATTTAGGGAATGTGGTGGAAAAGCCAAGAAAGGGGAGCAAAAAACACTAGTATGACTAGGTGTGATCGAAACAACTCCCATGGCATCAACAACATAACCAAGATAATAACCAACTCTGAAATTTCACGAACCAACCAATAATTGTCTCTTTCAACATAATTTCTAACACTTTTGAAAGTTAATGAGTGAAGATCATAGAAATTTTTCAGATTTTTCACTATCATTTTTTTTCACTTTATTTTTCTGTTTCTTTCTTTTCTTTGTACAAACATATCATTATTTTCCAACCACCCTACGGAATCAACCACACAATATAATATCAACTTAACAAATGCTCCCCCAAGCTAGGCTTGGGACAATAGTCATTGGAAAAGCTCAAGGCGTGTAATGTGGCTTAATATAGATCCAAAAAGAAGTCATTAGGCTCAGCGGGGCTAGGGGGAAAAATGATTCATTAAACAACTCTGAGGCTTAAAAATTAAACAAATGAACGCCTCTATCACAACACATGTCCAAAATCACCAGAAATCAACGAGTACAATGCCAAAGCCAAGATAAGAATGCTATGAGGAACTAACACACAAGAATAGACCGGATATAGACATAAATCCGAGGGCTAGAATGAATCCTCACAATCTAACCAATTCAAGCATGCAGTTAAAATAGGCGCTTTATCAACAAAATCCACTCAAGATCAAGGCAATCAGAGATCACATCACAACATCCCAATCACAAATGCCCAACTATCCAGTATAAAGAGTTAAATCGTTTTTTCAAAACAAAGTTCGGGGCACAGGGAAGCAATCAATCTGTTCGTATTCAACTCGTATTTTTGTGTTTTTTCAGCAACATTTCATTTTTTTGTGATTTTTCATTTTTTCAAAGCAATTAAACTAACTTAACTAACCTAAAAAGCAATAAAAACAAAAAGAAAAACAATACTAATACTTACAGAAGTCCTCCCCCAAGCTGAACTTGGCAATGGCCTCATTGCAATAAGGGAAATGGAACGCATGGATATCAGTCATCCATGGAAAGGTCATCACCATCATCATCCTCACCTCCGCCACCCCGACTGCTGGACCCCGGCTGGCTGTAACTCGGGTTCCAAGTGTACCAAGATGGGTGAGCATCTGTTTCTGTAATTTTATGCAGTCTGCAGTAGTCATCGTACATGGGGTACATAGTTAGGTGTTGATCATTGGCCAATGTATCAACACGCTGGCTAAGGCTCTGGAGAACTGCAGAGTTGGCATCAACCCGCTGACCGATGCTCTGGATGGCGGTAGAGTTGGCAGTGATACCAGACTCCATCCGCTGGAGCATGCTCATCATTTCCTGAAAATCAAAAGGAGGAGGAGCAGCAGAATATGGGGGAGGGGGAGCATCAGAAGTAGAGGCAATATCATCAGAATGAGGGAGGCGGCGGTGAAAGGTGCGCTGGGGTATCTCAGGCACGGGGGTGGGAAAGTCAGAACCAGCTATGGGAAGGTGGTAATGGGACTGCCCAGGTCGGATTTTTGCTAAGGGACTAGGTAGCTCAATAGAGCGCCTCCCGTTGATGTGCCACTGATATATATCCCCAGCCCTCTCTAACCAATGGAGACGATCTAGGAAAGCATAATCCATGAGGGTAGGTCCTATGGCTGGCTGGTAGCGAGACTCGTCAAAACCGGGGATTTTCCTAGCAAAAAGAGTGACCAACCCCCCATTGACAATGGCGCGAGAGGTCAAGGTACCGTCCGCTCGCCTCTTGGGATATGTGGTAGCTATACGCTCCGTCTGGAGCGCAACATGGTGAGGGATGTTGTATTGAAATTGGTGGCGCGTCCCTCTAAGCATGTAGCTCCCTATTAAGTACAGTTCATCCCCCCTGATTAATTGTCCTTCCACCCTCCCAAATAGTGTCTGAGACATAAATCGGACCCAAATTTTAAAGATGGGTTAGTGGATGTATTTGCCCTTGCAATGTTGTAGGGTGAAGTCATTTCCATCACCGGTGATGGCAAAATAGGTGTCATGATGGTGGTAGTTAGGGGGGTGCCCAATCTCCCCACGACATTGGACTCGAAGAATTCGTGCAAATTCCGGTAGGGATAGGTGGAAATCCTGATTTAGCAGTCTAAAGGATACAAATGAGACGGGTCCAGTTCCGGGTTTGGTAACCTCAAGACTACTATAAAATTCATAGACAAGTACAGGATATGTATTAACATGCACGGAAAAGAATGATTCCATCCCAATTATTTTCATGAAATCCTTGAATTTAGAGGCAATACCCAATTTATTCAAAAATTCAATATCAAGAAAGTGGGTAGGACTCACCTCGCGCCCTTTTAGGCGCTGAAACCTTTCACGCTGCTCCGGCGACGAAAAGATGACATCCGGAAAAGTCTCGTCCCAGGGGACCGGTGGTGGTGGTTGAGACCCGGTGCCGGATCCACGACGCCTCCTCGAACTCATGTTGCTTGGAAAATGTAGAGGATTTCACACTCACTCTAATGGGGGATGATGGAAGGGAAGCTTTTTACTCACTTTAATGGTGGAAGGAAGGTGGAAGAGGATGGATGGGAGAGATGGAGTGAAAGAAAAATGAAAGGATGGAGTGGGTAATTGGTAGGGGAAGATGAGAGGAGTGATTTTGTGAAGATAGAAGTAGCTTGGATGGAGGTCTTTAATGGTGGAGGGAGAATTTGGGGAAGAAGGTGAGAATTGGGGGTTAGGGCTTGAAGAAGAGAGAGAAAGAGATTGGGAGATGAATGAGAAAAGTGAGGGGAAATCCCGATTTAATGAGAACGCGGCAGACGGCCCGATCGGGCGAGTGGAGCCCGATGTCATCGAGCGCTTTTCTTCCTTCAGGATGCAAAATTCTGGTCACGGGCCCGATCGGGCGTAGTTCGCCCGATTCAATCGGGCGACAGACTTTGTCGTTCCAGGAACTGACGGAGTGCTGCCCGATCGGGCGTCGATGCCCGGTGTCGTCGGGCGATTTGGTTTTCGTTGACGGAAGACGGCCCGATCGGGCGGAATGGCCCGATACAATCGGGCGCTTCTTTTTTTTCTTTCAGCCCAAATTTCTTCGCGGGCCCGATCGGGCGTGATGCACCCGGCGTCATCGGGCGGATGCCCAAATAGCTTTTTCCTCAGAACTTTGCGATCCTTTCAATGGGAAAACGAACCAAGCTATTATGCGAAAAGTTCCTACACACATATAGCCTCAAGATGATGATTAGTACCCTCTCACTCTCTTACCAAAACTACGAAACTAGAAAAACTAAAAAGAAAAAAAGAAAAAAAGGAAAGGGAAAATCGGGTTGCCTCCCGAGTAGCGTTGGTTTATAAGGGTCCCGCACGACCATAATGCCTCATCCCTCAAACAGAAGGGGAAGAGGGTTGGAGGTATAATTCCCCCACAGATCCAACAAGAGCTCCTGTATGATACAGCTTTAAGCGTTGGCCATTAACCTTGAATTTTTCACCTGTTGCATTCATCACCTCAATAGAACCAAACTTGTTAACATTAGTGACAGAAAATGGACCAGACCACCTAGACTTCAACTTACCAGGGAAAAGTTTTAATCTAGAGTTGTACAATAAGACCTTGTCACCAATTGAGAACTCTTTACTCAAAATTTTCTTATCATGCCATCTCTTAGTGCGCTCTTTGTAGAGATGCGAACTATCATAAGCATTCAGCCGGAGTTCATCAAGTTCATTAATCTGCAAAAGCCTTGTACTCTAGCTCAACAGGTAAGTGACATGCTTTCCCATAAACTAACCTGTAAGGAGTGGTGCCAATAGGGGTCTTAAAAGCAGTTCTGTAAGCCCATAAGGTGTCATCTAATTTGTCACTCCAATCCTTCCTAGATTTAGCTACCACCTTCTCTAAGATAGTCTTTATCTCACGATTAGACACTTCTACCTGCCCACTTGTCTAAGGGTGATAAGCTAGGCCAGTCCTATGGTAGACACCATACTTCTTAAGCAGAGCCTCGAAAGTGCGTTTGTGGAAATGAGATCCACCATCACTGATGACAACCCTTGGTACCCCAAACCTTGGAAAAATAATCTTTTTAAACATTTTCATAACGACTTTAGAGTCGTTAGTTGGTGATGCAAGGGCTTCTACCCACTTAGACACATAATCAACAGCAACAAGGATAAAATTATTGCCCGATGAAGAGGGAAATGGGCCCATAAAATCAATACCCCATACATCAAATAATTCAACTTCCAAAATGGGGGTTTGGGGCATCTCATGTCTACGGGAAATATTTCCCGTTCGTTGGCATGCATCACAGGACTTAACAAAGGTACTAGCATCATGAAATAAAGTAGGCCAAGAAAAACCAGTTGAAGTACCTTAGCAACGGTTTTGGAGGGCCCAAAGATGGCCTCCACATGGCGAGGGAGTGGGAGTGCTTCGAAATGTCATGCACCTCCCATTCCGGGAATACATCGCCTATAGATGGTGTCAGCGCAAAGCTTGTATAGTAGAGGGTCGTCCCAAAAATACTTTTTAGCCTCATGGAGGAATTTCTTCCTCTGCTGGTAACTCAGCTCTAGGAGAGTCTGTCCACTCACACAAAAGTTGGCGAAGTCGGCATACCACGGGGTGACAGAAGTGACTGCCAGGAGCTTATCATCAGGAAATGAGTCATCAATGGGTAGACCTTCTTCCATATCTTCGTACTGCAATCTGGACGGGTGATACGCCACTACATTTTCTCGCTCCCTTTTTCTCTACGATCTCTAAATCGAATTCTTGGAGCAAAGAAAATCCACCGAATGAGTCTAGGCTTGGCCTCCTTTTTGGCTAGGAGGTACTTCAATGCAGCATGGTCGATATAAACAATGACCTTAGACCCCAGCAAATAAGTCCTGAACTTGTCCAGTGCATAGACCACAGCTAGAAGCTCTTTATCAGTGGTGGCATAGTTAACTTGAGCTTCATCTAATGTCTTACTAGCGTAGTATATCGCATGGAGGATGTTGTCCTTCCTATGACCAAGCACAGCTCCCACAGCATAGTCGCTAGCATCACACATAATCTCGAATGGAAGGTTCCAATCCGGAGATCGAATGATAGGAGCAGTAATCAAAGCTTGCTTAATCTTGTTGAAAGATACAAGACAGTTATCAGTAAACAGGAACGGGGCATCCTTGAGGAGCAACTGAGTAAGTGGTTTAGCAATTTTAGAGAAATCCTTGATGAAGCGGCGATAAAATCACGCATGACCAAGAAAGCCTCGCACCCCTTTTACATTCACAGGAGGGGGCAATTGCTCAATCACTTGAATTTTTGCTTTATCCACCTGGATGCCACGTTCAGAGATAATATGACCAAGTACCACTCCTTCAGTAACCATGAAGTGGCACTTCTCCCAGTTCAGTACAAGATTGACATCTTCACACCTTTTCAAAACTTTAGCCAGATTTATCAAACATGCATCAAAATCATTTTCATACATGCTAAAGTCATCCATAAACACTTCCATAATGGACTCAATGAACTCAGAAAAAATGGCCATCATACAACGTTGGAAGGTGGCGGGGGCATTGCATAATCCAAATGGCATCCTTCGATAGGCAAAGGTACCATAAGGGCAGGTAAATGTGGTCTTCTCCTGGTCATCTGGGTGGATAGGGATTTGGAAGAAACCTGAATACCCATCTAGATAACAGAAATAAGAGTGACAAGCTAGCCTTTCCAACATTTGGTCAATGAAGGGGAGGGGAAAGTGATCCTTCTTGGTGGCAACATTTAATTTCCTATAGTCAATGCACATACGCCAACCAGTTACTACTCTTGTAGCAATTAATTCATTTTTTTCATTTTTGACAACAGTAGTACCTCCCTTTTTAGGAACCACTTGAACTGGACTCACCCACTTAGAGTCAGCAATGGGGTAGATGATTCCAGCATCAAGCAATTTCATAACCTCTTTCTTAACCACTTCCTGCATATTGGGGTTCGGGTTCAAACGACGTTGGCCTTGTATACTAGGACGATGATCATCCTCTAAGTGAATTCTATGCATGCAGAAGTCAGGGCTTATGCCTTTCAAATCATCAATATTATATCCAATGGTTTGTTTATGTTTTCTCAAAACAGACAAAAGTTGAGACATTTGACCATCATTCAGTGAAGCACTAACAATCACAGGATAATTTTCAGATTCATCCAGAAAAGCATATCGCATAGAAGGGGGAAGAGGTTTCAGTTCGGGTTTCTTTACCTCTACCGGTTGAGTATCATATACTAACCGTCTCTTGTCATGAGTGGTAATACCGTCAAGCTCTTCACATGTAAGAACCGCTTCCCAGTCATCCACTGCAGCACTCAAGGGATTACCATCACCTGTAGAAGATGCAAAACAAAGCAAAGCCTCCAGAGGATCCCGCATAAGGGATTGAGGCATGTCATCGTTAACTAGCACATCAATGACATCAATTCTATAACAGGCTTCCTCTAGCATGGGACTTTTTAAGGCATTGGTCAAACTAAAGGTCACCTTGTCATCTCCCACAGTCAAAGTTAATTTCCCATTCTTAACATCTATGACAGCTCCAGCAGTATGAAGGAATGGTCTCCCTAAAATAATTGGGATCTGAGTATACTCTTCCATGTCAAGCACAACAAAATCCACAGGAATAAAAAATTTACCTACTCTCACAGGGACGTTCTCTAGAATACCTAGGGGGTATTTGACAGAACGGTCAGCCATTTGAAGAGTAATATTGGTACATTTTAAATCTCCCATGTCAAGCTTTTTGCAAACAGTAAGGGGCATGACAATAACACTAGCACCCAAATCACATAAAGCCTTATCGATAAAAATGGTGCCAATGTTACAAGGGATAGAGAAACTCCCCGGGTCTTTCAATTTAGGTGGGGACTGGTTTTGCAAAAGAGCACTACATTCTTCAATGGAAAGCTACAGCCTCAATTTCATTAAAGGCTCTTTTCCTAGTCGAATTTCCTTCAAAAATTTAGCATATGCAGGAACTTGAGTAATAAGTTCGATAAAAGGGACGATTACCGCGAGATGCTTCACTATCTCCAAAAACTTACCAAGCCGATGATCAAGCTTAGTCTTCAATAGTCTATCGGGGAACGGTACCTTGATCACGGTGTGGTAGATGAAACTTTTCGCCTACATGCCGCTTCTCTCGCATTGCTTGCCTCCTTAGGAGCGTTGGAATTATCAGTGACAACTTCATTCTTGTCGGACCCAACCGGAGCATCTTAAGGCATCTCCGGACCATCATACCGCGTTCCACTCCTAAGAGTGATGGCATTGACGGTATCTCTTGGTTGCATGGGTTGTGAAGGTAATGACCCAGGTGTACTACTAGCAGAAGAACTAGCCAACTGAGCTAGTTGAGTCTCCAACATCTTGTTATGCGTACCCAAGTTTTCCAACTGAGCCTTTGTGTCGGCTTGAAAGGCATTAAAACCTTTCGCATCCGAAACATCATATTCTTGACTCCGTCATGACCGGGTCGGCAGGAGGAGCGAGGTGATTGTGGAGCCTAATTTCTCCGAAAACCAGGGAGGAGCTTGTTGTTGAGGTTGATATTGTTGAACCTGATTTTGTGGGACATATGGTTGTTGAGGTTGAGGATTCAACACATTATTGCTCCGATATGAGAGGTTTTGGTGATTTCTGTACCCGGGGTTATAAGTGTTAGAATATGGATTAAACTGACCCCTCGGTTGTGACTGAAACGCATTAACCGCCTCACAGTTACTCCCGACATTAGAAGATAGGAGCACAGGGCACTCCTGAGAGTTGTGCCCAGGTATCCCACAAGCATCACAAATGGGAGCAGTATAATTAGAAGCACTAGCCATCGCATTAACACTCATATGAGAAGAGTCATTACCTAGCTTCAAAGAATCAATCTTCTGGTTTAGAGCAGCTAGTTGCCCGGACAGTAAAGAAATGGCCTCGACATCATGTTTTCCTCCCTTCTTCATGGAGGAACGAATAGTAGATGCTTGATTAGAAGCGAGTTTCTCCAGAAGTTCATACCCCTCATCAATGGCTTTATCCATGAAAAACCCACCGGAGGCTCCATCAATTACTCTCCTTGTATCTGCATCAACTCTAGTGTAGAAAATCTGACACAAATACCATTGGTCTAAACCATGATGAGGACAAAGGCGTTGCAGATCCTTGAACCTCTCCCAAGCTTCATATAATGACTCTCCAGGGTCTTGGGTGAAAGTTACTATGACATGACGCATATCTGCAGTCTTTTGGTAAGGATACCACTTGATGAGGAAGATTTTGGATAGTTCTGCCCAGGTGGTGATGGTGGAAGGCGGCTTATTATACCAAAATAGAGCTTTGTCGCGCAGAGAGAAACCAAACAGGATGAGTTTCATCTCATCGGCAGTAACACCAGCTTGTTTCTGAGTAGCACAACATTGTAAAAACCGCTACAGGTGCTGATTTGGGTCTTCAGATGGTAACCCAGCAAACTGATTATTCTGAACCATATTCAGAACATGAGACTTGATTTCGAAGTTTGCGGCGGCAAATGGTAGGCATCCTGGACCCCGGTGGGTACATTATCAGGAGAAGGTTGTGCATAATCTCTGAAGGTTGGTTTAGCTTCGTCACCCATTATAGCAGTAATAGGTGAGATGGAAAATTCTTGTTGTGGTGAAGATGGTGGAGCAGGTGTCTTTTGGGATGGTGTACCTGCAGACAACTTCGCTTGCTTAGTTTTCTTTCTGAGTCTACGAGCGGTCTTTTCAATCTCCGGGATCAAATGGAATGAGATTTGGGGATTTCAATTTCTCGCTCATACACCAAAAACACTAAAACAAACGTGAGATGCTCCAAAGAACAGGTGTTCTTCGAGTAGAGGTTAGTGTAATACTATAATTCGACAAAATAAAAAAAAACCGTCTCCCTAAGAAACGGCGCCAAAATTTGACAGGCTAAAGTCGTATCACCTTATCAAAAATAACCTAAGGTCCACTAACAAGTAGTCAGGGAAGTCAGGATCGAATCCACAGAGAGAAAGTTATACTTATTGTATCTGAATTCTAATATTATACTAACTAAATCAGTTGAAAATGGCTGTGTGACTAAACTAATAGGCAAATGACAGAACTAAGTATGAAGGTAAGAATCAATTAATAAAGAACTAGGACTATGGATCACTATGCATACAATTCGGGAATTCAAAGACGAATAATAATCAACCAATAAGTCAATTTATCTAGGGCACATGTAATTTCTCTCGAACATTACCTCCCTCGCTCAAAGATTACCTAGCCGCTCTCGCATGGTCAAGGATCACTATGCCTAATGATTGAAAGCCTATACGAAATCTCTCCTCTCGAAGCAGATTCAATATTGCGATAATAGAAATACAAATCAGGCCTAATTCATAAATCTAGCATGAACGATTCAATCACAGGAAACAATTGAAATTAAGGGTAATTATACCAATCTATCAATCCCTCATTGCATACATAGATCCCCACAATCCTAGAATTAAATAAAACTACTCACTCATGCTTGAGAAAACAATAACAAATTTCATGTAAAAATTCATACTTTGAACTATTGCAAATAATTAAGAAATCAATCCAATCAATAATAGAGAAAGTAAGCAATAATGGAGAAAACCATGAAGAAGATTACCAAATGAAAGAACTATATTGAACTTGCAAGCAATCCAAAGGTTTGATCTTGAATCCACAATGAAAAGTAGTAAACTAGGGTTCTTGAGAGAAACTATGAGAATTTAAGGACTAAAACAAAGATGAATAGTAATATTCCGATTTTTGCTATTTATACTAATCCTAAAACAACTAGGAAAAGTCTTAGAAAAATAGCTCGAAAATCATTAAAAACGTGCGTCGGGTCAGCCGCCCGATCGGGCCAAGTACGCCCGATGCAATCGGGCTCAACGCAGCAGCAGACTCCAAAAAACAACCTCGCCCGATGCAATCGGGCCAACACGCCCGATACAATCGGGTGGCACACCAGTTCTCAGCATATGTCCAAACCATCGCGCAAGCACGCCCGATGAAGTCGGGCCGAACCGCCCGATCGGGCGACTCAACGAACTAACGAACGGGCGATAGCGCCCGATCGGGCCCGCAACAACAACTGGTTATCTCTTGCCAGCGCCCGATCGGGCGTATCCTGCCCGATTTGATCGGGCTCAGATCCGGTTCTTCCTTCTTAGCTCTAAACACCAAGTCTTCAATTCTTATTTGCTCAAGGATCCCGGAAAGTATCCTCGGGACTTTGAAACTCCGCATAGAACCTCTCCAGTCCAGTGTAATGGTCAAATAATAGTAGAAAATAGGGAGATAACTCCATAAAACCTGCAATCTGACACAGAACAGAAAACCACAACTAGATGGAGAAAGTTAGCGTGAAATGGCTCCTAAGAGCACCATTGATACATATTTTAGCTCAAATATAAGGGGAAAAACTCTATATAAAACCATAACATCAAACACGTATAAGACGGTAGAGCTTCAAGATTACTCTGGATGAGGGTGAGCCTCCCAGCTTAGGACAAAAACCCCGATTCCCAGAGGTTAATCCTTTGATCAGTCTTTTGAACAATATGAGCAAGGTCAGCTTTAGAGGGATGATGGGAACTAAAGAAAATTCCCAAGTACCTTCCCAGAGAAGAATTAGGCAACATATTAAAATGACTGGCTAGAGCCGTTTTTCTGTTGGAGGAGACCTTTTTAGAGAAAATAATAGTAGATTTATGAAAATTCACTAATTGGCCGGAATGACCACAGAAGTCATCAAGGACAGTTTTTAGATTTCTACAAGTCGAGATAGTTGCTTTGCAAAATAAGAGGCTATCATCAGCAAACATTAGGCAGGGTATATTGGCAGTTCTGGGGTGCAGCTTAAAACCGATACCTGAATCTCGAGATTGACTTTGGAGAGTTAGTTTTCGGATAAAAACTTCCATACATAAAATAAAAAGGTAAGGTGGCAGGGGGTCACCTTGTCGCAGACCCCTAGATGGTCGGAACCAAGGGGAGGGTTGACCATTTACTTTGATTGAATAGGAAACATTACTAACACATTCCTTAATCTATAGGATCCAAGTGGGGGGGGGGAACCAAAAGCCTCAAGAGTTTGCCAAAGAAAATCCCACTCGATCCGGTCATAAGCTTTTTCCATGTCTAACTTTAGGGCACACCATCCTGTTTTGTTTTGATACTTTTGAAATGTATTGAGAGCCTCTTGCGCAATCAAAAGGTTGTCATGAATAGAGCGTTCTTGAGTAAATGCATTTTGAAGGGGACTAATTTCCCGTTGCAAAATAGGACGGAGGCGATTAACTAGGAGTTTTGAAATTGCTTTGTAAATAGTGTTAATTAAACTAATTGGTCTGAAATGATCTGGAGATTCAGGAGCCACTTTTTTAGGAGTGAGGGTTATCAAAGTGTGGTTCAAAGACGGGGGCAATTTACCATGATAAAAGAAACTTTGTACGCCAATGACTAATTCTTTTTCAATGATGGGCCAATAAACCTGATAGAATTTTCCCCCAAATCCATCGGATCCAGGCGCTTTTAGCGGGTTAATATCAAAGAAGACTTCTTTTATTTCTTCTGTTGTGACAGGAGCAAGTAAAGAGTTCACATCAGCTGGAGATATAAAAGGGTTGAGAAAGCTCAAATTAATTTCCCTGATAGTTGAATGGGCGGAGCGAAAACGATTTTTGAATGAATCAGACAATAGATGAGTTAGGTCGTCATGGGAGTCAACCCATTGCCCTACATCATTTTTTAGTCTAAAAATAGTCATGTTAGCCATAGATTTTTTCATTCTATTATGAAAGAAGCGAGAGTTGCGATCCCCTTGAGTTAACCATGTTTTTTTCTAACAGAGCGTCCCCAAGCTTTCTGATTAAACGTATCCTTACAAAAGAGATGGAAATAAAATGTATTTTATTCAAGTTATTGTAAACGAAGTAATAACATCTGTTGCAACCCTGCACAAATTTTGATCAACAAATCAACCTCTTGAATTACGCAAAAAATAAAAAAAATAAGTCCCCAAACTTTCACATGGATAGATATAAACCCAATATATGGGTAGATATAACTTAATATATGAGTTGAAAAACTCTCCAGTAGAGAGAGACTGAAGTTATTACAAACAATAACGTAAAAACTAGTAACAAAAGGAAAAAGGGGCTTACCACCGCCCAAAAGGGTGGCAGTTTGGGCGGTGGTAGCCCCTAGGTAGAAAATTAGGGTTATGAGGGAAAAGAGAGAAAAGAGTGAAAAAAGGGGAGAGGAGGAGAAGAAAAATGACTCGTCCTAGTTTTTACTAGTAATTCCCTAAATACACCAAAATGCATATACGGCCACACCTCCAAGCTTCATGTATTTACACTCTCATTCCCATACGCTTTGCATTTCCTATACACTAGCTCTCACACTCTCTCTCTCATCACTTTCCCCATTGGCTGCTATTTAAGGGAGCTTCTCATAATCCGACGACATCAACATCTCAGGTCACTTATCCGGCGAACTCTCCACTTTCTCCGGCGACTGCTCCATTTCTCTCTCACCCCACCACCGGTGTAAGAATCCATGACAGGTGCTCCACCACATAAAAAAACAACAAAGGCATCTATCATGGATGCCCCACCACTGGCATATGCGTTCATGATAAACGCCTTTACCTGTGGTGGAGCACTTGTCATGGACCCACTACAAACGCCTCTACTTGTGGTGGAGCGCCTGTCATGGACCCATGACAAACGCCTCTACTTGTGGTGGAGCGCCTGTCATGCACGCGTACCCCATGGTGGGGTGTCTATGGCAGATACCTTTCTTTTTCTTAATATAAAAATAATCCAATTTAAAACAGTATAGTGAAAAGGGGAAGAGGAAGTGAGGGGAAGGGCTGGTGGTGGAACATGATGGTGGTGGCGGCGGCGGCTCCATTATTGGTGGTCGAAGAAAAAGGGAAAGGGGAAGTGAGGGAAAGGAAGAAAGTGGGAAAAGAAATGGAAAGTGTAAGGAAAAGAAATGAAAGGTATATAAATACAGTATAAAATACGTATTTAATTAAGTCGTTAGTAAGAAATTCTAGGGCGTCAAATAGCAAAAAAAAATTTTTTTATCGTAACGAAAATACTTTTATAGTTATGATATATAGCTAGATGATTTGATGAGGAAGAGGTGATAGTCTATTGCAAAATTAATGACACGTGCTTTGTTATACTAGTTCTTTGGTATATGAGTAGAAAATATGGGTGTTATCTAGGCTAGTATAGAAAATATACTCAGGATCGTAACCATACGAGTTTTTTAGAAAAAAATTCAAAAGGCTAAAAGTATGGCCTATCATTTTGCTTGAGTTCACTTCTTAGTTTGCGCAATCTACAATTTTTAAGATAAATCGGTTTGGATTAACTTTGATAGACTATAACAACCTAATTAAAGAGTTAAATACAATGGATTCAGATCTTATTAAGCTCCAAAACCTATATGAATAAGATTGAGCTTTCATTTTTGGTATGGTCCCCACTATTATTAATTATTATATTAGTCTTTCTGCACCCTTTGACGCACATTCTATCTTTATCAATATAAAGCTATCAAACTTTCTCTCTCCTCTAATATAAAATACCCCACTAACTCCTATTACATAAACTTTTTGATAAAATAACGCCATTTGATAACCACACTATAATATCACCTTAAAAATACATATCTCCTCAAATATTCAAATCTTTCTCTAACATAAAAAGTACTTATATATTAGAGAATGTCACCTTTCATAAAAAAAAGTCATGAGAGAGAAGCTAGAGAGAGAAAGTCTCGAAAAAAGTGCCTCGGTCCCATTTTCCCCAAATCAATTTCGTAAAATTAAACCCTAGATCTTCCCCCTTCGAATTCTTCCAAAATCTGATCTCTAAAATCTCTAATTATGAGTTAGATGCTAGTTTTTTTGTTAGTGAGTATCTTAGTGATTGCATCTTCGATTGTGGGATTTTTCTCCTTGAGCAATTTTTTTTCATCAATTAAAAGTTCTGAACATTATTTAGCGGCGGCGTCAGAGAATTTAATTGGTGGTTTTCCTCTAGATTATAGATGTAATGATGAGTGTGAGATTGTGAATAATCATAATTATAGCCTACTAATTATTTCTAATTGGTTGAAAGGATATGCATTTGGGGGTTTTAGCTACAGTGATTACCCTAATTTTCAGGGGTTGCGAAAATTGTCAGAATTAGATTTTATTTTGGGAGATTTGGGAAGTCGAATCGGCGATAGATTGTATTCTGATGGCGGTTTTTTACATTTGGGTCGAATTTATTGGTGGTTGGCTGTTGATGGTGATGATGATGATGCTTCGATTCCTGTGCATGCGTTTAAGCGTGTCTTTGCTGAGGTTACCTCTGGTAATATCTCTCAGTCCAATATGGCTAGCCTTAACTTAAGGCATTTAAGGTATGGTTTACCTGCTAGCACCTATAAATTGATTAACTTTAGTCTGGTTTGCTGCATTAATTTCTCTGTTTGCTCAAAGTGTTTTCTCCTAGTTATTTTTTTTGTCTATTATAATTGTTCTGTGAGTAGAAGGAGTGTGGTCTTAATGAGTTCCCCTTCTAATTTCAAAGAAGTTGTCTTATCTAAAAACTCAAATATTAAAGTCTCTGAGAATCCCCCTCCTACTAAGCCCCAGATAATTCACTTACTTATACTATGCCTTCTACGGCTAATGTGCCTAAAAATCAATCTTCCTCTGTAAGCAATATTACTGATCCTCTAGCAGCTCAAATGAATTTCAATCCCCCCTCCTGCTAGTTTCACTGCTTCACTTATTCTTGATGAGCTACCTCAAGTTCAGCAAGACATTAAAGAACTGTCTAAGACTTGTCTTATTGGTAAGACTTTATTTGTTTCTGTTGATCTTCGTACTATAATTGCTCGTGCAAAAACTGATTGGAAATATGTTAAGGGGGATGTAGACTTTCTGGAAATGGATAATGGCTGGATTTCTCTTTAAGTTTGCTAATCATAATGATCTATCTCTTGTTTGGGCTGAAAGACCTTGACATGTTCAAGGGGCTTTGTTAGTCCTTTATCCCTGGAGACCCTTTTTTGACCCCTATCTAGAGGAAATTAGGTGGGTGGACTTGTGGGTTAGAATCCCTAGGCTCCCTGCTGAATTGCTTAATTTTGATTCTATTGCAAGTCTGCTAGCTGTTAATGGTGTGGGTACTTTGATCAAGCTTGATCAAAGGTCCCTTTTGAGAAACAAAAACTCGTGCTTGCATAAGAGTTGATATTACTAATACTCTGATAGCAGAGTTTGCTCAGGTTAGTAGGGTGGGTGATGTTGTGCAAGGTTATATTATTTGGTATGAGGATTTTTCTGAAGGCTGTTCTTTTTGTGGGTTTAATGATCATGAGATTGAGGTTTATCCCTTACTCACTTCCCTTAAAAAGGACGTGAAGATTAAGATTAAGAGAAACCCAAAACATAAGGATTTGTATGACAACATTGCTAGGGCTTACATGCAAGAGCTTAATGAGTCCACAACTGAGCAATCTAATGTGGTTCATGTTGTGCCTAAAAGCCTAGCTAGAAAGGCTAAATCTGAGCCCCCTAATGTTGCTGCTTCTAAAGCTAGTTTGCTGAAAACTCCTCATTCTGTTGTAAAAGGTAAAGCTAAAGGTATTTCCATTCAAGAAAAGGCTATTTATGCTGTCCCCATTTCTGAATTTCCTCCTAAGTCTGTTCCTCCTGTGCATGGCAAAGGAAAAGGTAAAATAATTGTTGTATCTCCCTTGATTGTTGACATGTCCTCTGATGATGAGGATGTTATTGATTCAGCCTTGAGGCTCCCTTCTATTCCTCCATCCCTTGGTGGAGTGGAGGGGAGTTCAGGACTTGAGGTTGTAGCTGGCTCGGGTGGGGATGATGCCCTAGGCCTTCCTTCAAGGCCTCCCCCCGTTAAGGTGTATCATCCCTCCCATTTGTTTAATGATGATCCTCTATTGAATGATATGCTGGCTAGAAAGGGCTCCCCTCCCAAGTCAATTGAGTTCAACTGTTCTAGTGACCCTGATCTCTTGGCTTGTGAGGAGGATGATGGCTATCTCGATGATGATGACTTCTCTCAGCATGATCAATCATTTCATTCTATGCACTCTGACAACTCTCTCATCAAGCATATAGAAGGCCTGGATGTGCAGCTCCTTTCTCCCCTAAAGCCGCTCTCTCAGTCTGATTCTTGGAAGAAGAAGAGGGAAGACCTTGATGATGATGATGTCTCTTCATCCCTGAAGAGGCAAATATCTTGATTTTAGAACTTCTATTTAAGCCCCCCTGTCTGTAATTAATATTAAACATTATTATGTTAAACTTCCGTGCTTGGAATGTTCGTGGTGTTGGTAGACCAACACTACAACAGGAGGTGAAGACCTTTTGTGTTTTACATAGTATCTTTGTTATGATGATGTGTGAGACAAAGTCTCAGTCTCTCCCCTCTAATGCACGGGTGAAGCAGGTTGGTTTCCAGCAACATGTTTTTGTTCCCTCCCTGGGTTTCAAGGGGGTGTGGATTTATGGAAAAATAACACTCAAGCCCCTTTTGTGCTATCTGTGAATCCAGGTAGCCTGTAGATATATTGTTTGTGATATACATGTGTTAGATTTGAATTTAAAGTTCCATATGATATTTCTTTATGCTCCTGCTAATAATCATTTTAAGAATGAATTTTGGGGGGAGTTGAAAAGTGCAGTTAGTCAATTATCGCATCCTTTTATTCTTATGGGGGATTTTAATGAGATAAGTTCGAAGGAAGATAAGTTGGGGGTGCCAATTTTCATGTATCCAGAATTATGAGAATGAATGCTATTTTAGAGGACTTTGATTGTGTTAAAATACCTTTTGTGGGTGGTAGATTTACATGGAGGAAAAAACCTTCGTGTAAAGGTAACATTTTTGAACGAATTGATAGATGCATAGCTTCTCCTAGTTGGCTTATTTTGTTCCCTCAAGCACAAGTGTTACATCATACGTTTACTTCTTCGGATCATTGTTCGATTAGTCTTTCTTTAACCAAAAAAGGCCAATTTAAAGCAACCCCTTTTAGATTTGAAAAAGTTTGGTGTACAAGAAAGGATTTTGATTGTTTGATTAAGAAAACTTGGAGTACTAAGTTTCAAGATTCATATATGTATTGGTTGGTTGAGAAATGTAAATTGCTCAAGGCTAACATAAAGTCATAAAGGAATGGAAAAAGAGAAACAGACAAATTCAGGAGGTTGATAAACAACTTCAAAATCTTCAGGAATAAATTTTTCGAGTTGGGGATGATAGTGTGTTAGGTTTAAAACAAGATCTTCTTCTTACAAAGAGAGCAAAATTGTTAAATTTTAATATGATTTACTGGAAGCAACGTTGCAAGGTTAATTTCCTCTTGAATGGAGATCGTAATATTAAATCTTATCATATTTCTACGACTATTAAACGAAATAGAAATCTTATTAAAGGCCTTGTTAATGAGGATGAGGTGTCTTTCAGCACCCCGACTCAAGTATCGGATTACCTTTCGAGCTCTTTTATAGATCGTTTTTCTAGCAATCCAAATTGCTCACTTAATTATAATGAGGATCTCAATCTCCTGATTCCTATTATTACTAGTGAGGATAATGATTTGTTAACAGGCCTAGTTCTGGATGAATAGATAAGAATGGATGTGTTTGAGTTAGCCCCTGATAAAGCTCCGGGTCCTGATGGAAACCCTCCATATTTTTTTTCCTGAAATACTGAGGTCTGATAGGCAATTTGGTTTCTAAGGCTGTTAAAGCTTTTTTTCATTATGGCCATATTTTGAACGAAATTTACCATACATTTATCTCGTTAATTCCAAAAATTGATAATCCTACAATAGCAAATAAATCATTTCAGACCTATTAATTAGTCTTTGTTCTACTATCTATAAGATTATCTCGAAGATCATTACAAATCGGCTTAAAGTTGTCCTAGGAAAAATTATTCATCCATTCCAAGGGGCGTTTGTGCCGGAAAGAATGATTCAGGATAACATGTTGATAGCTCATGAACTCTTCCACTCTTTAGATAAAAAGACTGGTAAGGAAGGGTGGATTGCTATTAAGTTAGATATGGAAAAAGCCTATGATAGATTAGAATGAAATTATATATTTTTAACTTTACAAAAATTGGATTTATGTGAGCAATGGATAGGTCACTAGTGGAAAAAAGCCCATCGAATCCGGTCCAAATCGGGCTTACAGATCCGATTTTGGTCCGGATCGGGTGGGCCCGGATCAGTTGCCCCTCAACTGATCCGATCATGGGCTTAAAATCGGATCAGTTTTCACAATAGCTGATCCGGTTTTAAGCCCATGACCAGATCAGTTGAGGGTATAATATAACAAAAAAAACATTCACTGCAATAGATACAACATTCCACTACTAAAATTAACGCTAAAAGATCAAAATTCTTCCAAATTCAACATTCCAACAGATACAAAATTCATTCTATATCAGATACAAGATTACAAACTGTTGTCACAAAATTCATTTCAAATCAGAAGTAACTAACTGAAATAAAAAAACGCTTGATATGAATGATATCAAGCACAACATTATATTAGTAGATAAGCACAAAATTAGTAGATAAGCGAAATTAAATTACAAAAATTTCTAACGAAATTATATATGTTACAGGATAACATTATATGAGCGAATTACATAAAAAAAATCGAACCCTATAAAATTCAAACGAAATGAACAAGAAATAAAAACTAAAGGAGCGAATTATTAAAAAAAATCAAACCCTGAAAATTACTAACAATCTAACTCGAACTTGGTTCAGCTTCACTGATTCGTCAAAACCCTAATTCCTTCGAAAGGAGACCGGCAGATTGTTGGTGTTGGGCGAGATGAGACCGGCGAGATTGGTGTTGGGCGACACGAGACTTTGATTTTCGCATCTTCTCCTCTCCTCTGTCATCTCGTGAGTGATGGTGTTGGTCTTCGTGAGTGATGGCGCTGGTGGTGTTCTTCGTGAGAGAAAACAACGGTGCTGGCGGTTGTGTTTTTGTGCGTCGTCATTCGTGGTGGTGATGGAGGTGGTGTGAGGAGAGAGGTAGGGTGAGACGAGTGGAATTGAGAGGGGGGGTGAGAGATGGGAGAGGAGACGGGTTTAGGGTTTGAGAGAGGGAGTGAGGAAATGAGATATGGGCTTAGGGTTTAAGAGAGGGAGTGCCGGATCCGCTATTTGAGAGGGCAAGGAATTTGGGCTTGTGCTGTTGTGGGCTCAGCGCTGGACAGGACAATATGGTATCCAACAAAATTAACTGATCCGGTTTAGTGAACCGGATCAGTTAATAGAAAATCGGATCGGTTTTCTGTTAACTGGTCCGGTTCACCAAGGAGTCGGATCAGTAAATTTCCCTCGCTTTGCCTCCCAAAAAATGCAATATTTATGGATCCAGTTTTGTAGAAGTTCGCGAGGCATTAGACAAGGCGACCCCTCTCGCCATATCTTTTTATTCTTTGTGCTGAGCTCCTGGCTTGTATGCTCTCCTCTTCTGCAAATAATGGGAAAAACTCGATTAGGGTTAGAATTGGTAAATCTGGTATGAAGGTTCCTTTTCTGACCTTTCACTAGAGGAAAAAAGCCCAAGGGCTGCGGTCAAAAAGGGCCCAAGGGCTGCGTTTTTTGACCGCAGCCATTAGAATAGCAGCCCTTAGCGTTAGAGGCTGGTCCAGCAAAAACCGCGCCCTTGGTGGGTTAAGGGGCCGCGGTTTTGGCCCTTAACCGCAGCCCTTAACCCACCAAGGGCTGCGGTTTTTTGCCTGAACCGCAGCCCTTGTGACCCAAAATTTTTTTTTTTGTTTTTTTTGCATTTTTTTGTCCTAAATGTTCCCAAACAGTTTTATATATATAAAAGTATGTTTTTCATTACAAATTATGTTTTTTACACAAATATAGAGAAAATAATAACTGAATTACATTAGTTCGAGGATGCCCTCGATTGTTCGAATTGCAATATATGAGTCAGGTTCACAACCATCAGAAAGTAAAGCAACCAAAGAATAGCCATGAAGACATTACAACAACGCCACCAAGATCAGCATCCGGATCCCTCAAAAGCAACTTGTCTGAAGATGATAGAACCTGGCAAATAAAACCAAAATCGCTTTAATTTGAAGGTGAAACTATATCAATGCAAGTACTGCAATGAAGAGGCAGACCCATTCCACAAGAACAACTTTCGAGAGGGGCCGCAGTCGGGATGGGTTGGGGGTGTAGCAGGGGTGTCATTGGGGGGGGCCGGGGAACAAGTGATTGGATGGGGGTATCGACTTGTCTAAGACTGATAATTTTGGAGAGGATCAAGTGATTGCAGCATGGAGATAAAAAACAACAGGTCTCTTATGGATCTTTGCATAATGGCTTCCAAATTAGCTTATGAAAATGCTAGTGTGGTCGAAGAGATTGTGGTTAATCATTGGAAGGCAAGTATACTACTGTTATTCTTCTCTCTTAAAGATAAAACGATCTCACGCTACCAAATTAAAGTTGATATTCGATGTTGTATAAAGTGGCTTCTATATATGCTAAAACAATAACACCATAAGATAGTAAGGCATAAAGTTGTAGATGTCCATGTCCATAATTGATCCAAATTTGTGGCTGCCTAGTGGTGCATTTAGTTGTAGGGACTAGGAAGTGGTGCACAGGAAAACAAGTAAACAACACAAAGTGTCGTTCTAATACATTTAGGAGGCACCCTCTCACACATTTTTCAGAATTCGAATGAACGTATCTTGTTAGTTGTTAGGATTCAAATAATTAAAAATGTGCAGACTGGTTACTAATTAATATCAATAATTTGGTAACTAATGACCATTTGATAGTTTCCATGCTAATTAGTTCACCTTATTTCAAAACTGTGCTGATTTCATATGAGGTAAGACTAGATCAGACCAAACTTAACTATCAGATCAGATCACTGAAAAAATTTATATCAAACCAAAGTAGGAAAACATGTAATGAATCAAAATCACATGAAGACCATGTATAAGAAATCACGAGTCTATTGTACCTTTCCAAAAAAGGAAGCCATATCTGCCTATAGTACTTCCATATTGGCACAAGTTGACATAGATACTTTAGTTCCACTGAGAAAAGGAAGAATCAAAGAAAAATGATTTGACCTGATATGTATATGCATGAACATGAGAATTGGTCGTTCATAATTGTTTCATTCAATGAACACTTCTGTACTCATTGTTCACAAATTAAAATTCATAACTAGATTTGAGTTCTGACAAAATTAATGAAAAGGTTGATTATATAAATCAATTCAAGTGGTAGACATCCCTATAAGATAAGTACAACATAGTAGTTAGCTTCTTGGTTTTATGGAAAGTAAAACTATCTCCATGATTTAACTTACTGGTAGTAAAAACAACAAATTCAGCTCCTTTTTTTTTTGGAAAAGCTACTCAAAGTAGCATTTCAATTTAGATGATCTGAAGCTCCTTCAAATTATTTAAGGTATATGTCAATCATTCTTTAGATTTGTTGCTTAGGATATTTATACCCTCCCCGTCCTCGAGGACATATCTGCAGCAGGGGGAGAGTGCAGCAGGGGGGGAGGGATGGGGGTGTGCAGCAGGGGGACGGCTAGGGGTGTGCAGGGGGGGCTGGGGATTTTTAACCTTATTCCATTCAATCACTATAGCTATTGGTTAATATTAACATGAATTAGCTAATATGTGGAATGTTCAATCATCTTTCATTGATTCTTTGCATTCACAAAATGGAAATGATCAAATATCAAACTTTAGAAGGTTAAATTCATGAGAATCTAGCCTTGAAAAATAACTGGAACCTTAGCTTCAATCATCAATTTGGTAAGTTTGATTCTCGCAAAATACTCTTGAAAAGCTAGCCTTGAAAAATAAATATGCTTTTGCTCTTTTCTTTTTTTTTTACTTTTAAGTTGTATTAACTGTGAGTTCTCTCTTCGCATTAGAAAATAATTTCACGTTTAATAAGTTTATGTAATTAGTTTAGTTAAGCTTAGATAAGTTCTAACTTATAACACCTTATATAAGTTTCAATAAGTTCAAATAAGTTCAGTAAGTTCAGATATTAGGCCAAGAAATCCCACAAATATCAATAACTAACTAAATTCACCAACTTTAAGCATGAAGTAAGCAATGATGGCAAAAAACAATTAAACAAAACCAGCACCATGATCCCAAAGTGGGCAACAATGCCCATACTAATTCCTCGAACAATCATCTTCAACTAAGGGGGAAAGGGGAAAAAATAAGGTTCATCCTCGAACAATCAACTTCGAATAAAAGGGTTCTAATTTCTAAAACATAACTCGATCAAAAGCAGCACAAAAAAAGAGAAAGAATAACACATACCTTTTCTCATACTCCAGAGATTAATACAAATCAATATAAAATGCCTTACTCTAATGAAGTTAACCCCTGCAACGCCTGCATCGAAAACAACCCCAATATTCAATCAATAATGTTTTGTTCAACCGAAAGAAAATATTCAATATCACTGTCAATTTTTAGTTTTCGAATCCTAAATTATAAGGCATACTAGTTAACAATATGACAATGCTTGACCATTTCAACATTATAACAATATACTAGTTTTCGAATCCGAAATTATAAGGCATATCCAAAATTATGTTTGACCTCCCTTTACAAGTTTGTACTACTCAAATTTTGCTTCTTCACAACTCAAGGCAGCCTTTCTGCAAGCTTTTATACTTCCTGCAATATATAGAGAACCATGATGTAAGTAAATCACAAATCTAAATGTCGACAAAAAGCCTTCCAGATAGAATGCAGCAATCCAAAAACAGGACGCAGAACATTTCTTCAGTTCATACATGTACATCATGTTAGATCTATGCAAGTAAAAGTAATGTCTTTCAGGGTAAAATAATTAAATCGTACCAAAGTTAGACGGTAAGTGTATTCATCATAAAGCATAGTACATAACTACATGTGTTACTAAAAGTCACGGCTATTAACTGAAGTGAACAGCCAAATATGTTGCATTACACCGTCTATATGGAAAGCATCGAAGGTTATGTTCTCTTAACTAAATCAGAACTAATCTGATCTTATTAGCCTTGAACTTATTCTTTCTAAATTAAGTGAAATTAAGGTGAGGAGAATAGAGCCTGAACTTTCAGAAAAGCTTACCAATATACAAACTAGGGCTCGTACAGTGAAATCAAAGAGCAAAAACACAAGGTATGGATCATGAATCTATCTTGGCTAGAGGTGCTTGTCCTAAGTTGTCAATCCAAATTTCATCAACTAATCAAGCCCCTAATTTGGCATCCAAATTAGCGCTAAAAATTCTTGATTGACAAGAGTCAATAACAGATTGAGTTTCAACAGACATCCTGGACTTATGATTGGATAGTTGGAGCCTGAATTTTCATTTCTTTCTTTTTGGGTTGAAGAATGATTAATAACTTCGTCATAATACACATTTACCAAAGGTATTCTCAATTGAATACCCTATACAACGACCACACACTTCACATTGTATCGCAAAAGACCGAATGAGAGAATAAAACACAATCAACATCACTTCGTTCGTAAAACTAAAATGAAATCTTAGCAGGATCTATAATACCTCAAGCTTTGATGCAAAAGTTAACAAATTGCAACTATAAATAGCCAAAAGATCGATTAAAGCTCAATTCTTAGAGAACGTTTGTGAACAACTCGGTTACCGAGTTCAATTGAGAACATAAATACATAGCATACAAGACTAAAAAAAAATGATTTAGCTATTCCAATTTACAATAGTAGCTCGCAACTCACCACTTAGATCAAGCAAATTGCATAAAGCAGGGCAATTTCCAATGCTCGAAACCATAGTTATTGCACACCGTACTTTCCGGTAGTCCTCCTTGATGTTCGAACGATACATGGCTTTGTAATTAGATTCACATACTTAATCGCACATATATCCCGGCTCGAGTCGGGGATAGAACGACTAACGACTACATTATTTAGAAGTATATAAATCGACAACATGTTTAGGCACTTACCCCGAAAGGATCCAAGTGAAGAAGCCGGACCACATTCCCCAAAGTTGACAAGAATGTTGTCTTTCATTGCTTTGATACACCGAACCGGGTAATAATAACAGGATCATCCACCTTGAGATCCTTGTTCGGATCTAGAAAAATTTCCAAAGACCATGTATCTATTTTTAAATCCCACCATGACTTCTCAACTTCCACCTATTTGACACATACAACAGATGAAGCCATCCTACATCAATTCATTGCCAATCAATAATCAGTAGAGTATACTCAAATAGCTGCAAAGCCACAGTAAAACGTGTCGTGATCACAACTAATAAATTTGCTTTTTACCACAAAATTTAACCATTCCTTGAGGACCAATAATTTACGAAATTAATTATAGTAAAAACTCCATTGCCTTGGATATTGTTAATTTAAGTTTATCGTTAATCACCCCATGAAGTAATTAAAATAACAAATCACCAATAACAAATTTTCACAAAAAAAAAAAAACTAATTACAATCAATACACAACTAATAACCAATTCATCACAAAAAATCCACCAATTCGATTCTTTAATAACCAATAAAACACACTTTATTAGTTTTAACAATTAAACCAAGCCCTAGTTTCATTAAATCATTTCAATTTACAAATATTAACAATCAAACAAAGAAGGGCATAATCTAACCAAATTAGTATCAATCGAACAAACAAATTCAGTATCATAACACACGAACTTTTAGAACAGATCAACAAAAATACATCATCTAGGGTTTGCCTCAACTAATTTCAATTTACAACAATCACTAAAAGCTAAAAAAATTCTCCAAAAACAACGACAAAGACAAAATTACTCAAATCAAAACGAAAGAAATTTCAAAAAAAAAAAAAAACCTGGAAAGAATTTGGCGATCGAGGTCCATCTTGAGAGGAAAAGAGGAGCCATAAGTGTTGGCTAGAATCTTGCGTTTAATATCTTGCTGAGTTTTATCGGCCTAAATCCACAAAATCGAACAAAAATTATGAGTAACAGAGTAAAAGAAGAAAGAGAAAAGGAGGAGGAGAAAGAAATGTACAGAATGAGTGGCGGATTGAAGAGGATGAGCTTCGAGAATGTCACTTTTGACGCCCTACAATCACTGCAGCACGGTGGTCGTGCGACGAAAATGAAAGAAGGAGAAGAGTGAGGGAAGGAGGCGCTGAGGAGAGAGAAGACTGAGGGAAGGAGGAGAACAGCAGCGACGAGGCGGCGAGCAAACCTAGACCGCAGTCGACGTCGGAGAGAGATGCAGGGGCGCGAGTGTGAGAGAGGAGGCAGGGGAGTAAGAGAGAGAGAGAGAGGCGGGGATTCAGCTAGGGTATGGTGGGTATTGCCAAAGCGAGGGAACTTTTAAGGGGAAATTAAAAACGAAAAATATAACCTTAAGGGCTGCGTTTTTTTAAAACCGCAGCCCTTTGTAATGAAGGGCTGCGGTTTTTAGACTAACCGCAGCCCTTTGTAATTAAGGGCTGCGTTTTTCAGATAACCGCAACCCTTGAACCGCAGCCCTTGGTCTTTTTTCCTCTAGTGTTTGTGAATGATACTATGATTTTTGCTCGTGCAAATGCGACTAGCTGTTACATCATCAAAGACATCTTGGATTAGGATTGTTCTATGTCAGGTCAGTTGGTAAATTTTCATAAATCTGTTTTTCAGTGCTCGAAGAATGTTAGTCAAGGGGATCGTGCTATGTTTAGTGCTATCCTTCATATGACTGAGAAGGAGTCATTGGAAGAATATTTGGGTTGTCCAATCTTTTCTGGTAAGGCCAACAAGAACACGCTCGCTAAAATTTCCCAGTCAGTTACTAATCAACTTCCTGAATGGAAAACCAATTCGTTGTCCCAGGTTGGGCGAAGTGTGCTCATTAGTGCGAATCTAGCTGCAAAAGCTAATTTTCAAATGCAAAGCTTTTTATTACCTAAATCCACTCTTGGTTTCCTTGATAGGATACACAAGAATTATTTTTGGAACAAGTCTCATGATAGCAAAAGTCCTAATCTTATTGATTGGGATACAATTTGTCTCCCTAAAAGGAAGGGAGGTATAGGGTTTCGAAAGGCCCGTGTTAATAAGAAAGCTCCTCAAATGAAACTTCCATGAAAATTTATCTCCTGTCCCTCTAATCTTTGGGTCCAAGTAACCTCTAAAAAATATCTCAAATCCCAGGATATCATGAAAGCTATGACTCCTTCCTTTGCCTCTTGGCAGCGGAAAAAGTTGATGTCTATTAGGCCAGATTTTGCTAGAGGTCTTAGATGGGTAATTGGGGACAGTGGCGGACACAAGAATTTCAATTTGAGGATACGAACGAGCGTACAACAAATACAAAGTAGGGGAAAAAAGTTTGTATAAATTATTTAATACATACATCTTACTACCGAAATATCCAAAATATGCAGTCATTTCTTATGTGAATTCCTAAAAATTAATCAATTGTCATATTTGGCAAACATACAATCAAATAATGTGGCAAATTATATAAATCATGTAGTCATATAAACTTACCAAATGATTATCGAACAATTTAATCTAATCCTAAATCCCTAAAAATTAATTATATCTAATTTCAATTACTCACTAACTAATGAATAATGTCAATAATTTCATGTAGACATTCAAATAATCTAAGAATCTAACTAGCATATATAGAGTATGAAAGTACGAAAGAATGTATAATCAAATAATTAAGACTTTGTTTAATTTGGTATTAGCTTGAGTTTTGATTTTAAGTTTTGATTTTGACTTCTATCAAAATCAAATAAAAGACACAATTTTTTCCATCTTCTATTTCGTGTAGCAATGCATGAATTTTTTGTCTGTATTTCCCTCCTCCCACGCTCCCGCATTTCACACACCATTTTTTTCTCTTTATATGCAAAATCGTTGAAATACTCCTCCACCTCCACCATAAAATCACCATCGCTGCCACCACCATTAGCCATTGTGATTACCTCAAACATCAACCCATCCCCTAAACCCTTCAAAACCCTTTCTCAAATAGTCAAATAATCCCTCATCTTTGGCGCTTCAACAACTCCAGCAAATTCTTCATCGTAATCTCCATCGGAACCCCACACATTCCCACAAGACCTCCTCTTCATTGCCGACACCAGTAGCAGCTTCACTTGTGATTTTTTTTTTTGAAAAAGGGGATACAGTTGTACCCCCATGTTCCTCAATAGGCCCGCTACTGGTTGGGGATGGTGCCTCTATAGATTTCTGAAATGATAATTGGGTGTTTTCTTCTCCCCTTAGTGATCAAATCAACCATGTTGCTGGTTTTGAGTATCTAAAAGTTAAGGATGTGATTAGTCAAGGGCCTAAGTGGAATAGTCAATTATTACGCTTGTTTCTTCCGAGTAATGTGGCCAGCTGTATCGAGGCTATTTATCTCCCCACCCATCCTGTTGTTGATAAGAGAGTTTGGGGCTTAACCCCATATGGTGTTTTTTAGTGAAATCTACAGCTAATCTCCTTTTAGACATTGATAGTAAGGAAGATGTGGTGTTTAGTTGGATTTGGAAGCTCAATGCCCCTCCTAAGGTTTTCTCCTTTCTCTAGAAGATTTTAATGATGGCCTTCCTACTAAGGATAGGTTGGAGAGAAGTCATGTGTATACCCCACAACAATGTGTTCTTTGTGACTCAACCCGAGAATCTATCTCGCACCTTTTTCTAGAATGTTTTTTCACCAATGACACTTTGTCGATTCTCCAATCCAATCATAGCTGGCCTATTCTCCCGAATAGCTCTATCTCGGGCTCTTTTACTGAAACAGTTTGTTCCCTCAAAACAGCACTTGGTAATGATGGCGTATGGCTAAAATCTCTATCTTTTGGCGGTTGATCTGGTTCTCTAGAAATCAATTAGTGTTTTGGGATGCTCGTTCCTCCCCTTTTATGGTTGCTAATAGGGTTGTTAAGTTTGTAAGTGAGTGGGAGGGCTCGCAGGATATTGATAGGAAGCTACTCCTTCCTTCCTTTCTCAATCCCAGATCGAATTTCCATTGTCATTCCTCAAAAAGATTTTGCTGGTCCCCCCCCCTTAAGTTTCCTAATTAATTTTGATGGCTCTAAGAAAAATGATGGCAGTGCGGCTATTGGTTTTGTTACTAGAAATCATAATGGGGAAGTAATTTGTGCTGGCGCCAATGCTATTTGTCCAAATCTTTCTATTCTTCAAGTCGAGGTTTGGGCTGCTAATGAAGCTATCAATTGTGCTATGAGACTATGCTTTGGTAGTGTCATTATGGAAGGAGATAATCTACAAGTTATTCAGGCTATTACTGGTAAGTGTTCCCCTTCTTGGTGTATTAATACTATTGTGTCTGATATAGGTAAGGCTGGGGAGGCTTTTCAAAATATCACCTTTCGTCACATTGGGCATGAGGATAACAAGGCGGCTGATTAAATGGCGATAAGAGGTCACAACTTTCACTCTCCCACTATCTTTTTTTCCACCCCACAATATTGATTTTTCTCTTCTTGTCCGTAAGAACATTTTAGGTTGGCCCCCTAGATGAAGGGTGCTGATCTAGTTTTCCTTTTCTTGTTAAAAAAAAAAAAGGAATGTCACCCTTCATATATAAACACACTAATTATTAGTAATACACTACACTTTATGAGTTTCTCTGTACTGCTTTTTAACTCAATATATAACCTTATCTTTTCTAATTACTATCTCTATTATATAAGGGAAGGGGGGAGGAAGATGGTGTCTCCCTTTGAAAATACTAAATTACCCTTAATAATCTAATGGAATAAAAAAATTACAAAATAAAACAATTTAAGAACTTTTTCTCATTTCAACTTACCATTCTAAACAAGTTAAAAATGGTATATGTATCAAAAATTTCAATCAAAAAAAATTAAATGGACACAATATCTTGACTTTTTTTTAATAAGAGAAGAATGTATACACATGACATCCATTTGAAAAATTTGAAACACTCACTACCTTTGATACTCTTTAATTTAGTCAAACCAACTCATTATATCTATTTTTTTTGTTCAAACTTATTCACAAAAAATTAATGTTAAATATCACTCACAACCTTTGTTAGATTTTTACATTAGTGAATTAATATATCTAAATTCATCTAACTATTAATCTTTCACATTTTAAGTATAATCATAAATATAGTACGCAGTGGCGGATCCAGAAAAATATAATAGCGGGGTCACTTATATAATATCAATATTATTTAAAAAAAAAGTTTGTGTACACCTATTATTAAAATAAAACATCACAAAACAATAGAAGCACATTATATATAAAAAACATCTCAAAACCTAACCATAATACCACATAATTGACTGACTTAATTCACAAACAATCAGAATAACCATATAACATACAAATCATAATTTATAGAAAATTATTGTGCAATTAAAAAATTCACGCCACTGGCTATATCCTAAAAACAATAACGCTAACATTTACATACTGTGTTTGTACTAACTGTAGATTGAATAAATTAATTTAAGAAAAAAGAAACAAACTATTACCTGTGTCTTACTGTGCTACAATCTGAAATTGAGTAGTCCTTGAATTGTTGATTTGGTGGGGTGATGTTGATGGGTCTCACAAAATTATTTTCCTAATATTAGATGAACTTTCAAGAGAGAAAGAGGAGAAGTATGACTGTATGAGTCACATACTGTACACAACAAACTGACAAAAGAGTGAAGAGTTTTTTTTTTGTTTTTTTAATTCCGACTTTTTCAAAACTCCTAGAAAATAGGATAGTTTGGTACATCATTAATTATCTAGCTGTAACTTTTTGCTAGCTAGCTGTAACTTTTCAGGGACGCAAGGTCACTTTATCTTTTAGTGGGGTCCTTTCAATTGGCTTTCAATATTATTTTATGAGTTTTTTTATTTTTAAATACTCAATCTTAGAATTTTTTTTCACCAAGTGGTTGCACGTGCCCCCACTTCCCAAAGAGTACATCCGCCACTGATAATACGGATGAAGTATATAATAGAATAACAAGTTCTAAAATTAATGCATGCATCGCGTACATATAAAGCTACCGTTGAATAGTTGAAGTCACATCTAATTTTTAGGACTTGCGAAATTTCTCCCACCTTTCTGCTTTCGTAGCAAAAAAATCTCCAAAAAGTCAAAAACTAGTCTCGTTTTCCCCATACCCCACCCACCATTAACACCAAAATAAGTACCACTAGAACTCTAGAAGTATTTCCTTAACATAGTCTCTCTCTCTCTCTCCAACCGCGTCATAAAAAACAAACTCAAAATAAAAACATCTCTTTCTCTCTCCTCTCACCACACTCTCACCTAGTCACCTTCCTCACTCTTTCCCTTTTCTCTCTCCTCTTTCCCCAAAATCTAGCAGTTTTTTGCATTTCATATTTTCATTTCCACACACTATATAACACAAACACGACAAACTCAACAACAAGAAGAAGAAACAACGAACACCAAAAAAATGAAGCACATTTTCAAGAAACTCCATAAAAGTCACGACCTCAATCGTACTAATAACGAAACCCTAACTTCATCATCATCATCATCATCATCATCATCGCAAACTCAACCTTCGACATCATCTGCGTCAACAACGACGTCATCCATGGCGGCGACGCAATCGCAATCGCAGTCGCTCTCCAGTGATTCTGGAAATTCGCCGGCGATTGGTGTCGGAAACTTGCCGGAGGTTAATAATTTGGTGAATAATGATCGTTTTCGTCAAGGTGATTACTTCTCGTCTGAGGAGGAATTTCAGATGCAGCTTGCTTTGGCGATCAGTGCTTCGAATTCGGAGTTTCGAGATGATCCGGAGAATGTTCAGATCCGTGCCGCCACTTTGTTGAGCTTGGGGAGGTCTAATTCTATTGATAATGGCCGTGATAAAGAGGTTTCCGGTGAGACTTTGTCGCGCCGCTATTGGGTGAGTTTGTCAAATTTTTAGTTTATGGACGATGAAATTGATTAATGTGGGAGCTTGTCATGTTTAATTGTGCTCTTTTCTGTTGGAATTAACTGTATTTGGACTTCAGTGATGATTTTGGATGAAGTTAGTAGAGTGAAATGTTGATTTTGATTTTTTTGAATGGAAAAAATGTGAAAATTGATAGTATAAGTTTTAGTTTAATGAGGTTGGTTTATTTCCTATTGTTAAGAATTTGATACGTGCAATGCGAACTTTGTTGGTGACATGACACTGAGTGATTGAGTATGAAGCAGAAAGAAACAGTTGATATTGGATTGTCAAAATGGGCGCGACCTGGGAGGTAGTATCAGACTTGCCAATTTGATTGTATTTGGCAAACATTTAAGGGGAACTTGAGAAAAAGTTGATTTTATTTGGTGGTTTCTGACAAATTTTCCAACATTTAAATTCAATTACAATTATGAATTCGAATCTTTGCCATCTATTTCCTTTTCGAACTAGTTTAGTTTGAATGCTAATATAAAATCAAGTTATGATACACAATTATGCTCAGCATAGTATTCGAAATTTAATTTCAAATTACAATTTTTATCTGTGAACCAAATGAACATTTTAAATTTTGGTTTCTTTAGTTAGGCTGTTGGAAAAATAGAGGGGACATGAGGCTCTGCCGCTCTGCTTGAATGGCAGGAAAATGTTCTTCTGGAGAACAGCTTTCTTCCTTTTCCGACTTTTGGTTCTATTTTGTTCTAGTAAAAGTAATAAGTTCATGAAATAAGGTGAAGCAAACTTAGCCTTAGTGATTTTTAAATTATACTCTTTCCCTCCAAAATTTATTACCACAGTGCTCCATCAAAACTAATAACTATAATATTTTCAGTCAAAAGAAAATAATTTTTGTACTACTTCAGTCCAGACATCCATTTCTCTTCCTCCTCAACCTGGCTCTCTCTCTTGTCTTGAGTCATGCTAGTGGATTTAAGAGGGGATAGCTGAAGAATATAACTGTTAATTATTTTCCTTTTTACGAAATTCAAATGCTGGACGAGTAAGAAGATCTGCTATATAGTCAATGATCATCTTGTCTCGACATCTTATAAAGCTCTAATGGTCAGATTAGTTCTGGAAAAAGGTGAAACTTTTCGGCCTGTGGAAGAGGCAATATAGATGACAAATCTTGCACTAGAAAATTTATGCAGGTGAAAGAAGCTCTTAAATCTTGTTTAGATAGCAGTAGATATGAAATTATGGAAGTATTTTGGTTAAATTTTGCTACGATACCTATCAATAATCAATAGTGAGCTTAGGTGTATTTGTTCTTCGCTACAATTGAAAATATTTGCTGCTGTTTATGGTGTGCTGAAATTGAATTCTCTTCTACCAGGATTACAATGTCCTTGACTATGAGGAGAAAGTGGTAGATGGTTTCTATGATGTATTTGGTATTTCGATGGATCCAACAGTCCAAGGAAAGATGCCTTCTCTGGCAGACCTTGAAACAAATGCAGGTGATTCTGGATTTGAGGCTGTGATAGTTAATAGGACAGTTGATCCGATACTTGTGGAGTTGGAGCAAGTCGCACATTGTATTGCACTAGACTGTCCTGCATCAGAGGTGGGTATATTGGTTCAAAGGCTTGCTGAACTTGTGACAGAACACATGGGGGGACCAGTTAGGGATGCAGGCATTGTGTTGGCAAAGTGGATGGAGATCAGCACAGAATTAAGAACATCTCTTCATACAAGTGTTTTTCCCATTGGCTCTGTGAAAATTGGCTTGTCACGCTACCGGGCGTTGCTGTTTAAGGTTAGCTGCTGGATTACTTCCTTCATGATGTTCATTCATTGTGTTCTTTGAATCTGTTTCACCATTGTAGACTAACCTGGCTGACTTATAAATAAATAATATCCTCAGATGCGATTCACTTTAAATAAGCCTGTACATTATCTTATGCAAATTAGGTTATAGGTGGTGGGTAGCTCGGTTCCTTAGTCCCAAAAGTAGCAAATGATATTTTGTTTTTGGTTTAGAGGGAGTTACTAAATGGATAGAGAAGGGAAGAATCACATTCATTCATTCACTAGGGATTTATAAAGACCCCCTTTCCTTTTGTTTGAGACAGAAGGAGTGAAGTGCCACTTTGGCCAATTTGGAACCTATGTCATTTGCATAGTAAACTAACTCTTCGAAGATTCCTTTTCCTTTTATACTGAGCCGGGAAAAAGGAATGCTCTATCAACTTTTAATTGGGATATCAAAAATAAATAAAGAAATATTCTTTTCTTCAATCAGCTTGTTTTTTAGAATTCTCCTTTTGAATTGGAATAGATCACTACTCCCTCTGTCCCTTATTATTTTAACCACTTTTCTCTTTGGGCTGTGGAAATTAATTTACAAAATTCTATTTTGGGCATGGGACCACAATCTCCAACTACATCTACATTTTTTTAAATATAAAGTTACTAAAAGGATAGAGAAGGGAAGAATCACATTCATTCATTCACTAGGGATTCATAAAGACCCCTTTTCCTTTTGTTTGAGATAGAAGGAGTGAAGTGCCACTTTGGCCAATTTGGAACCTATGTCATTTGCATAGTAAACTAACTCTTCGAAGATTCCTTGGAAAAAGGAATGCTCTATCAACTTTCAATTGGGATATCGAAAATAAATAAAGAAATATTGTTTTCTTCAATCAGCTTGTTTTTAGAATTCTCCTTTTGAATTGGAATAGATTACTACTGCCTCTGTCCCTTATTATTTTAACCACTTTTGTCTTTGGGCTGTGGAAATTAATTTACAGAATTCTATTTTGGGCATGGGACCATAATCTCCAACTACATCTACATTTTTTTAAATATAAAGTTACTAAAAGGATAGAGAAGGGAAGAATCACATTCATTCATTCACTAGGGATTTGTAAAGACCCCCTTTCCTTTTGTTTGAGACAGAAGGAGTGAAGTGCCACTTTGGCCAATTTGGAACCTATGTCATTTGCATAGTAAACTAACACTTCGAAGATTCCTTTTTCTTTTATACTGAGCCGGGAAAAAGGAATGCTCTATCAACTTTCAATTGGGATATCGAAAATAAATAAAGAAATATTCTTTTCTTCAATCATATTTTTTTTAGAATTCTCCTTTTGAATTGGAATAGATTACTACTCCCTCTGTCCCTTATTATTTTAACCACTTTTCTCTTTCAGCTGTGGAAATTAATTTACAGAAATCTATTTTGGGCATGGGAGTTGGGACCATAATCTCCAACTACATGTACATTTTTTTAAATATAAAATTACCCTTCATCTTCAACCACATCTCTTTTTTCTCTTTCTCATTACAAACTTCTGCACTCTCGTCAATCACTTCTATTTTGTATAATACTATCAATATAATGTCTCACCGAAAAACTTCTCAAAATCCTATACTTAAAGCAGTGAGTAAGTTAATGGAAGACGGATGGAGTGCTAGCTTCCAGTATTCAGCAATAGTGACTCAATCTAATATTCAGTTTCAATATTATTGATTAACATTTTTAGTAGTGTACTATACTTCTGAAAGTACTCCTAATATAATATATTATTAATTATCATTGAAAACTAATACTTCCTCCGTTTCTTTTACTTGCAACGGTTTGACTTTTATACTATTCACCAACTCTACTAAGTTTATCTTTTGTGATTTATAGTTAAGGAAAAACATATTCATGTGGGATCTTGTTAGATTCGTCTTTATGTATATTTTCCGAATATCTATTTTTCGTAATTTTTAATTATTGGTAATTAAAGATATTAATGGTTGAAATGCATTGGCAAACGTGAAAGTCAAACGGTTGCAAGTAAAAAGAAACAGAGGAAGTATTGTTTTTGGTATTATTATAGATTATAACTATGCTTGATGATTATTGTTTCTTTCTTCTTATTACTCCCCCTTCTACTCTCCAGTTTGGATATTTTGAATTAGTTCCAAGATACGTAGTTTGTGATCTCTTTCTTTCCTTTCCTCTCCTCTTCACATTGGCCCTCATACCATCTATACCTATCTCTGTTTTATTTCTTCGGTCTCCTAAAACCTCGTGTCTTCCTGTGATGTTGCAACTTAAAGAGATAGAGGAAATATATATTGTAGGTTGGAAAGTAAAGTAGTTAGATGAAACTGCACATGGTTGTCTTTGTTACCCTTTCATCTTCTTAATTAAATTATCCATTCAGTGTTGCAAATTTATTTGTCACAAAATCTGCTATATATCTTCAAATTGTTATTGTCTTTTGCTATATAACAATTTGCTAACTTGTAGGTATTAGCCGACAATGTTGGGATAAAATGTAGACTTGTGAAAGGAAGTCATTACACTGGCGTTGAAGAAGATGCTGTTAATATAATAAAGATGACTGACGACAGGTAATTATTAGTGCATGTTGATGCAATTATTTTTCTTTTTGTCAAGTACTGCATTTTCATTGTAACCTGTGTTCTTGGACTACAATACTTTTATGTGTTGTATTATGAGCTTGCTGACTTCATTTAATGACGTATCAACTTTTCTATTCTCCATACCCTCCTTTTTCTAGAAGAATAATGGAAGAATCAGGTAAACGGGAAGTATTAAGCTATCCCTCTGTACATAAGAATTATGGTTCAGCTGCAAAAGCTTATAGCAAGACTCTTAGTCATTTGTGATAAGGCCATCTCCATTAGTTTGGTATGAGTCTTTCTTGTTTCTCTTTATTGATTCTTTGACAAAGTTCATAACCATGGATGCATTCCCATCTCGTCTAAATCCAGATCAAAAAGAATTAAAAGCATTATAATTTTCTTTGATTCGAGCCATAAGCGCTTTAAGTATTATAATAGACTTTTATGTTCAAAGTGTAAGCTTTTAGATGGACTAGATTCAAATGCACGCAATGCGTGCTTCAAGTTATAAAAAAATGTATTATAGTCATAGTATATTAACGTTAAATTGTATAATATATTTAAAAAATTAAAGGGCATTTAAGGTATTTCAAGTTGACACCAAACTCCTCAAGAGTTGCCTTATATAATAGAGATGCAAAATAACAACTAATGTTCTCCACTAGTCTCAACTCCATGTTGTAGGATTCGGTGTTCAGATAGAAGACCTATTCCATCCATCATGGTAGACGTTTGAGGCTAGTGATGCTCATGGAACCCCATTTTCATTGGAAAGAGAGTTGTTGTTGATACCTTATTCTCCATTCCTTCTTTTCCCAGAAAAGGAAATAAAGTAAAAGGGAAAAGAAAGACCGGAAACAATCCGTATTGTAATTAAAGAGCTAGCAGTTGAATGGCAAATTGGCAATGGGTGCATCAAATTGGATTCATACAACTCATTGCTTATCCACCTCTATTCGGATTCAGATTTTGTTTCTCGAATGGGATCAGATTTTTTGTCCATGAATTGAGTCAGACTCGAGTAGGATTTGAGTAGGATTCGTACTATATTATCACTTAATATCACAAAAATCAGAGTTCTAGAAGACCACAATATTATATTTACTTGATCTTTAATGATGCAAACATAACTATCTTATTGTAACATATGTCTAATGTTTCAGGTTGGAATTTGGATATTCATAAGCTATACATTATCTCTTATCAGATTTGGATCAAATTTTTCATTTTTTTTTCATCTTTGGGATGGATTTTTCTTCGTATTGAGTCAGATTTGGATCGGATTCGGACTTAATTGGCATCCCTAGCTATCAAATTTGACAACCTCTATCTGTAGTTAGGAAGAAGCCAAGATCTAGTTTTGAGAATATTAGGTTGGCCTGCATATGGAGAAAATTTGCTCTTTTGTTCTTGCTGAGGCAAATCAAGTTTTCTGATGCAGGCTGTTTCAGTTACGGATCAGAACTTCTAATACCATTCCCTTATTAATTGGTGAAACTTGAAATGTCTGTATCAGATGTCTCTAGAAAATAGGTTCTCTTTCAGCCACTAAACATGAGATTATTAAAATTGGTCTTCTAATTTGGTGTTTCCTCGTTTCCTCCAGAATTTGATGAATGTGGCACATGATCTTCAGATAAGTTTGTATTTCATCACTGTTTTTGTCGTTAGAGAACTGGTTATTGTTATCCTTGACCCCATTGTGGTGAAGGGCATTATGGGACTTTGAGGAGTGGGTCCTCTAGGATCAGAGGACAGCCAATAGCTGCAGCCTACATATTTATATTGCATATTTGTATTTTCTGTTAGATCTTCTTCATTTTAGTAGCAGATGAGGACTTTGTTCTGTTATGTGTAGGATCAGACTTCTTTTCTTACTGGTGTAGTGGTGTATGCTTTAGTTATTTGATCCTCCAGTCCATAGCCAAAAGTTTTACGTTGTGGGTTGCATTTTTCATTTCAGTGTTGTCATGGAGGTGGTAAGGTTAAAGCATAAGGTGAATCTCTGATCCTAGGGTTCCTTTTTTTTTTTTCCACTCGATTGAGCCTATGTCCCCTTGTTAGACAATATTCTTCTTATTTCAGTGGTATTCTGCTGTTTGTGTTACAGTATGTATCATGACTTGTGGCAATGCATTGTTACAGCTCTAAACCACTTTTCCCATTTAACTATTTGATCTTTTGCACAGGGAGTTTTTGGTCGATCTCATGGCAGCACCAGGAACACTAATACCTGTGGATGGATCAAGTGTGAAGGATTCTTCTGTTCCAGGATACAACCAAAAACTAAACATAATCCCCTCTTTCCAGCCATCGAATTTAGTGCCAATTGGGGGGTCTCCTGCTGACAATAATCTTCATTTTGGTCGGCATTCAGTCACTGGAAAGACGGAATCACTGCCTCCATCTTCAAGTCCTAGTCATGACATGGGTGCTGGCCCTTCTAGAGGCTCCAGCCTATCAAACCCGCATCAGTTGGACTTGCCCTCAACATCAGCAGTGGGGGCATCTCTGTTCAAACCACATCGTGGAGCCCTTGCAGTTGGTGATGGTACCAGGTTGAATGTTAATGTAGTGCCCTATAATCAAGGTAATGGTGATGATCCAAGAAATCTTTTTGCTGAACTTAACCCATTCCATTTACGAGGTTCTAACCAAGCATCCCAGCAAAGCAAACCCAAATTTGAAATTGATGAGTCTCAGAGATTGAGGAATGACGCTGTCTCCAGAAAGCCGCCTTCTCCCATGATGTGGAAAAACCATCAAGCTATTAATTATGTCCCCAGGAAGAAAGACAGTGATTTTGTTGAGAGTCTATTCCCAAGAAATGGAAACAAGGAGTCCAAAATGCCACCAGCAACATCATCTGGCACATCAGCTTCCCAAAATGTATATCAGAATGGTTCTCAGTTGGGAAGTTCGACTTTGAATGGTGTAAATGTAGATGTTGGCAGTTCTGTTAGCGTTGGTACGACTGCTGCACCTGGCAGTGGTCAGAATGATAAGCGTCTTCCAAGTGAAGCTGGAAATGCCTCCCAAGTGAAAGACTCCAGAGAGAAAGCAGCCTCTTCTGTTGCCATGCCCGGACAGGGAAATGTAGGCAAAAAAAATAGCACTGGTATTCATGGCGGTGCCAAGTGCACAACTGAGGGATTTATTGGAACAGGATATATATTAAATAATACAAATGTAGGACCTGTGGATTCTGGCGGAAATGCGGTGGACCAAGTGCTTGATGATGTGGGTGAATGTGAAATTTCGTGGGAAGACCTTGTAATTGGTGAAAGGATTGGATTAGGTAATATCATTTTCTTTCGTGTAACAATTAAAAGTATTCCTCATAAATCAAATTTCTTTTCCGAGTTACATCTTACATGCTCGTCTAAAATGTGGTTTGTGTTGATATTTAGTTCTTTCTATGTTGCCATCCTATATCTTCCCCATACTTGACTTAAGTATTTATATCAATTGTTAGTCACATACTCATGTTTGGCTTAAAAGTACCAATCAACTGTAAGTTGTTAGGAATAAAAAACACCAGGCGCTTACAAATCATGCTATTGAGGTATATGCGGAAATGAACACTAGAATTAAGAAGAATAAGCAATAAAGACGCACAAAGATTTAATGTGGAAACCCAAGATCCGGGGGCTAATCCACAAATTGCCTAGGACTATGATACAAGGAGAATTCTTAATCTCTCTAACCTCTCTCTAGGGTTCTATAGCCTCTTGAGATCTAAGAATTGCCTTCTCACTTAAATAATAGCCTAAAGCAGCCTACTAACATATTTATACTGGGACACATACATAGAATGACTAGGATCCGCTAAACCGCCAAAAAAAAAAAAGAAGAGTGGTGACATGCTGTGCAGGTGTACTGTTGTTTCTGGTGCGGGTGCACAACCCTTTGTGCAGGCTCACTGCCTAAACTCGTGCAGGTGTACCAAAGCTTCTGCTTTCTTTGCTAAAATCTGCTTCAACTTGTGCGGGCACACCATCTTCTATGGTACGCGTACCTTACAAACATCCCCGATATCTTGCAATCCTTCACTTCTTCATCAATGCCATCTCCACACCACAATATCCAACATAAGTGATAAGTGACCGTTATCTGCTTGGAGAAGCTGCTTCTCTTGCTACCCTGCCTAGTTGCGATTAAACTAGAAGGAAACTTTAAGATTCGAGCTTTTGGTTAATTGTCTTTATTTTCTCATTATTGTTCTAGTTGAATGCTCTCTCTTGGTTCTTATTTTTATGTCATTTTTTGATTTGTTCTCCACTTTTGCTGGACAACAGGTTCATATGGGGAGGTCTACCATGCAGACTGGAATGGCACAGTAAGTTTTATAATGGCACATTGCTGGGAAAGGTGTTGACTTCGAAATGCCAGTTGAAAATTTTTAGACTACGTGTATGTTTTAGATATTTTCCTTTTTGTTTGGTGTCTCACTGAACGTCCTTTGATACGTGCAAAATAAAGTGAAGGCGTAGTTGATTTTCTTGGAGTTAGGCTAATACGACCCAAGAGTTAGGAATGAGTGATTACGTTGGCTGTTTTCAAGCCAAGTTGATAGAAGGTCTAACTTTGGTCAATATGTTTATACATTATGCTAAGAATGAGCAGACAATTTATTTGGAGATATTAATGCTCTTCGTGCTAATTGATTTATCTTTGAATGACTATAATATTTGGTCTGTAGTGCTTTTTCACTTCAGCGGGGTAGGCAATTTGATTCTTATTGTTTGGGAAATCCAAGAGCTTATAAGTTGTTCGTGCACCTTTTCTACACTGCAGGAAGTTGCTGTCAAGAAATTTTTGGACCAAGATTTCTCAGGAGATGCTTTAGCAGAGTTCAAAAGAGAGGTGAGTGTAAAGCTGCTTTTGTTAGAAAACTTAAGTCATTTGGCTGCTTTGAAGATAATGCTTTGCTCTATGGAAAGGAAAACAGGGGATTAAGCTAATTTGCTTACCACCTAGAATATTAGTACATTATATTACTGTTACATGTTATGAAGTGGGTCGAAGGCAAGGGATGTTTTATGTTATGAGGGACAAGAAAGCTGAAGGTGGTTTACTTTTTAAAGTTGAGTGATGTTATTACGGTGATGATAGACATGCTGGCAATTTTCATTTTGGCACCTGTTTTCTAACCTGGCTCTTTAAATATCATTGATTCCCTACAGATGCTTGGTCTTCATGTCTAGGAGCAATGTTTATCTGTTTTTTGTTGTGGCATTTTGTGCTTAACTGAAAGACTGGAAGTTATTTGTCCTTGACTTCTGAACTGGCTACGTCGACTACTTTATTTCAGAGGAGTGGAAAATGTGAAGTAGATGTGTCCAGCTGCCTTTGTGGCACATTTACAGGCTTCCTGTGTCTGTTTGGTAGGCATAAGGAGCAGAATGTTCTCTGACAATTTGTTTGTTTGACTAATTAATGTGGTGCTTTCTTATCTCAACAAAATTAATGGTTGCAGCCTGTGGATGCTATAATTGGAGAGAAGTTGTAGAATATATTTGAATATGGTTCCAGTCTTCCAGATCATGCCTCTCTGGGGGAGTGTTGTTTTCTAGCTCATTCAGTGGCATGTGCTTTTGAAACTTTCTGGGGATGTCTCTGTCTGATGACAATGTGTTTGGCAATCTGTATCCTTTATTATTTATTGATCAAATGTCTTTCCACTCCTGAAACTTTGTGTCTATCCAAGATTGTTGTGGTGCATAAATACTCTATATGAAAGAATTTAATCGTGAAGGCGTTTTGTAAAGTATTATGATGATCCTTGTAGAAGAAAGTGCTCTGCTGTACTGATTGCTATTTACTTCTATATTTTGACTTAATATTTATTTTCAGTACTCTTGAAAAGGCTGGAATATTTTTGGAACACACAAATGTTTGAAATAATTTTATTACTGGACTTATTTCTTCTCAGTATATCAGGCATTAATTAACTGTTTTACCTGAAGTAGTTGCTGAAGTCTTCCCAATCAGGCATGGGCAGCTTCATGTATTTGTGTTGCATACCCCCTTCCCTCCCTTCCACCTCAAGGAAAAGGCTACTACTTTCTGGGCTTGCTTCAGCTTCTTTAATATATTCTACTTCCTCCTTTTTTTTTCTCGCAACATTTCCCATTTTTGGCAATTGTCTTTTACTTGCAACGTTGCTATTTTTGGCAATATGTTCTCTCTTTCTCTCTCCTAGCACATGAGGTTCTTTCTTTATATCTCTCTCCTCTCCTTGGTCCTTGCACAAAGGGAAATGTTGCGAATAATTAAAAACGGGAGAAGTATATGACAATGTTCAGATAAGATGTATGACTTAAGATTCTGGATTTTGTTGCCTGTTTTTGCTTAACTTTTATATGCTGCTGTTTTTGAGGATAATAGTGGAGTGTTACATGTACTTATGTATCCGAAAGTGGATTAATTTTTCACTTTCTCCTCCTATTACAGGTCCGTATAATGCGAAGATTGCGCCATCCTAATGTAGTCCTGTTTATGGGTGCTGTTACTCGCCCGCCAAATCTGTCCATTGTGTCTGAATTTCTTCCTAGGTATGTGCTGTTTTATTACTGTTTATATATTATGTATATTCCAGATGATAATATCGTGTTATTTAGTATTTAGCTATAAACCTATATTGCACAGAAAATGGAAAAAGAAACAAAAACAGCCATTCCCAGAAAAAGTCGGAAGCACTGCTTATAAGATAAAATTTTTTCTTTTATCATTTTTAACAAATTTGTTAGTTTTCCAACTTAAATACTTCCTCCATTCTGACATAATTTTAACACTTCTCTCTTTCATGTGAGAGCTTTTTGAGAGAAGTGTTTCACTTATTTCAGAACTAAGGAAGTATCATAATATCTGTAAACTAATGATACTATCTGTTAGTGTCAACTTTAGAAAATCACAAAATGTTTGAATTGTTTGCTGATATAGCATGCCACATGCTACTAATGATAAGGGCTTCCTAACATTTACCCGGTTACCCCTTTTCTGTCTCTTGTCCAACCTTCCTTTTTCTTAATTAAGTTTTCTCTACCCATACATTTTTTGGTCAAATTTCTCTTTGGCAACCTCCCTCCATCAGCAAAAATAAAAATCCACCATATCAATAAGATTGATGGTTTTGTTCGAACTTCCTTCTTGATGCTTCTAATTGTGAACCTAGAGGTTTAGCAAGCGAACTTCCATGCATCTTAATTTAATATTCTGCCTGCATAATTTTTTTTTTTTCTCCTTTTTTTTGGGGGGGTGGTGGTGGTTAATGGTCATGGTGATCATAGACTATGTCTAAGTAATGAGGTGGACAATAATTAGATGACATTTTAATTTTGTTGTTTGAATTGTAGAGGAAGCTTATACCGGATTCTCCATCGTCCCAATTCTCAAATTGACGAAAAGCGTAGAATAAAAATGGCACTGGATGTGGTATGGCCCTTCCCCTTTTTACTATGTTGTAATCCATGGAAGTACACCAACAATAACCCTCTTATTTGCAGGCTAGGGGCATGAATTGCTTGCATACAAGCACACCAACAATTGTACACCGTGATTTAAAGTCTCCCAACTTGCTGGTTGACAAGAATTGGAATGTGAAGGTAGTTTGGAATTTCATAGAGTTACTGTTCTAATTTAAATTCTGGTTGGCATATAACAACACCCCTCAGCCTCTCCCAGCCCCCAAATCCTTTAGATTGAGAGATACAAAACATGTAAGGGACGATGACACTCAATTTTTTACCATTACATTCTGTACCAGAAAAGGCACACGGGCTGTATATTCTGTGTACTCCGAGATATATACAGCTTGTGCATTTGCTAGTTCTCCGAAAATTTCCTTCCTTAAGGACAAGCTTGTGATATTTCAGATTTGGTTTTTCAGACTGCCAGCCTACTGTTGTCACATCCTATAGCTGTTCCATCTTATGGTTGAAGAGGGAAGATGATTTTTTGAGTCAGGAGAAGATGTTTCTCTTTTGTAGCTTCTGTGCTTAGGGATTTCGTTTAGGGATATATTACTGTAGATCGTGAAAATAGACGATTTTTTCCTTTTCACTTATATGTCCGTGCTCCCCAATTTGGCATCCTAAAATAACTATTGTGACTTTGCCAACAAATTTGTCACTGCAGGTCTGTGATTTTGGATTGTCAAGGCTGAAGCACAATACATTTTTGTCATCTAAATCAACTGCTGGAACTGTAAGTTTATTGAACCTGGGTGTTGAACTTGAGCTTTATGTAAATATATTTTGTAATATATTTTTGCCAACAAGTTTATTTTGTAATGCTTTCTTATGCTAACAAACATTTTGTTTGTTACATTAGCCTGAATGGATGGCTCCTGAAGTACTTCGAAATGAACCATCAAATGAGAAGTGAGTGCCTTTCTTCTCCCTATGAATTTATCTCTCTGACCTTGCAGCCTGGTCTTTGTAAGTTTGCAAGAACCAATGCTAGTCCCTGAAGTGTTCTTAAATTTCAGTTTTATTTCTAGCAGAATCATTGGATGAGAAATTGTTAGAATATGTTTTAAGAATTATGCTTGCTTTTGCTTGTCATTATTAGACTCTTGTGAGTTGTGAGACATCATAATCACCCCAAAAAAGACATAAGAAGTCAAAAGCAGGTATCTTGTGTATTAAAAGAACATTCCAGCGAACATGAGAAGTGGGTTACTCCTAAACCTTAGCGTTTTGCTTGCCGTTGAACATAACCTGGGCAATGTCAATTTTTGTTCTTGGAATCCCCATTCACCAGCTTAGAAAGACCACTTACACAAGACCGATGAACTGCACTAGTCCTGATAATAATGCCCAACTTTGCTATCTTTTCTACAATAACCAAGTTAAATTTTGCTGTGGTTGGACAATCAGATGTGATGTATATAGTTTCGGAGTGATCTTGTGGGAGCTTGCAACACTTAGACTGCCTTGGAGTGGGATGAACCCAATGCAAGTTGTTGGCGCGGTAGGTTTCCAAAATCGGCGCCTAGACATCTCTAAGGAACTTGATCCTTTGGTTGCTAGGATAATATGGGAATGTTGGCAGTCGTAAGTTCTCTAGTCTCTTTCATCTTTTCATCCATCAACCCCGTGCTTCTCTTTGCATTAAAGTTTTTATACAGTAATTTTATGCATGATCAATTGATTTGATCTCAAATTTCAGTGAGCCGAATCTGCGCCCTTCATTCGCACAGCTTTGTGTAGCTCTGAAGTCCTTACAGCATCTCGCCATCCCTTCAAATGTTGACCAGCAAAGTTCACCAATGTCACCAGAGATCTCTGTGAATTCTACGCCTTGATTTCGAAGTGTGAATAAAGACCTCATATTCTTGGATGTAGAGAGGGTACATAAAGTTTAGAAAAAGTAAGATGACATGCACAAAAAAGAAAAGTAAACACACAAGATTAGTAAAAATGCTGAAAGCTTCCTGGGCAATTTTGGTTTTCAGTGTAATTAGTGATTGAATTTTGGTTACAGGAGCAACAGCAGCCAAAGCGAATTACAGCTGCGGATGTACAGAGGTGTGCACAGTTTTCGATCCAAATATTGTATACATATGTTTATACCCTATTCTAATAAAATTTAACATGGAATTGTAAAACAGGCATTTCCATGAAATGATGAAATTGCAAGTACAATCAACTTGTTGAGCACCAAAATTGGATGTATATATGTGTTTAATTCTTGCTAATATCTGTGAAATGTCGTTGTTAATAGTGAGCAACTCAATGAAGAACTTGCTAGGTGTGAGATATTATGATGTAATGCTGCTTGTGTATTTATTGATTAACAAAATCATTACTTCAATCCCTTAAAAAAAATCATTACTTCAAAGTTTACTTTGGATCCTTCTTTTAATAACAATGAGCTTGCTCTTATAGGGGCTCAATGTCAATCATACCAGTTGTGTTCTCTCGTCATTACAAAACATGACATTGCGGATGGACTATACTAAATAATTTAAGGTTTGGCAGGCTTTAGTTAGTATATGTCAAGATTGGTTAAAATTCAAGTAGTTTTTAAAAACTGAAAATATTGTTGCAAAAGGTGCTAAGAGCTAAAAAGTTAGCTCAGGTATAGGTAATTTTATAAGCTACTCACATGTAAGTTATAGATATGGTGAATGTGGCAATAACTAGAAATGAGCTTTATGTGGTTTATAACACCATCTTAAAAATTGGATGTTCTTTACTCATCTTCTCTCACATGGGAGTAACATGATAGGGAAAGATGAACTGATTTGTTATTTGGTGTTTTTTTTTTTTTTTTGACAACAATTGTTATTTGGTGTTGATGTAATTATATAGAGCGAATAATATTAGTGTCAGAAGGGTTGAGTTGAGTAAAGAATGTTCATCTCTAAGGTGGATGCATCACTACTCTGGACGAAATATGATAACTTAATTAGTTATTTGGTCCGGGTAATGTCTCAGGTTATTAATATTTTTATGTCAAAAGAAAGAAGATTTGATGTTGTATGTGTCATCGGTTAGAAGTTTAGAACTTTATTGTGTTAACTTGAGATCACGCTATCGAATCTTATAAAGGAAAGATGTTTCAATTTTGTGATGTAGGTTGATGACATGGAACGAAACAATTAAAGAGACAGTACCACGTGGCGTGTAGACTTGCTTAAGAACGCTTTTTAATACATTTTTATAGATTACAATGATCAATTTTAAAGAAAGTATTCTACCAAATCCCCTCAAAAAAAAATATAGTCTACCATTTAGAGTTGAATCAATTACCCGATCGAAATTGGTTGGTGGAAAGAAAAATAAGGCTAATAAGCCAAGATGAAGAGTTTGCTAAACAATATTGGGATTGACAAATTAGTTGAATCAACAGAGTCACTCTTTCTCAATTTTCTCTCTTCCCTGAGTCTATTCATCAATCATCATAAATCTGGGTGTACCAGGTACTAATTTTTGCTCATTTAATACTCTCATTTTTAATATATTTTGCTCATTTGAAACTCTCTTTTTTAGTACACCCGGGTGTATAATTAAATTTTATGCTTTTCCCCGGCTCTTGCTCCCTAAATCCTAGCATCTAACTGTTGGTTATTGTAAGGGGCTCCTATATATTTTTTATAAGCCCTAATTTTCATTTTCTTTCATATTAACTAGCTTGTTTTTCAATAATTGTCCCCCATCTACAAGTATTTTTCTCCACAATTCTTGATGGGTGTTTTAGCCTCACTTAAAGACCCATGTTTGTATTAGTCTAAAATTATCGTGAAATTGATTTGTTAATTTATTAACCCATGGCTATACAATGGGAATCGTTTCTACCACTACATGCTACCATATCATATACTTCCTGCAGTTCATAATTCATGTAACACCTATACTTTTTTTGAGATCAAGCTTTATAAACATTGACCACGATTTACACTATTATATAAGGCGGAAACAATCATGTAGCATCTTGTCAGATTCACCTCAATATGTAGTTTTCAAATTTATTATATTATCATAGTAATTATTATATAATTGAAGATGTTGATGGTCAAATTACTGCATTGTAGATGGTAAAATTGTAAGCGTTGCATGAATTGAGAAAGCTAGAATCCCTACATCAAAGTTATATGAAGAAGCACCAAATTTTTTTAGGGCATGTGGATATGTTAAAAGTGGCTTTGAGATTGAGTTCAATTTGGCTTCGTTGCATAGCCTAAAGATCCAAGAACATAAACATCACCTAGAAGAAATACACTAAGAAGAGTTGGAACATACTAGTACTTAATATAATGGAAACAAAAAACCACCTGTGATTGTTCACTAATGATCTACTGATGATAATAACTCTGTTGATAAAATACTATAGATGAACATATCCTTTAACTGTCCCTTAACATAGATATATTTCCTCAGCAACCCTTCTTGAAGAAACCCACACTTCTCTAACACCCTTTGAGAGGCTTTATTTTCCACACTAACAAAAGCTTGCAATCTAACCAAATCAGGATAATCCTTAATCACCTGATTAATACCCAACTTTAAAGCTCTTGAAGCTATCCCTTTGTTCCAGTACTCCTTAGACACAGCATACCCTACGTGCGCCCGGCATTGGCCATCACCTGATTCAGGGAAGATTGTGATCATCCCAATCGAACGGTCGTCGATGCATATGGACCTCCTCCAAGGGTGTGGTATGCAAACATCCTTGATATAAGCCAAGGCCTCTTCTTTAGAAGTGATGGTTTTCCACTGGAGATTCTTGGTCACCTCATTATCACCTGCCCATATGATAAAATCATCAACATCTGTGATTTTGAATGGCCTGAGGCTAATTCTTGTAGAGTTTTGCTCCATTTGATGGTGATGGGAGAACTAATCATGTAGTGTTTATATAAGGTTAGTAGTCATCTAGTGGAATCTTGTTTTAAAAGGTAATTATAGATTATATAATGTGTTATTCAATTGTTGACTAAAGCTTTAGTATTTTTTTAGACATTGCTTTCTTCAAAAAGTTTATTGCATCACTTATTGAAACTTTTGTAATTTTGACAACGAAAATTAAGTTGAAAGAGTAAGAATACAATTCTTTTGGGTGTTTTCTTTGATGGGGGGTTGTCCTGAAAAATACTTTAAAATAGACATTTGGGTCCATATTAGGTTAATTTACTGTGTTACGTATGACTGTATGAGTATGAATATATATTTTTTTGGTGTAAATGAGCGACTAAGAGCCTGTTCTCTTCGGCATAAAACAACTGAACTGAACTGAACTGAATTGAACTGAACTGAACTGAACTGAACTGAAATAAATTATAACTAATTAATAGTAATGATTATCATTTAGGAACTGAACTGAACTGAACTGAACTGAACTGAAAATAAGCTGGGGAGAACAGGCCCTAAGCGCAGTGATTTAGATGGAATTCGACCCCGGTCTCGGGTATCACCTCCACTAAAATTTACCAACTAAACTAGATGACATCCACTATGAATATAAATATATGATTCCGTATTAAAAGATGTCGTTCGAAGTCTTCCGTTTATAATTCAAGCAGATTAATTCATAAATTTTTCGTCTTTTGGAGGAAATATAATCCTTTTTTACATCCCCCCTTATCTAATGGGTTCCAACTTCCACCTATATATATCAGCAAGTTTTGGTTAGACCGATTCATAATTAATGATTTATTATGAATCAGAGAAAACTAACTATACTATAATACAAAAAATGATTATATAAAAAACTAACTATATCATACAAAACTGACTATACAATAGGTTATTGTATGATGCAAAACCAAAATGAAAAAAAAATTTAGTATTTGTTATAGAACGGGCAGAGGAAAAAAACTGACTATATCAAATAAAAATTAACTATACATCATACGATATCAGGTGCACCAAAAGTTATTGAGCGCCTGATCCATTCAAGTTTTTTTTACCACTATATATCTACCCTATTATGCTATTCTGTAATATCAATGAACCATGAGTCTTATATGAGACTGTCTTACCATGATTTATGGCAAGATGTGGGTAACTTGATGTCCTAATAGGGTCACTTATGGTATAAGTGACCCATTATCTAAAAGTGATACCTTTAACTCATAAAATAACCCTTTTAATTTACAAAGTGACCATTTTAGGAAACAAAATGAGCTGGACTTACACTAATTTTATGTTAAGATTATCTTGCACAAAACTTACTAGTCAATGAATCCCTACTTACCAAATTACACGCATCATATCCCCACTTCCTCAAATCAACTCTGATCTCCTCTAACGAGAATGAATTCTAATAGTATATACAATTTTTTTTTCTTTGCTCGTTCTATCACAAATACTAAAATAAATTGGTAATTTGCACAACCAAAATGAAAGATTTGATTCTGAATATCTAGTATTTCTTTTGGATCAAATCAAATATTCCCACTTTCGGATATCCAATCCGTGCTCAACCTAGTTTATAATGTAATTTTTTTTTTGGGTAAATGGATGCATTAGATAAGGTGTAATAGAAGTTTTACAAACTGAGCAGTATCATAGTTTAGAGGCCTCTGGGCCCGAATGTTATAGATTAGTGATAATTGTTAGTTCAAAGGAAATGTCTAAATTCTACAGTTTTAGTTCCTTCCATGGAGATTTGGAAAACTGGAGAAACTCATTCTGCAGTAGGTCTCCCTTCCTAGCTGCCCTAGCAAGCGCATCTGCCTCGCTAACTTGTGCCCTCTCCACTTTTTGAACTAGCTTCACTCATCCCTCCTGCATAGACTCCCTGCACATTCTTGTAACATTAGTATACCTATCACGTATTGTGGCAGCCCCCATAATATTATCCACAACAATAACTGAGTCAGATAAGATGATACAGTCTTGTCATGCTCGCTTTTTAGCCTACTCCATGGCTTCATTAATGGTAGTCAACTCCACAAAGTTGGGATCATTACTTACTGTTTTTCCACAGATACCTTCCACCCATAGGCCTAATCTAGTTCTGCAAATTGCTCCCATACCTACTGTGAGGGAAGAAGGACAACAGGAGGCATCAACAAGTATAGTAAAGCAGTGGTTTTGGGAGGGTTCAAAAGGTGTAGCTCGGAGATTTAGTGATCTTCCAGGTCTTGAGCAGGAGAGTTCTACCGCAAGAAAAACAGTTTGTTTCAAAAAGTGTTCCAGTTTGAGATCGTTACAATGAAAAAAACCCATTGGTTTCTTCGAATCCAGAGTCTCCAACACACAAAGGAGAACCCAGCAGATCAGGGGATATTATGATGATTAGGTATAGGGGTCAAAGAGGAGATGTTTCCTAAAACCATTCATTAAAGGGCATGCTAAAGAAATGGGGTGGGGGAAATATCTGTTCCAGACCTCAACTGCTCTTGAGCAGTCTCTCATGATATGTTCTCTAGTCTCTTCAATTTTTTGGCAGAAAGGGCAGTTTGGGTTATTTATAACTCCTCTCTTGCAGAGGGAAGCTTTGGTTGGGAGGCTATCCCAATGACAAACCCATAAGAAAGTCCGAATCTTAGGGTGGCAGGGGGTATTCCAGATTTTTTTCCAGTCAAGGTCATGTCTAATAGAGTTGGCTGTGATTTGTTGCCATTCCTCTTTGTAAATCTGTTTTGAGTCGAAATATTTCCCCTTGGCCATCCAGCACACTAGAGTATCCTTTTGATTAGGGAGGAGGTTGATTTTTGAGATCCACTGGGCTATCTCAGTAGGGAGGGTCAAGGATAAGTCCTCTAGGTTTCAGGTCTACCCATTAATAATGCTACCAACTTTCCTACTATCTTCCTGAGTGGAGATGGGCCCTTGGACAACCTGTCTTAGGGGGCCAAAGGGAGTCCAGAGATCATACCAAAAGGAGACATACTCTCCATTCCCTATACTCCACCCAGAGTATTTAGAGAAGATTTCCCATCCCTTTCCCATATCTTGCCATATGTGGGACCCACGTTTAAAGTCCCTGGGATAGTCTCTCCCTGCACAGTATTTTTGGTGGATCACCTTTGCAGCCAGGTTTTCAGAGGAGTCCATCTTCCAACACAGCTTTGCTAGGGAGATCCTATTAGTTAAGGTGCTTTGCCTTATTCCCAACCCTCCTAACTCTCTAGGTCCACTAATCTTGTCCCAAGAAATAGAGGCCACTTTAGTTTCTCCTTCTTAGCACCCCAAAAGAACTTGAGGGCAACATAATCAATAGATTTGGAGATAGAAATAGGGAGGCTTATACAATTCATGGAGTAAGCTGGGATGGTTGTTAGTGTAGCTGAGATTAAGGTTGCTCTACCAGCCTTAGACAGATATTTCGTTTTCCAAGAGGCTAGTTTGGACTGGATCTTTTTTATGATGTGGTTGAGTTGGTGCTTGGAAGACCTTTTATCTGTGAGGGGAAATCCCAAATAGAGGCCTAAATCAAGGCTTAGCTGGATTTGGAGACGAATGGAGATGAGGTCCCTTATCCTAGGATTTGTGTTCTTGGAGTAATACACAGAGCTTTTATGGGGGTTCATTTTAAGCCCATATTGGATATGGAAGAGATCTAATGCTTGAAGCATACAATCAGCTGTTCTAATATTTGCTTCTCCAAACAACAAAATGTCATCAGCAAAAAGTAGATGGGAGACAGAAAGCTTATTTTTCCCGAAGGTAAAAGGGGTCCAAGAGGAAGAATCATTACAGGCCTCATTAATAATGGATGTAAGGTGCTCCATGCAAAGGATAAAGAGGTAAGGTGATAGGGGGTCTCCTTGCCTAATACCTCTAGATAAGTGGAAAGGGTAGGTTTTCCATTGACTAACACAGCAGAGGACACAGTAGTGACACAGCTATAATGTTATTTCGTTTTTGCTTTTTACCATCTGCTGAACGGATGTAACTTTTTGTAACACTGTAAGTATAGTCTATAAGTACTCCATATGAAAAGGGTTGGGCAAGGCCGCAAGGGGAATATGTAGCACAAATGTTCATTAATAGAAATTAGTGAGTGAAGAAACCATTGTCTTTTCCTAAAACACTTCTTCATGAATCTAGAGGCTTCTTAATGAAGATCTTTACTATAATACTAATCAAAGAAGTCAATGTAAAAACAAATGCGAAAGTGCTTGAGGTATCCCTCAAGTTTGACATAATTCAATAACATCTTATATACTTCTTCCGTAACAAAATAACTGCAATAAATTTGTTCGGCACAAACTCTTATATATAGAGAAGGAAAAATTGATAGGAACAATCCCAGCTATGGGCATTCCGCCATTTTCAATCCCAACTAAGGATTATTTCTGAGCGGTCCAAACTATGCATTATTTTTGCCGAAATTGGTCCTAACTGACTGATTACCTGTTTAACAGGTAAATTTTTTAAAAAAATTTCTTAACTCAGTTTCCTGCTTCTTCCTTTTTCTCTCTCCTATCTCCTTCCTCCCCTACCACCCTCCCTCTCCCGCCCCTCCCACCCCCTCCCCGACCACCCCCGAAATCCCATCCCCTTCCCCTTCCAACCCTCCCCCTCCCACTCCCTCTCTAGTTACCCCAAAATCCCCTCCCCCCGTCCTTGCCACCCCTCCCCCTCCCACCACCCCCGAAATCCCCTCTCCCCTTCCCCGCCACCCTCCCCCTCCACCCCCTCCCCGCCCAAAATCCCATAGAAACATTCAAAACTTCAATCGCACGTTCGAGAACAGAAATTCCCTCATCAAACCTTCCTAAACAACAATAAATTGCAGCAACCGCACACTTTTCAAAAGACTTCAAAGCTCCAATCGGAAGTAGCGATGATTATCTGGGTTATCAAGAAAGGAATCATCTAGGTTGGTCTCGAGTTTGGGTGAATCAGAAGTGCGGATTTTTTATTTCACCAAAGCTCCGATCGGAGGCACGGTTGCGGCGCCGACGACATGGTGCAGTGGTGAGCGAGGGAGGAGCAACGAGTGAGAAAAAGAAACAGAGGAGCGCGCGGGAGAAGAGAAAGGAAAGCTTTGCGTCACCGAAGGTAGAGGCTGCAGCGCCACACCTGGTAGCCTCGGGGGTGGTTCGTCGGAGTGAAAGGTTTGGTTTGAGGTGGAGGTTCGTCGACTGAGGTGGGTGAGGAGAGAGAGAGGTGCTGCAAGAAAGAGGGGTTTCATGGAAAGAGGAGAGGGAGATGGAGGAGAGAGATGGACAGGGGTTTCATAACCACTGTTAATGGTATTTGGCTCGAGAAGATGAAGGGAAGGGTGAAGGGGGACGTTTGGCTGCTGGAGATGTGGAATTGAGGCGGGAAATGGTGGAGGAGGGAATCTAGGTGGTGGTTTCTGCAGTGGAGAGAGAAAGTGTTGGTGGTGCTAGGTGGTAGGGTGATGTGTTGGGTGGTGGAGTGATGTTGAAAAAAAAACGCATTTTACCTGTTGTAGCAAGTCATTGACCTGCTGGGATCAATTTTGGAAAAAATGATGCATAGTTGGGACTGCTCAGAAATAATCCTTAGTTGGGACTGAAAATGGCGGAACGCCCATAGTTGGGACTGTTCTAATCAATTTTTCCTGTAGAGAAAATCTTAATTATTGATTAGGTTATGTAGAGAGAAAATCACTACTGATCGACTCGTTGTTTATGTTGATTTTCGCCTAAGCGACACGAATCGATATTGAGACGACAACAACCAGATTTATGCGATGCAAATGCAAAACCTAGTCAGCCACATTCTTCGGAACTTAGTTACACATTGACCAAGTATTTACGTCCAGTCACCGCTGCTTGTGTCAACGTCGTCGACTCTTTGCGTCAATGACAACCTGTAAAAATCAGCCATAACAGTTTGCCCCCAATTGTTGCAATGAGGATTACGTCAGAGTCATAAAACAATTGTAATACTGGTGTTTGTAAACCGTTTAGGATATACGATAATCATGTGACAAATAAACTCTTAACAAGATAATTTTCTCAAAAGATAATCCAAGAGTCATATGCAAAAAGATAAGCAATTAAAGATAATAAATTCTCGTTGTTAATCAAAATATATCCGTTTGAGCAATAATTAGAACACTGGTATAAAAAGTCGTGCCAGTTAAACCAAAGCCACACGCAAATTTCTTTCTCCTCAAAGAAAAGAAATCATTAAAACGCTTGAATACTCTAGAACTCTCCGGCGAACCTCGACTGAATCACCTCGTCTTTCCAGGTAAACTTCGTCACTTTTAACTTCAATTCGCGCAAATTTCTTGCTTTTTCTTCGAATCCATGGCTCCAGGTAGGCGTAGCATTAGGAATTATGCGAAAAATCATGAGAAAAATAAAGCGAAAGAAAAGATAGTGGAGGAGAAAAACAAAATCGACGATGAGCAATCAACTATGTCGGAAGATGACTTAATGAAGTTCTTAGACCTAGGAAATTTACCCACCGACACGATCTTGAAACATGCTGAACATCATGAACGTCCAGAAGATTGCCCCACTGATTAGGTGGTCCTTTACGAATACCCGTTCAAAATTGGTCTTAGGTTACCTTTTTCGGCCATAGGCAGGGAACTCCTACAGGCTTTCCAAATTAGCTCGGGCAAATAATACCCCCGGAGGGTTCTTAGCGTCATTGATAGAGTCACGTCCGACTGGGACAGACCTTTTACTCTTCATGACCTTATGTATTGCTACGAGATTAGTGTTAAAGGAAGGAACATAATAGCTTTACATGTCAGGGTAAGAAGAAACGCGTTGGTCGAAGGGGTACCATCGAATGACAGAGGATGGAAGAGTCGTTATCTCTTTGTGAAAAAATCGTCTCTTGGCGAATTAGGGAAATTCTTAATCGGAGGCTGGAATATGGAAGGTTCGTGAATTTTCTTACGATTTTTCCTAACGTCATGATGTTAACACTGTCCTTACGTCATTTTTTTTGCAGGTATAGATCCGAAGTTGTTTGTTCACAGAGAAGAATTGGAACAAAGGTGCGCCAAATTATTGGAGTTTAGCGCAGAGGATCGCTCATTGAAGATGATATTGACTGTTGACCAAGGCAATTGTTCTTCAATGGTTTCTGGTAAACATTCATCTTTTCTAATCCGCTAAACACTGTTGTTACAATTGGTTTTTAATACGTCTTGTTTCCCTACGACAGAATCTTCGCAATCTAGACAGAGGGGGTCCCTAGATAGTCAGGCCCTAACTGAACTTCTTAGGAAGAGAAAGAGAGGAATGAAATACTCTGTCGCGTCGTCCACTACGTCGTCTGGTAAGCAAATACATCACGACGTTGTCCACGTTGAAGACGACGACGCTACTGTGCAACAACCAAAAGTTCGTAATCGTACTCCGTGACATTTCCAAACGATTTTATGTCGTCGAACAAGTCAATCTGGCATGAAGCAGAGAAACTTCTTTTTCCTGGAGCTAAGGATCGTTTGCGGGACCGTCCTATGCCAGGGATGATGTCAGATGGTCTAGAGATGATTTTTCAGGTATGAATATGATTTATACTTTCGTAGGTGACGCATGTTTGTAACGGTCGTTTGACTATAATCTTTTGTCTATCAGGCGTCGCAGCATTTTCTGATGGTCAAGAAGGAGATATCCACTCTTTACCGGAGTCATCAAGTGATGAAAACAAAGGCAGAGAAAAATGAAGCAGCAATGAAAGAAAAAGATGCGGAAATAAAGAAGGTTCATCTTGAGATGACAAAAATGACTGAGGTTTTGAAGAAGAATAGAGAAGAGTTAGAAAATTTGAAGAAGCAAGCTGCAGACGTTGAGGAGGCGTCGAAGAAGCGCAGAAGAAGGAATTGGGTCTGATAGAAGCTGAGGTGACCATGATTGTCAGAGTCAAACTCATGTATGAATACATGATGATTGTCAGAGTCAAACTCAAAAATAGATTGACATGTACCTCAAATGGGTAGGTTCAATGAAAGACTTAGCAGACCCAGGCGATTTAACCCAAGCGACATCGGAATCTTCTGCGAACGTCGATCAATAGGAGGATGACGTCTTCGTTACCAGTGCAACATTGATAGCGTCTGACTTTCCTCAAGGCGACAATTTGGAGAAGGAGGTCGTACCAGAAGTTCAAGCGTCTGAGAAGTTTGCCGATGAAAATGCGAATGATGCTCCCGGCGTTTAGCCGTTTAAAACTTTAATTTCTGTTTGAAAACAATGGATCTTTTTGGGTTACTCGCAGGAGTAACCAGACTGATGTAGTTTTAATTTTGGGTCACTCATGGGAGTGACCACAACTTATGTTTACTTTTGGCCATTCATGGGAATGGCATAACTATTTGGATTTTACTTTATGCGAACAACTGTTTGGACTTATGTCGTGCTGTTTTTCTGGCGTCACAGTGTAATCAGCAGGTGCTTAGAAAAACCTTTTCGTATCGTATGACGTAGATATCATTAGCATGGAAATCGAATATGCATAAAACACATTTACTTGTTTTGAGCAGGTTGAGTGTTTACGACAGTGGAACTTTTGTGAATGATGTTGTGATCTTATGACGTTTGTAACAGCGCACAATGCTGAAGTAACTCTATTGGCGTTGTTTGCAACGCTTTGTCATTCTAGTTAACTTATTATGCAAAAATAATTGACTGGTCGCTCCGTCTGAACGTTGCGATCTTATTGAAAAGTATGAAAAATCCTGTAAAAGAAACGCACAGTAATGTTCCGTCGTTGACATTTCAACGACTCTACGATGACATGTTCATCACTTATTGAATACAAAAGAAATAAAGTAAAATGTCACTTAATACTTAGCTAGAAGATATATCTTTTGAGATGGACAGCGTTCCAACTACGTGGGACCATGGTTCCGTCACATCGGACCAACTGATATGTGCCATTGCCAACGACCTTGCTTATTTGATAGGGACCTTCCCACTTTGGACCTAGCTTACATGTGTTGGGCTCCTGTGTGTTCTGGAAGACCTTCCTTAACACCCAGTCGCCTTCAATGAATGACTTGGCTTATACGTTTTTGTTGAAACTCCTTGCGACAATCTGTTGTTGTGCCGCCATTCGTACCAGCGTTGCATCGCGCAATTCTTCTATGGTATCTAGGTCGCTTATCAATTTGTCACGATTTTGCTGCTCCGTCATCAAACCATACCTAGCAGTTGGAATACTTACTTCAGCTGGTAGGACTGCCTCGCAGCCATAAACCAGTGAGGTGTATGTCCAGTCGCAGTGCGTGGCGTCGTACGATTTGCCCACAAGACAGATGGCAACGCTTCTGCCCATTTACCTTTATTAGCAGTGACACGTTTCTTCAATGTGTCAATGATGGTTTTGTTGCTGAACTCACCTTGTCCATTGGCCTGAGGATATTTGGGCGTCGAAGTCAACAACGTGATGTTCCATTCGTCGTAGAAATGCTTTGTTTTATCGCTGATAACTTGCGACCCATTGTCGCATATAATTTCTGACGGGACACCAAACCTGCAAATAATGTTAGTATGTATAAAAGAAATTACCTCCTTGTCGCTTACCTGTTGGAAGGAATCTGCCTCTATCCACTTAGAAAAGTAATATGTTAGTGCTAACATAAAGACCTTCTGTCCTGGGGCTGGAGGTAGTTTACCAACTATATCCATTCCCCATTTCATAAAAGGCCAAGGGGTTAAAGTTGGATGCAAAACTTCACAAGGTTTGTGCCTCATACCTGCGTGTCGCTGACAACTGTAACATTTGATGACGTACCTGCTTGCGTCTTGCTTCATTGTTGGCCAATAGTAGCCCATTCTTAATCCTCTATTGGATAAGCTGCGACCACCAGAATGGTTTCCACACGTCCCTTCATGTAGGTCTTGTAAAACATGCTCCCATTGGTGCTTCTCTAAACAACACGGATACGGCCCAGCGACAGACTTTTTGAATAACACTCCTTGAATGATGACGTATCGAGATGCTTTGAAACGAACTCGTCGCACCTCTGCTCTGTCTTCTGGGAGTACATCATTGATTAAATAGTCGTAAATAGGTTTCGTCCAACTAACACTTACCTCGACGTTTGCATGGACATCGTCGTTGGTTTTGTCGACGTCGTCGTTTACTGGATTGACGTCGTTGCTTGCTTCGTCATCATCGTCGTTGTCGATCGCGGCGACGACGTCTATAACATCTTTGCACTTGCTTATTGCTGGAGTCGTGAGATGAATAATAGGAACGGAAGTGAACGTCGCATCTCTCAAGGACGATCCTAGATTTGCCAGTGCATCTGCTTGCGTGTTTTGGTCTCTTGGTACCTGTACTATGTCAAAGGGGTTAAACATTTTACATTTACCTTGTGCGACCTCCAAATATAGCGCCATCTTGGAATCCTTAGCAGCAAATTCTCCCTTGAGTTGGCTAACTATCAGCAGCGAGTCGTTGTAGACTTTTAACGCTTTTGCCCCCAAGTCGCTTGCCAAGGTCATTCCTGCGATTAACGCTTCGTATTCAGCTTCGTTGTTAGTCGCTTTGAAGTCGCAACATATGGCTTGTACTATCTTGTCCCCTTGTGGTGACTTCAGGACAACGCCAAGACCTGCACCACGAAAATTAGAAGAGCCGTCAACTAATAAAATCCAAGCGTCATCGCTGACATTGTTGATCCTACCAACTTCGTCGTCTGCGATCTTCTCTAGCTCTGGACTGAAGTCCGCCACAAAATCGGCCAGGGCTTGCGACTTGATTGTTGTCCTAGGTAGGTACTTGATGTCGTATCCACTGAGCGCGATGACCCACTTTCCCATGCGACCTGGTCAACTCAGGTCTACGCAAAACACTTTTAATGGGATAATTAGTCATGACAACGACAGTATGAGTTTCAAAGTAATGTCTCAATTTTTTAACAGCAGTGACTAAAGCTAACACGAGTTTCTCCAAGGAAGAAAACCTGGTCTCTGCGTCTAACAGAGACTTACTGACGTAATAGATGGGAAGTTGCTGGCTTTCAGCTTCTCTCGTCAAAACAGCACTGACGGACGTATTGCTTACGGCCAGATAAAGTTGAAGTGTTTCCCCGTCGCTTGGTTTGGACAGCAGAGGTGGGGAGGCCAAGTACTGTTTGAGCGCTTGCAGAGTGTCTTCATGTGCTTGCGACCAGTTGAAGCCTTTGTTTTATCGCAGCACGTCATAGAACATATGGCATTTTTCGGAAGATCTGGATATGAAGCGATTTAACGCAGCGACACGTCTAGTTAGTTTTTGCACTTCTTTAACGTTTCTGGAGATTGAATATTGATCAATGCCTTGATCTGGTCAGGACTTGCCTCGTTTCCCCGTTGCGTCACGACATAACCTAAAAATTTACAAGCAGCAACTCCGAATGTACACTTAGTGGGATTAAGTTTCATACCGTACTTCCGGAGGACGTCGAACGCTTATGACACGTGTTGTATATGGTTGCTTGCTATTTTTGATTTGACCAACATATCGTCAATGTAGACCTCCATCGTGTCACCAAGTTGGTCCTTGAACATTTGATTGACAAGGCGCTGGTACGTCGCACCTGCATTTTTTAGTCCAAAGGGCATAACTTTATAACAATAAATACCTTTGTCGGTCACGAACGCTGTTTACTCTTGATCGTCGGGATGCATGAGGATCTGATTGTAACCGGAGTATGCGTCCATAAACGTCAAGAGTTCGTGCCCTGCTGTTGCGTCGACCATTGAGTGTATGTGGGGAAGCGAAAATGGATCCTTACGGCAGGCTTTGTTAAGATCTGTGAAGTCTATGCAGACTCTCCACTTGCCGTTCTTCTTGCTGGCAACAACAACGTTAGCAAACCAATCAGGATATTTGACTTCGTGTACTTTACCTGTGTCGATCAGTTTCTGGACTTCGTCGTTTATGATTTGATTGCGTTCAGGAGCAAACTTGCGTCGTTCTTGTTTAACTGGTTTGTAGTCTGGATCGACGTTCAGCTTGTGGGTGATGACGTCTGGACTTATACCTGTCATATCTTCATGCGACTAAGCAAAGCAATCTTGGTTAGCTTTTAAGAAATCTATTACCTGGTTTCTAAGTTTAGGCGACAGCGTCGCTTCAATACGAACGACACGATCAGGAAAGGTTGGATCAAGCGCCACTTCATCTACTTGTTGCTCATTGGGCTCATCGGGCGCGAATCCGCCTGTTAATTGCTAGATTGACGCCTTAGCAGGCTTGAGCGACGAACTATATCATTCTCTGGCCGCCTTTTGCTCGCCTTTGATCTCCTGGACGCCCCACTTTGTTGGAAACTTGAGCGTTTGATGATAGGTTGATGGAACTGCTTTCATTTTATGGATGACGTTGTATGCGGATGGGCAGTCTACGACGTTGAATCTAGTCTGCAGGTTGACGCCTTTGGCGAAGGTTGGCATGGTGATTTCTCCAACGGTTTGTTGCGCTTCTCCGCTGAAACCGACCAAGACCGTTGATTTCTTCGTTATGTTCCTGTCACTAAGACCTATACCTTCGAGAGCGTTTTTGAACAGAATGTTGGCTGAACTTCCACCGTCGACCAGCACGCGTCGCAGCAGGCATTTGCTTACGGTCATACATATGACCAATCCGTCGTGGTGCTCCTCGTCGCAAACGTCGTCGTCGTCAAATGTAATGGACATCGCTTCCAATTTTCGCTCGTCGTCTGACCTGCAGGACTTAGGAACTTTGGACGAGGGAGAACCCTATCTTGCTAGAACTTTGGCCTCCAGTTATGCTTCTTGGGTGTGAACGTCTTGCCATCAGTCGAGCCTTCTGATACGTGACGTGTCGAGATTGTGTTGAGGATTGCTTCGTCTTCTTCCAATCGCATTTGCGCCAAAGCTCTTGACTTCACTTCTTCGAACGTCGCACAAGGATACTTGGTGAGATGGTTGTACAGCTTGGATATGAGGATTAGTCCTTTCCTGAAACATTTAATAACAGTTTTAGTATCTAGATCTTTAATCCCAATCATTTCTTTATTAAAACGATTATAATAATCCCGAATCGGTTCTCCTGGCTTTTGAACGACACCATAAAGGTCACTGGTCTGCTTCTCGAGACTGCGATTGCCTTCAAAGTTGTTGTAGAACTTATTCACCAGGGTTGAAAAGTTGCCAATGCTTCCTGGCTTGAGGGATCTGAGCCATTTGAGGGCAGGTCCGGTCAGCGTCGCTCCGAAAGACTTGCACATGCATGCTTCGACCAGGTGCCGTGGAATGGACACTTGCCACATCCGCTGCTTGTACTAGGCGACGTGCTCCGCTGGGTCAGTGGATCCATCATAAGTCGCGGTCAGGATGGGAAGGTTGAGCTTCATTGGCAATGCTGCCTTAGCGATTTCTTCCACGAACGGGGACGCGGCATAACCGTCGCGATGCTCGACAATGCTTGGAGATGGAGCTCCAGGAAGTTGAGAGAGGAGACGTATCATCTGGCGATTATGCTTTTCAATCATAGCCATCCTTTTGGCCATAACGTCGCCTTCCTTGGACTGATCATCGTTGGGGATGTCTTCGTCTTCCCACACTTCATCGTCCTCGGCTTCTTCGGATTCGGAGCTCTCTCCACCACTGAATTATTGCATAGTAGAGATGTCTCCAATGTTTTTAGCACGTTGCTGCTTGGACGCCTTGGTCGAGGCTAACTCTTCTTGCAGCTTTTGGACTTGTTCTTTTGATGAAGTGAATTCAGAAGTCAGATGATCATTATCTTTCTTCATCTGCTCCATTTCAGCTTTCAAATTTTCAAAGGCAACTTGCATTTCTTTGGGATCCATTGGGAAGGATGATGATGAAGTTTGATTAAAAATAGAAATTAATGAGAGATCTGGCTGTAGGCCCCACGGTGGGCACCAAATTGTTTATGCTGATTTTCGCCTAAGCGACACGAATCGATATAGGGACGACAACAACCAGATTTATGCGATGCAAATGCAAAAAGGAATAAGAGGGGAGTGACACGAAGAAGTGTTGACGCGGAAAAACCCCAATGAAGGTGGGTAAAAAACCGCGGGTGGATATGAGTCCACCAATCCACTATATGCAACTGTCAATCGGAGTGAATGACAGTCAATACACCTTAGAATAGAAACTCTAAGTACAATGATTTATTGGTAGCGTAATGTAAAGAATAGAAGATGGAAATTGCAAAGTGTTTGTAGAATATCAGTTGTGCTTGTTCACTTGGATAATGATAATAGCTTGTAACCCCCTCTCCTTCAGCTTCGTGGCGTTTATATAGTCCCTGCAACCTCCAACGTGCGCCCAGAAATGTAGGGAGCAGTTAGCTAGAATCTCGCCTCGTATCTCTACTTCCTTGACGTATCTTTTGGGCCGTTCTACAAGCAGCTTCAAAACAGCTAAGCTTGACAAGACCTAGTCAGCCACATTCTTCGGAACTTAGTTACACCTTGACCAAGTCTTTACGTCCAGTCACCGCTACTTGTGTCAACGTCGTCGACTCTTTGCGTCAATGACAACCTGCAAGTCACATAAGCGATAAATACACATAAATAACAGACTTAACAGACTTTAGCAAACTTTAGGGTGGAAGCGCGAAATTCTATCGCATTCTTCCCCCCTTAAAAGAAAAGTTACGTCCCCGTAACTCACCTACCCCTTGAAAGAGCTCAGGGTACTTCATGCAATCGAATGACATGTTTAACGTATGCTTTGGCTAGGGCTTCCATACTCCACGTGTCTTTCATGGATATGAACCTCGCAGTTTTGGTCAATCTGTCCACTATCACCCATATTGTGTTATTGCCTCCCTGACTCCTAGGTAAGGCTACAACAAAGTCCATGGATATTGAATCCCAATTCCATGTTGGAATGTCTAGAGGTTGGATTTTGCCTTGAGGTCTTTTGTGATCGGTGAAAATTCTACAAGTCACCCCGAAAGGTAATGTTTCCAGATTTTTAAGGCAGATACAATTGCGGCCAACTCTAGGTCATGTGTTGGGTAATTAACTTCATATGGTTTCAGTTGACGGGACACATAAGCTATGACTTTTCCATTTTGCATAAGAACACAACCCAACCCATTCTTTGACGCATCACTATAGACATCATATCCCTCATTCCCGTTAGGCAAGGTTAGGACAGGTGCTGAAGTTAATCTCTCTTTGAGTGTTTGAAAGGTTTTCTCACTGTCCTCATTCCAGTTAAACTTGCAATCTTTCTTCATTAAGTTCGTCATGGGTTTTGCTATTTTCGAGAAGTCGTTAACAAACCTCCTATAATAACCGGTCAAACCCAAGAAACTCCTTATATCTGTGACATTCTTTGGTGTAGGCCATTCACTCACAGCTTTTATCTTTGCAGGATCTACTGACACACCCTCCTTAGAGACGAAATGACCCAAAAATGACACTCTTTCTAACCAAAATTCACACTTCGAAAACTTTGCATATAGTTGGTTCTCCCTAAGTGTCTGTAAAATAAGCCTCAAATGCCCTTCATGTTCCCCGGCCCCTTGCTCCTTGAATAGATCAATATATCGTCTATGAACACGACTACTAATTTATCAAGGTAGGGTCAAAAAATTCTATTCATAAGGTCCATGAAAACAGCAGGTGCATTGGTTAACCCAAAAGGCATGACGATAAATTCATAGTGTCCATACCTAGTCCTGAAGGCAGTTTTAGGTATATCTTGATCATCAATCCTCAATTGACGGTAGCCAGACCTGAAGTTGGTCAAACAAGTCATCTATCCTAGGTAATGGATATTTGTTTTTCACAGTGACATTGTTCAACTCACGGTAGTTTATACACAACCTCAAATTACCATCCTTCTTCTTCACAAATAAGACAGGGGCTCCCCATGGTGACATACTAGGCCTTATGTACCCCTTCTCTAGTAGTTCTTCCAACTGGTTATTCAACTTGTTCATTTCTGCTGGAGCCATTCGGTATGGGGCTTTTGAGATAGGTCCAGTTCCAGGTACTAGGTTAACAGTGAACTCTACATCTCTCCTTGGCGGCATACCAGGTATCTCTTCAGGAAAAACATCCTGGAATTCTCTGACTATAGGCACATCCTCGGGTCTCAATGGATCATCCTCAACCCTTCTCATGGAACACATAAATAGAGGTCATCCTTTGTCTATATAACTCTTAAGTTGCAAGGAATTGATTACTTTAATCCCTGGTTCTCGAGGTATTCTCCTATATAACACCATTTTTCCCGAAGGATCTCTCAGTTCCACCTTCTGTGCATCACAATCTATCTTAGCCTTTTACTTCCCAAGCCAATCCATTCCTAAAATAACGTATAGGTTCGATAGGTTAAACTCTATTAGATCGGAAGGAAAGAAGCCCTCCCCTATTTTCAGTGAGACATTAAGGAATTTCTTAGAGCAATTAACAGTATCCCTACACGGAATAACTATAGGCATAGAAATTGACTCGGACTCAACCAGTGCTAGAGTTCTAACAGTTGTATGGGCAGTAAAAGAAAAAGATGCTCCAGAATCGAACAATACTTTAATAGGAATTGAGTTGATAGAGAAACTACCCGTGACAACATCTCTACGAGCTTCCTCTTCGCTAGCCGTCATCATATACAGCTTCCCTTTGCCCTTATTATCATTGTTGTTGGTCACATGGTTCCCATTTGGTGCCTGATTATTTGCATTGGTTGGTGGTTTGGAGTAATTAGAGTTCCCTAACCCATTGTATGCATTTCCACCATTCCCATTCCCATTCCTAGGCTTGTCTCCATAGTTCCCTTTATTCTAACCATTGGAGTTAACCTTATTCTTTGAGTAGCACTCATACGCTCTATGCCCCATTTTCCCACATTCACGACACTCCACCTTATTACCCTCATAATCCTTCCCAGTATGGTTGTATGGGCACTTCTTACACTTGTACACACGCTCAGGTCTGCGGTTGTTGGTGTTATTGTTGCGGTTATTGTTATCGTTGTTGGGTCCCTTACCGAAGTTTCTTTGGGAGGTTTGATCGGTTCCCATGGTGTTTCTTTTCAAATCTCTGAACCTCGGGGTTTGGATTATCCTTTCGCTTCTCACCTTGTTTATCTTCTTCCTCTCGTTTCCTTATTGCATATAAGTGGGCAGATTTGCCAAAAACATGATCCAACGAGGTGAAAGTATCTCCCCCAGTCTCCCTTGCTGGTAAAGGGTGAGCCCTAATTCAAAGCGTGAGGCCTTAGCTTCCTCAGTAGGGGCAATTTAAGGAGCAAATCTCATCAGCTCAATGAATTTGGGGTAATATTCCTCAACAGACAAGTTCCCTTGTTCTAGCATCATAAACTCTTGGGCTTTCTACTTTTTGAGGTATGGTGGGTAATACTTATCCCTCAACGCTTTCTTGAAAGTTTCCCACCCAAAATCATGTTGTTTTAGAAGGTTGTCCTTAGCTTAAGTCCACCAAAAGTAGGCCTATCAATCAGGTCGGGTCTGGTCGGGTTCGTGTTCGGGTCAAGTAATTTTCGGGTCAAGATCATCATCCCTACCTGATCTGTTTTAATTTTCGGGTCAAGATCATCAACCCTAACCTGATCTGAAAATTATCGGGTCAACCCGACCTGATCTGTTTGACCTGATTTTTTTTGAACGGGTTTTAAATGGGTCAACCTGAACCTGTTTAACCCACTTTTTTCAGGTTGACCCGACCCATATAACCTGTTTTTTTTCCCTTCAAAACAGTACGATAGTTCATACTTGGCATAAATTACAGACTTGCAGGCCTTGCAACGCCTTGAAATTTCAACAAAGTTCTAGGCTTCTAGCTAACCAAGTTCATAATTGGCAATATCACAAACATAGTACAAAGTTCTAGCTAACCAAGTTCATGCTTGGCAATATTACAAACCAAATCAGCTAAGTTTTATAAAATAAAACAAGATTAATGTATCCTTAAACAAACATTGTTGAGGTACTCTCAAGGTCAACACTTGGGGAAGGCGATTGTTCAGACACCTCATCCACTTCCTCTTCGACCTTGAGCTTCATGACGGCTCCGTCAAATAACAGAAAAATGGAAATTAATGAACAAATTAAAAATGGAAATTATATTTAGAGAATATATACAGAATAAATGAATAAGGCATAAATAACAGAAAAAAGGAAAAAAAAAAAACGAAAAGAGCAAATAACTAAAAAACAGCAGGAAAAAGAACAGAAAAATAGCAGGAAAACGAACAAAACAAGACCAAAGAAAATAAATGACAAAGTAAGAAAGAAAAAAAAGGGTCTAAATCCGAAAATCACATAAATAACAGAAAAATAGCAGAAAAAAACGAAACAAAATAAATGAGAAAATAAAGGACAAAATAAGGAAAAGAAAAAAAATTGAACTGACCTAAATGTTGTTGGAAAAATTCGAGCAGCGAAGAAGAAGAGTAGAATACTGTGAGAGAGAGAGTGAAAGACTGTGAGAGTCTGAGACAGGCGTTAGAGAGAGTGAAGAAGAGTAGAACTTAGGGTTAGGAGTTTATATTAGGAGACGTGTTTTTGCCTTTTTGGGCTGGGCAATTTTTATATCTTTTGGGCAGGGCAAAAGTCAAGACCAACAATTTATTTTTTATATTAGTTCAATTATTCGGGTTGGGGTTATACGGGTTGACTCGACCTGATTTTGACCCATTTACAAATCAGGTCAGGCGGGTCATTTTCAGGTCAGAAAATTCAACCTGAACCTGACCCATTTATCTTTCAGGTCGGGTTCAGGTCGACCCATTTAACTAATCGGGCTGAAAACCTCAACCCAAACCCGCTAATTTCAGGTCGGGTTCGGGTCGGGTTCAGGTCGGGTTGTTGGGTTGGGTCAGCTTTTGTCAGGCCTAACCAAAAGTGAGCATCCCCCTGTAGGTAATAGCTTGCTAAGGGAACAGTCTTGTCATCTGGACAGGTGAGGGTAAAGAAAAGTTTATCAAACTCCCCAATCCAATTTTCCAATTCTTCTGGCCCCCCTTTCCCATTCAGTACTGGTGAGTTCCTACGGGCAACCTTTTCAGACAAGTCCCCATCCCGGTTATGCCCTTGGGCTAGGTTAGCTGTTATCTGCACTAAGTCACGGATTGATTGTTCGACATTCAGAGAGGTATCAGACGTACCACCCTGACGAACCATTCTGCGCTGAAAAATGACACAATGACTGTTTCAGTGACATACACATAGTCGTTCATTCACTTAACTATTACACAATTGCACGTTCTTACAACACGTCCTTATTACGATCAATCATTAAGTCTCTGTTGACTTGCAATATAAACATCTCAAAATAAGACGTTACACCAAATAATTAAAGAATGAAAATAGCGTATTATTATTGAAAAGGGGAAAATTTATTGTTTCCAAGGAAAACATAATATGAATAAATAAAGGAATAAAAGAATGCTACTTTGCTACTTGGCATGCAAGCCTTATTAAAACTTAAATAAACGAATAAAATAATATTCTAATCCTAATTATCCTTTCAAAAGAAACTAGGGACTATAATGGTGAGCTTCGTCATTTGAGTTAGGATTTTCTATTCCTTCTTCCATGTCGGCTTCGTCCTCAAAAGGCTCGTCATCCTCTATAGGTTCATCTTCCTCCATGGGTTCTTCCTCTTCTATAGGTTCTTCTTCTTCTTCGTGGTCATTTTCCTCAATCGAATCCTCTTCAACAGGCTCATTTTCATTAGGATCTTCCTCTTTCTCTTTTTCTAAGTCAAGTTTAGGTGCAACATGATCTTCCCCAATCACTGTGATGAATGTCCTATTATTCCCTTCATCATCGGAAATGTAGGTAACAGTTCTAAAGTTTGACGCTATATAGTAATCCTCGGGTCTGAACTCATCCTCAAAGGTTTGGTATCTAGCTCTTTTTATAGCTCTAGGTGACGTTTGTGGCTCAGTTTTAACTCTAGGATTCTCATAATTCACGTCTACATCCTTAGTTCCCGAGCTTTCCCCCACATGATAGGTTCCTCTAACTGGAGATGATGAGGTAAAGGGCTCCCAACTTCTTTTCTCACGAATTCTCCATTCATTTTCACAGTATTTAAGATCAGTGATGAAATGCCCTACAGTAGGAAGGTATTGGTACCAGTAAGTGTGTTTGGTTGCATTAAAACCTCCATTTTCTGACCATATATCCCCATATCTACGGTGTACGAAAAGGTAGGGTTCCTCCTTAGGGACGTACTGCAGCATAAAGTATATTTTCTCCATTTCAGTCCTTAGTCTAGTATCTCCATGTAAGGTCCTATATTCCATAGCAACATTCATCTTGTAGGCCCAGATGTCCCAATCCTCCGCTATTCGGTGTTTCATCAAGTATTCCTTAGGACCTATGTCGTAGACCATTCGTGAATTAAAGAAAGAAAATAGTCTAAGTTCTAGAGAAGTAAAGGTTTTTAAGTATACATTATATATATACATATAGAAGAGGTAAAACGATTATTTTTAATTTTAGAATTCCTTAAAGAAGTTCAAAATATTTTCAACAATTAAAAGGTTATGTCCTGAAATATTCGAAATGAGGTTTTAGTTCAATACCTTTTGAAACATCTTTAGAACAACTATACCAATTCGAAATTAACTTAGTGCTCCTAAATATACCACTATCTATGTACCTATCCTTGTACATCCTCCTAATCTATTCACCTTCGAAGGTTTCAAAGAACCTTTCACAAATTCAATCAAACAACCAACACAAAATTTCATATATTCAGAACATCTGATTCATTCCACAATATTTGCATACGTCCTATAAACATATTAGACAAGTAAGGCAAGAAAGGAATTACAAATAAAATCATTCCTATAATTTAATGCACGCAAAAGTAATCTATATGCTTTTATCCCATACTACCCATTTCAAAAATCTTTTGAAATGTCTTTGAAAATAGGAACTTTTGGCTCTGACAACCAGTTTTGTAACACCCCCAAAATCCATACAAGTCTAAACTACATTGCATCGACTTTGGGAGTGTTACCGCCGCGGTGAAACGCAAGGCTTATTGAAATTAAAACATTAACTTACTCCTTATCATGAAAAGTAAATTGCAGCGGAAATAAAATGTTAACTACAACTACAACTACAACTCGGGAATCACCATTGACCCTTTTTATTCAAACCATAAACTGAGTAGGATATAAATAAATTCTAGAAGGTTCAATCAAAACACTTTAAAAGTTTATAATCAAAAGTAACCCCCATATGCCCGAACTCATGCAGCATCACCAGCATACCTAATCTGCTCCCCATTGAAATATCAATGGTTCATCACAGGTCAACAAACAACACAAATAACAAACAATCAGCTATGCTGAGTACGTACATAATCAGTTAAATAGTACACTAAGCATAAACAGAAGAACAATAACAATTCCTAAACATGATACTACAAAAACATTAAATTCCGTTTTACAATTTATTTGGCATCGAACGGGCACCGTCATCTTTCTAGAATTATACGGGCTACTTAATCCTTAATAGACAACTTGGTCTATTAGATGGAATGTAAATACGATTTCGTTCCGTTCCACATCCATCACCTTAGTATGCATACCCCCAATATCGTACGGAACCTTCCGCCTACTTGAGTTATCAAAATTTATAAGGACACTACTATCGTCATAGTAGGCCTGCGTAGGAGTGTAGAACAAGTCCCACACTCCCCCATTGTTCACTACTTGTAGGGATTCCAACAACAAGTTTATCGCCAAATATTCTTCTTAGTGATGTTCATCATATAACAGTAAACATATAATCATTTAATTTTCCTTCTTAGGTACATTGCTTAATTCTTTAGTTTAGGCAACCTCTTGTAACATCCTTGCTACAACAATAAATCATAGGATTCCAATCCAATTCTCATTTCATGCTTGTGATACGATGTAATTACGCATACCAATAATAATTCATTTCAACTCACAAGTCATACAACAAGGAAATTCATACAGATTTTCAATTTATTTCATGTTACCAAACAATCTCATCAATCATAACCAACAATAGTTCCCTATCATGATTCTAGGTTCCAATAAAACAATTCATAACTTAATATGATACTAACGTATCTAATTGAGCTAGTACGCGTACGTACCTTGTAACGGAGAATCTTCGATGACTACTTATGTAATCCCCCATAATTTTAAAGGATTTTATAAATATATTTTATCATTTATATATTTATATTTTAGTTGAAATGATTTTATTATTTAAAGAAGGTTGACTATTTTAAAAGTCAAATGAAATTATTTTAAGAATTTAAGAAAGTTGGGAAAATTTTAATTAGGCATGCTTTGAAAAGGTTTGAAATACGAATTTGATTTGGAAAAGAAGTCTAAGTAGACTTGAGGAGCCCAAATTCTGAGTAGATTAGGAAAGAGGAGTTATATTGATGCTAGGAGTTCTAATTTATCAATCCTAGTCGTCATCAAATTCTATTCAAACTCAATCTCCTTTTCCTAAGCCCAAAAGAAAACCCTACTTATAAATACCTTAAGCCCAATTATTTTTACCACACAAAAATTATTTTCTCTCTCCTCTCTCAAAACTCACGGCACACTATTCTCTTTCCCTTCCCTTCACTCGTTTTTTCTCTCACCCGAATCTGATTGTCCAGATTTCTCATAGTTCCGTTTATTTTTAGCCAAAAATTCCTTCTGAGAAATTTTAGATCTCGAAAAGTTATTGAACTTAGGCTCAAGAATCACTCGATTCTGATTATTATTCTATCAGTTATGGCCTCTGCAAGTTTCGCAATTTTGTTGCCATATTTCACTCGCGATTTCGGTATTTCACTCTTTTTCTCCCTTTTTCTTTTGATTCTTTTCCTCGTTTTCTTATATATTGATCTAATATTTCAAATTATTATTTTGTTAAATTATTGTTTAAAGATTGTATCTTTAATTATGTCAGATTATATGTTTCATATTATTAAGCAAAAAAAAAAAATTCAGATTTATTTATTATTGTTAGATTGAAGTTTTAATTATTAAAGCATGGATTTTTAGGGTGTTAATTATTAGAAAACCATAGTAGCATGTTGAATACTATGAGATTGGTTTAGATTATGAATTTTAACATGTTTGAATATGTTTAATGAGGGTTTTATGATTTTATAAGTTGCTGGAATTTCAGAAAATATTTTATTTATGGAGTTTTAGGAATTTTAATTACTAGTATGGTAGTACTATGCTAGGAATTAGAAGTAATTGAACTTTTGATAGTAAAATCAACTTTTGAATATGTTTAAAGGGGATTTTAAATATTTTAAAGTTGCTGTCTTTTTATTTAAGAGTATTGATTTTAGTTTATATTGATTTCTAGGCGAAGAATATTCTGTAGGAGACTTTTAAAGGGCTAAAAATGGCCTGCCGATTAGTTTACACAAGGTACGTACATACCTATGTGTTGATTGAGATAGTATCATGATTTAAGGAAGGAAAATTATGTAGTATCATGTATAGGAACTATGTTGAGTTCATATATGATATTGATTAGGTTGGATTTTGCATGTTTTATGCTGTGGTGTAAACATGTTGATTATGAGATTATATTATGAGATTTATATCATGTTTGTATGGAAAATTGATGCAAGCATGTTGGTTGGGAACTTTAATTTATTAATTCACATGGGGGAATTAATATATTTATTAGTGTTGGATCATGAATGATCATTGTTCCCTTTGAGTATTTCACTGCTTTATAAGGACCGATGGCCTTATTTGGTAAGTTGTTAAGTATGCCTTTTTAAAGGTAAGTTTGATTGTTGGCTAGGTTCAACAAATGAGAAAGTTAAGATTAAAAGAAAGTAAGTCTTGGATTGTAAGTTGTGACCACTTATTAAATCCTAAGATAAAAGAAGTTCAGTTGTGAATGTTGAATTGTTATTTCTGTATTGCTTGAATGTGTGTCATAACAAGTAATAATCTGTAAAGAACGTAAAGTGTAACAATGATGGTTATAGACTATAGACTGGTGCACGTTTAGAGTTGGACATTAGGAGTTGGGGTACATGGTGAGCGAGCCATGACTTTTTACAGGAGATGGATTGATCCCCATCCCTTTTTCAGTTAGCAAAGGTTCCTCGATATCGCAGGTCATTTCTGGAATACGTGGTAGCTCCCGTATTTCGTCTTCGTAATGAAGGCTTTAGTAGATAAGACAACTCAGGTCCAATAACTATTCACTAGTAGAAAAACGATGATTTGCGTCTCACCATCTGCGTCGCACAACAGGACAAACGTCGCAGAAGTTGCATTTGCGTCGCATGCTACAGGGAATCGACGCAAAAGACTAACTATGTGCGTCGGATTTAACTAGGGTGCGACGCAAGACAACTATCTGCGTCGGATCCCTACTCACGTCCGACGCAGATAATTCTACCCCCAATTTTCCTCACTCGCACATAATCCCGCCCAAATAAATTGGTCCAAGACATCTGTGTCGGACTTTTGGGCCCATCCGACGCAGATAATTCTACCCCAATTCCTCACTCGCACATATCCCGCCCAAATAAATTGGTCCAAGACATCTGCGTCGGGCTTTTGGGCCCATCCGACGCAGATGATAGGCCCACTATATTAATCCCGCCCAATATAAGCCAAACCTAATTCCAGTTCTTATCTCAACCGCGCCGCTTCTCTCTCTTAATTCCAGTTCTTCAATCTTTCAACCCCCATCTCCTTCCTCAAAACTCTCATCTTCTATCTCTCTCCTCCACTCAAAAAAAAAACCGCCTTTTAATTCATCTCTTCTTCTCAAAACAAATTTCTCACTTCTCAAAAAATCGAACAACAAAAGTTGACGAATTTGGTACGAACGAATTAACGAACGAAGATTTTGATTCGTGCGAGTTCGACGAAAAATGGAAACCCAGGTGTTCAAAGAAGTTGCGAGTTCGACGAATTATGTTTATTTTCAGTTCAAAGAATTCGATTCGGACCATTTTATTTTCAGTTCTCGATTTTCAGGTACCATTTTATTCTTTTTTTCTTTGTTTTGCCACATTTATGTTTATTTTTGAAAGCAATTGGTATGTGTTTATTGTTGTTGATTGTTGTCAATTTGAATGTTGATTTTGTTGTTATTGGTGATTGATTGTTGTTTTTTTTTTTCTTGATGATTGTAGGAAAATGAGTTGGATGAATTGGAGAAGAATGTGGAACCAAAATGGGAGAAGTTGGTGGATCCATTGGAGAAACTTTTTGATAAATGGAGTGGAACCGAAATGGGAGAAGTTGGTGCATTTGTTCGAATTATAAGAACGAGAAGGGAGATCAAGATTTGAAGGAAGCTCCAAAATCTGGAATTGGGTGGGTTAGGTTATGTATAAATTTTTGTACTATATTTGTTATTGATAGATTTGATTTTATGAATTGTTGTATTATATATGTTCTGAAATTCCAAGTATTTCTACAAATTCTTGCTTTATTGTTTATCAGTTGTCTTTGATTTTCCATTCTGTCTACAAATTCTTTGTTGTTCTTTGATTTTCTGTTTGGTTGTGGGTTGATTTTATATAAAAAAAAAAATTTAAAAAGGGAAATTTGCGTCGGATGGAGTAATATGTGCGATGCAAATGAATGTATAATACACATGGGCTTTTTGTTGGGCTGCTGCTGGGTTCCCATCTGCGTCGCATATTGAGCAATGTGCGACGCAGATGATACACCATTTGCCTCGCACGTTGCTCCGCAAGCGTCGCAGATGGGAGACGCAATGCCTATGGGATGCAGGAGGGAGGGGTCATGTGCGTCGCATTTTGGGAAGGGTCCGACGCATATAGCTCACTAACTGCGTCGTGTGCTAGTCCGACGCAGATCCTGTCTCTCTCATCTGCGTCGAGACTTGTGCCGTCGGACCCATGTCCGACGCAAATGGGCGCCTCGCATTCGACGCAAATCGTCGATTCTGTACTAGTGATTCCATTTGAGTAATAAAAAGATGTTTGGAGTTAGTTCAGTTAAAAGATGTCTGCAGAATGTTATATGATTATATTATTATTTATCCCTGCATGTTATTATTTAGTATCATGTGAGGTAAGTTTATTTATTACTATGTAGTACTCAGCTTTGCTGATTACGTGCTTTGTTTGTATGTGTTGATCATGGATTTGCCTTATTGATCCTGTGATGACCCAATTTTGGTGAGCAGATTCTCTAGAGCATTGACATTTACAGGTTCGCAGATGTTGCATCATTGGGAATCTGGAAATGGAGAGCTTGTGTAATCTAGTATATCATATTTTCCGCATTAGTAGGAACGTATTTTAAAAAGTTTGTTTGAGTAGACATTTAAAGATAATTGTTTTTGAAGTACTTAGTTATTTATTTATTTATGATAATAAAGTATGAAGTTCAGTTAATTGTTTTCTGCTGCAAAATTCTGAATAAGCCGATACGTTATCACACGGGCGATAATACTTGGGTAATTCTCTAAGTTTTATATTATAAAGGTATTTCTGAAAAGAGAGAATTATCAGGGTGTTACAAAGTGGTATCTGGGAGCTTTAGGTTATTTTCAAAAAACTTTTAGGCGCCTAACTAACTTACTAGTTATTTGAATAAACTCTTAGAATTGCTCCTACTTGTTCGTTTTGAAAAACTTATAGGAATGTATTATTATATGTATATTTCAGAGGATCAAATTTTTTTTTTTAGGGGTCCGATTTTTTTTTTATCATTGTCCTAAAATTTTATTTGCTCGAAATTTTTTTTGTTATTTCAATTTTTTTTTGTGATAATTCGAAAATTTTAGGATTCCGAAATTGTTTAAAAAATTTCGAATTGTTTTCCTCTTTCGGATTTTAGAAGTCTGAATTTTTTTATTTAATCGAAATTTTTTTTTAGTTCGACATTTAATTAGTACTATTTTATAAGGATGCCTGCATTATTTTTCATGCCTTCAAAGTTTTAATTGTTGCATTGTGAGAATGGATAGTATAGGAAGGGCATATAGGATAGAAATATTATATGCCTGCATTGAATAGTTAGTTCAGCATGATTATTATTTTCTTCCCTGATAACTATTCATGATTATTTTTTTTTTCTTCCCTGCAAATTGTTTTTATTTTTCTTGCCTGCTAAGTGTTATATTCTTGTGCCTATGATGTTAATGGCAACTTGTGTATTATTATTTTTGGGAATGCGTACAGGGAGAGTACTAAGTATATCCATTGGAATAGGTTTAATTTATTTGTTATAGATCCCTAACCATGTCTGTCAGGCAAGTGAATAATATTGGCAGGCAAGTTAATTGAGTAGGAAGCCATCATAACCTAATTGTATTGAGTGATGATGAGAATATTCGATGTCATGAGCCTGGAAATGATAGCTACACTAGCTTAGAGAGCATTATGCGTTATGTGTTAAAAGTAGGCATCCCTGTTAGCGATATATGAAGTAATTCACGAGTTTGATCATACTAGAGCACAAACCTGAAAGGACATCTACAATGTTACTTGGAGACCTTATCTGAGCGATATTAGTGATTTAGAAATGGATGAAAATGGACATCAACCCAAAAGGATTCGAAGATCTACTAGATCTAGGAATTCGGAGTTATTATTATTATTATAGTGAAGACTCTGGAGACTTTGAAGATGAAATGTTTAATCCATAAAAGGATAAAGGAAATAAGGATAGGAATGATAATGTAACTCCATAAGAGTATTTATTTATGCTTTAAGATTAGTTGTTGGAAAGTAGTCAAGCTACAATGGTTTAAATTTCCTTCTTTAGCATCTTTATATTGTTGAGGAATAAGTTGGTTATTTTGGATTGGAAAATATTCTTGTTATCGTTCGAGGAATAAAAGTTATTATTCAGTTATTTGAGTTGAGTGAGAATATATTTCAGTACGTGAAAAGGGGAAATATTTTATTTATTATGATTGGTTTCATTTGATCCTTATGTGATTATTTATATGATTATTTATTCATGCGTGAATATATGATTGTTATGGTTCATAATGTGTGAACTTAGTGTTATAGTAACTTCATGAGAAATTGTTTGTTGATGCGATCTTTATGGTCAAATCAAATGTTGTCTTCGTAGGAAATGGCAAGTAAGTGTGAATCGAAACCAAAGTAGAGTTACGTTAAATTTCAGTCGCCGAAGTAGAGTGTCAATCAACAATGATGCCTTAGCTTCTGTTATTCGCCTATTGGCAGAGAAATTGACTCACGGAAGAACTGAGAGTCCCGATTATGATGGGGACATGTTTGAGAGACTAGCTAAGATTAAATCGTTGTACTATAAGGGGCAAGCTGACCCTACCTTCTTAAAGAGTGGATTAGAAAGTTTGAAAAGATTTTCGGGGCTATGAACTGTCCTGAAGGTATGAAAGTAGGTCAAGTTGTATTGTATCTGAAAGATGAGGCTGACTTATGGTGGAAAGAAAATTGAAATAGACGTAGTGTTGTGGAAGAGGTTAATTGGGAATCCTTTATTGCTGCTTTAAGGAAAAAAATTTACCCTGCTTTTATGAGAAAGAAAAGGCTCAGGAGTTCATAGACCTTAGAATGGGGAGCATGACCATCTCTGAGTATTATAGCAAATCCATAGCATTGTCTAGGTTTTCAGGTAGTAGCCACTGAGGAGTTAAAGGCTCAGTGATTTGAGCAAGGTTTGATTGAGGAAATTCAATTAGGGTTAGTAGATTATGAAGAAATTGACTTGTCTATCAGTATTCCTACTGGGGAGATTATAAGGTGTACCAAGTTGTTTAGAAATTTTCCTTTGAAGATAAGAGACTATGTTTTTTCCAATCTGACTTAATAGAATTCAATTTAGGAGACCTAGATGTGATTCTTGGGATGAATTGGTTAAGTCTTTACAAGGTCAATATCGACTGTGAGATTCAGAAGGTAGTGTTAAGAAACCCTTTGGAAAAATTGACCTCCTATAGACGCTTTGGGAAACCTAAGAAGTTTGGAGTTATCTCTGCTATGCAAGTAAGAAAGTTGATGAGAAAGGGGTGTGAGTTATTCTTCTGTAGTGTGCAGGATGTGAGTAAGGAAGTTGAAGTGAAGCTTGAGGATGTTCCAATTGTGAACGAGTTTATGGATGTGTTTCCAAGTGAGATTTTAGGTATGCCACCTGCGATAGCTGTTGAGTTCACCATAGACTTAGTTCCTGGAACTGCACCTATATCTAAGGCACCCTATAGAATGGCACCTCCTGAGATGAGTGAGCTGAAAATGCAATTGCAAGAGCTATTGGATAAAGGTTATATTAGGCCTAGTGCATCACCTTGGGGAGATCCTGTGTTGTTTGTGAAGAAAAAGGATGGAAGCATGAGGCTATGTATTGATTATAGGGAGTTGAATAATGTAACCATCAAGAACAAATATCCTTTGCCTAAAATAGATGACCTATTCGACCAGTTGAATGGAGCGAGTGTGTTCTCAAAGATTGACTTACGTTCAGGATATCATCAATTGAGGGTAGCTGATAAGGATGTACCTAAGACTGCCTTTAGAACGCGTTATGGTCACTATGAGTTCACTGTAATGCCATTTGGGTTAACCAATGCTCCTGCTGTATTTATGGACTTAATGAATAGGATCTTTCATGAGTTTCTAGATAAGTTTGTGGTAGTTTTCATTGATGACATACTGATATATTCGAGGAATGAGGCTGAGCATGATAAGCACTTGAGGATCATTTTGGAGACATTGAGGAAAAACCAATTGTATGCCAAGTTCTCTAAGTGTGAGTTCCGTTTGGAGAAAGTAGCGTTTTTGGGTCACTATGTGTCTAAGGAAGGAGTCTCAGTAGATCCTGCTAAGATTCAAGTTGTGAGTGAGTGGCCAACTCCAAAGAGTGTGTCAGATATCAGAAGTTTCCTAGGTCTAGCTGGTTATTATTGGAGATTTGTGAGAGATTTCTCGAAGATAGCAAGACCTATGACCAATTTGATGAAAAAGGAGTCAAAATTTGAGTGGAGTGAAAAGTGTGAAGAAGCCTTTCAGATTTTGAAAGATCATTTAACCTCTGCACCTGTTTTGACCCTGCCGGATGGGATTGAGGGATTTGAGGTATATAGTGATGCTTCGAATAATGGTTTGGGATGTGTGTTGCAACAGAATGGGAAGGTGATTGCGTATGCATCGCGTCAGTTGAAACCTTATGAGGCCAATTACCCTACCCATGATCTAGAGTTAGCTGCCATTGTGTTCGCCTTGAAGATTTTGGAGACACTATCTGTATGGGGTAACTTGTAAGATATTCACAGACCATAAGAGCTTGAAGTACATCTTTACCAAGAAAGACCTCAACATGAGGCAGAGGAGATGGTTAGAGTCGACAAAGGACTATGACTTAGACATCCAATACCATGAGGGGAAGGCAAATGTAGTCGCTGATGCGCTGAGTAGAAAGTCGAGTCATAATATAAATGCCTTGATAGTTCCTGAGGAGTTGTGTCGAGATATGCAAAGGCTTAGCCTAGAAATTCTAAATCCTGGAGAGATCGAGGCAAGGTTGAGTGTTTTGTCATTGGGATTATCAATTCTAGACGAAATTAAAGAAGGTCAAGTCGGGGATGAGCATCTAGAGAAGAATAAGGAGAAGATGAGCCAGGGAAAAGAAGGTGATTTCAAGATCTATGATGATGGTAGTTTGAGGTTTAAAGGAAGGTGGTGTGTACCACAAAAATGTGATGAGCTTAAGAGGCGTATTATGGATGAGGGGCATAATACTCCATATTCTGTGCACCTTGGGGGTGATAGGTTGTATAAGGATCTTAAGGAAATCTATTGGTGGCCGAATATGAAGCGTGAGGTTCTTTGAATTCGTGTCAAAATGTCTAGCTTGTCGAAAGTGAAGATAGATCGTAAGAGACCAATAGGGGAAAGTTCAATCCTTAGTGGTAGTATAACAATAGTCATCATGCAAGTATTAAGATGGCACCTTTTGAGGCATTATATGGAAGAAAGTGTAGAAGTTCCATTTCTTTGGAATGATTTTAGTAAGAACATAGTATTGGGGACGAGTTCATTGAGGAGATCGTCAAGAATGTGAAGTTGATTCGAGCTAGAATTCAAGCCGCTCAAGATAGAGCGAAGAGTTATGCCTGACTTGAAGCGACGTGAAGATGAGTTTGCTATAGGTGATACGGTGTTCTTGAAAGTATCACCCACTAAGGGCGTCATGAGATTTGGGAAAAAGGGCAAGTTAAGTGCTAAATATGTAGGCCCATATGAGATTCCGGGAGCGAATCGGGGAAAGTAGCCTCCCGATTGGCTTTGCCAATGGAGTTTGAAAAGATGCATGATGTCTTCCATATTTCCCAACTTAAGCGTTACATCCCTGATGAACGTCATGTCCTAGAGCCTGAGCGAATTCAGGTCGATAGTAGCCTCACATATGAGGAAAGGCCTGGTCAAGATTCTCGACGTAAAAGTGCGTAGTACACGAAATAAAGACGTCCACATCGTGAAAGTACTTTGGTCTAACCACGAATCGAAGAAGCAACGTGGGAAGTCGAAGATGAAATGAAAAAGAAGTATCCAGACTTGTTCCTTGAGGTGAGTTACGAGGGCGTAACTCGTTTTCTTTAAGGGGGATATAATGCGATAAATTTCGCGCTTTTTGTCTATTTTATGAGATTTTAATGCATATGTACGCCTATGTTGGGCAATTTGCACATGTTAGTGCTAAAGAAGTAGATTCTCCGCATAAGAAAGCGTGCTCATAAGTAACACAAGTGTTTTAAGTTAGCAAAAGTGTGCACAAGTAGCACGAATCTTTGTAAACTTTTGAAAAGAAGAGTTCAAGTTTTGAAAAATATATGAGATTTCGTGTCAAGTTTCGGGACGAAACTTCTTTTAAGGGGGGTAGACTGTAATCCCCCATAATTTTAAAGGATTTTATAAATATATTTTATCATTTATATATTTATATTTTAGTTGAAATGATTTTATTATTTAAAGAAGGTTGACTATTTTAAAAGTCAAATGAAATTATTTTAAGAATTTAAGAAAGTTGAGAATATTTTAATTAGGCATGCTTTGAAAAGGTTTGAAATACGAATTTGATTTGGAAAAGAAGTCTAAGTAGACTTAAGGAGCCCAAATTCTGAGTAGATTAGGAAAGAGGAGTTATATTGATGCTTAGGAGTTCCAATTTATCAATCCTAGTCGTCAAATTCTATTCAAACTCAATCTCCTTTTCCTAAAAGCCCAAAAGAAAACCCTACTTATAAATACCTTAAGCCCAATTATTTTTACCACACAAAAATTATTTTCTCTCTCCTCTCTCAAAACTCACGGCACACTATTCTCTTTCCCTTTCCTTCACTCGTTTTTTCTCTCACCCGAATCTGATTGTCCAGATTTCTCATAGTTCCGTTTATTTTTAGCCCAAAATTCCTTCTGAGAAATTGTAGATCTCGAAAAGTTATTGAACTTAGGCTCAAGAATCACTCGATTCCGATTATTATTCTATCAGTTATGGCCTCTGCAAGTTTCGCAATTTTGCTGCCATATTTCACTCGCGATTTCGGTATTTCACTCTTTTTCTCCCTTTTTCTTTTGATTCTTTTCCTCGTTTTCTTATATATTGATTTCATATATATTGATCTAATATTTCAAAGTATTATTTTGTTAAATTATTGTTTAAAGATTGTATCTTTAATTATGTCAGATTATATGTTTCATATTATTAAGCAAAAAAAAAAATTCAGATTTATTTATTATTGTTAGATTGAAGTTTTAATCATTAAAGCATGGATTTTTAGGGTGTTAATTATTAGAAAACCATAGTAGCATGTTGAATACTATGAGATTGGTTTAGATTATGAATTTAAACATGTTTGAATATGTTTAAAGAGGGTTTTATGATTTTATAAGTTGCTGGAATTTCAGAAAATATTTTATTTATGGAGTTCTAGGAATTTTAATTACTAGTCTGGTAGTACTATGCTAGGAATTAGAAGTAATTGAACTTTTGATAGTAAAATCAACTTTTGAATATGTTTAAAGGGGATTTTAAATATTTTAAAGTTGCTGTCTTTTTATTTAAGAGTATTGATTTTAGTTTATATTGATTTCTAGGCGGAGAATATTCTGTAGGAGACTTTTAAAGGGCTAAAAGTGGCCTGCCGATTAGTTTACACAAGGTACGTACATACCTATATGTTGATTGAGATAGTATCATGATTTAAGGAAGGAAAATTATGTAGTATCATGTATAGGAACTATGTTGAGTTCATATATGATATTGATTATGTTAGATTTTGCATGTTTTATGCTGTGGTGTAAATATGTTGATTATGAGATTATATTATGAGATTTATATCATGTTTGTATGGAAAATTGATGCAAGCATGTTGGTTGGGAACTTTAATTTATTAATTCACATGAGGGAATTAATATATTTATTAGTGTTGGATCATGATTGATCATTGTTCCCTTTGAGTATTTCACTGCTTTATAAGGACCGAGGGCCTTATTTGGTAAGTTGATAAGTATGCCTTTTTAAAGGTAAGTTTGATTGTTGGCTAGGTTCAACAAATGAGAAAGTTAAGATTAAAAGAAAGTAAGTCTTGGATTGTAAGTTGTGACCACTTATTAAATCCTAAGCTAAAAGAAGTTCAGTTGTGAATGTTGAATTGTTATTTCTGTATTGCTTGAATGTGTGTCATAACAAGTAATAATCTGTAAAGAACGTAAGTGTAACAAGGATGGTTATGGACTTTAGACTGGTGCACGTCTAGAGTTGGACATTAGGAGTTGGGGTACATGGTGAGCGAGCCATGGCTTTTTACAGGAGATGGATTGATCCCCATCCCTTTTTCAGTTAGCAAAGGTTCCTCGATATCGCAGGTCATTTCTGGAATACGTGGTAGCTCCCGTATTTCGTCTTCGTAATGAAGGCTTTAGTAGATAAGACAACTCAGGTCCAATAACTATTCCATTTGAGTAATAAAAAGAGGTTTGGAGTTAGTTCAGTTAAAAGATTTCTGCAGAATGTTATATGATTATATTATTATTTATCCCTGCATGTTATTATTTAGTATCATGTTAGGTAAGTTTATTTATTACTATGTAGTACTCAGCTTTGCTGATTACGTGCTTTGTTTGTATGTGTTGATCATGGCTTTGCCTTATTGATCCTGTGATGACCCAATTTTGGTGAGCAGATTCTCTAGAGCATTGACATTTACAGGTTCGCAGATGTTGCATCATTGGGAATCTGGGAATGGAGAGCTTGTGTAATCTAGTATATCATATTTTCCGCATTAGTAGAAACGTATTTTAATAAGTTCGTTTGAGTAGACATTTAAAGATAATTGTTTTTGAAGTACTTAGTTATGTATTTATTTATGATAATAAAGTATGAAGTTCAGTTAATTGTTTTCTGCTGCAAAATTCTGAATAAGCCGATACGTTATCACACGGGCGATAATACTTGGGTAATTCTCTAAGTTTTATATTATAAAGGTATTTCTGAAAAGAGAGAATTATCAGGGTGTTACAAAGTGGTATCTGGGAGCTTTAGGTTATTTTCAAAAAACTTTTAGGCGCCTAACTAACTTACAAAGTGGTATCTGAATTTTTTTATTTAATCGAAATTTTTTTTTTTAGTTCGACATTTAATTAGTACTATTTTATAAGGATGCCTGCATTATTTTTCATGCCTTCAAAGTTTTAATTGTTGTATTGTGAGAATGGGTAGTATAGGAAGGACATATAGAATAGAAATATTATATGCCTGCATTGAATAGTTAGTTCAGCATGATTATTATTTTCTTCCCAGCTAACTATTCATAATTATTTTTTTTTCTTTCCTGCAAATTGTTTTTATTTTTCTTGCCTGCAAAGTGTTATATTCTTGTGCCTATGATGTTAATGGCAACTTGTGTATTATTATTTTTGGGAATGCGTACAGGGAGAGTACTAAGTATATCCATTGGAATAGGTTTAATTTATTTGTTATAGATCCCTAACCATGTCTGTCAGGCAAGTTAATAGAAATGGCAGGCAAGTTAATTGAGTAGGAAGCCATCATGACCTAATTGTATTGAGTGATGATGAGAATATTCGATGTCATGAGCCTGGAAGTGATAGCTACACTAGCTTAGAGAGCATTATGTGTTATGTGTTAAAAGTAGGCATCCCTGTTAGCGATATATGAAGTAATTCACGAGTTTGATCGTACTAGAGCGCAAACCTGAAAGGACATCTACAATGTTACTTGGAGACCTTATCTGAGCAATGTTAGTGATTTAGAAATGGATGAAAATGGACATCAACCCAAAAGGATTCGAAGATCTACTAGATCTAGGAATTCAGGTTATTATTATTATTATAGTGAAGACTCTGGAGACTTTGAAGATGAAATGTTTACTCCATAAAAGGATAAAGGAAATAAGGATAGGAATGATAATGTAACTCCATAAGAGTATTTATTTATGCTTTAAGATTAGTTGTTGGAAAGTAGTCAAGCTACAATGGTTTAAATTTCCTTCTTTAGCATCTTTATATTGTTGAGGAATAAGTTGGTTATTTTGGATTGGAAAATATTCTTGTTATCGTTCGAGGAATAAAAGTTATTATTCAGTTATTTGAGTTGAGTGAGAATATATTTCAGTACGTGAAAAGGAGAAATATTTTATTTATTATGATTGGTTTCATTTGATCCTTCTGTGATTATTTATATGATTATTTATTCATGCGTGAATATATGATTGTTATGGTTCATAATGTGTGAACTTAGTGTTATAGTAACTTCATGAGAAATTGTTTGTTGATGCGATCTTTATGGTCAAATCAAACGTTATCACACGGGCGATAATACTTGGGTAATTCTCTAAGTTTTATATTATAAAGGTATTTCTGAAAAGAGAGAATTATCAGGGTGTTACAACTTATAACATTCCGCTTATGAAATTGGGACCTAATCGAATAATAAAAGTATTTCAGTGCTAAGTCCTTGATATTATTAAAATAATAATCAGCTTATCCAACTATGTAAAATATGATGTTTTGAATATTAAATATAAACGTTCTTGTTGTTTAAACTTTCTTTTCATAAACTTTATTGAAACTAACATATTTAGGACTTAATAATATGTTTGCAAATCTGATTTATTCTAACTTATATTATACTTGTTCATAACCACAAAACTTAAACAACTATATATATAAGTATTATAAAGTCAGAATTAAGAAATAATGTTATCATAAGAACTAATAGTATAATCATAAGTCTGATTTCCTTTAACTTTTACTATACTTTAATTACAAAACCAACTTAAACAATTATATACACAAGTATTATAAAAATCAGATTTGAGAAATAGAATTATCATAAGAACTACAACATATTTATAAATCTGATTTCTTTCACTAATTATATACTTTATTTATAATACAACTTAATCCAAGATATATATATAGGAATTACAAAAAAAAATCAGATTTTACAATTTAACTAAAGTAGAAAAGAAGAATTTTATTTTTTTTTTATACTGAAGTGACTCGCCGGCGACAGAATTCCGGCAGCAACACCAGCCACGCACTCGAGCCTCGACGCACCGCACGCCGCTCGACCTTCGCACACAACCCTCGCAAGCACACTCGACTCGCACAACACTGTCGAGCCACACCATTCGCACAACAGCGACCCCACTCGAAGCCTCGCGTCGCACCCTCGCCTCGACAGTAGCGACGACACTCGAAACCTCGCTCGACACACCCTCGACAGCAGCGACGACACTCGAGCCTCGCTCGACCGCACACACACGCAGCCTCGCACAGACTCGCTAGACCTCGCTCGCACACTCGTTGACACCCTCGCTCGACCCGACAGCAGGAGCGATTCGACTCGCTAGCCCACTTCGCGTCGTACACCACACACACACGGCAAGACCTCCTCGAAGGCCGACGAAATTCAGGGAAGGGGAGGAGAAGAGTGACGAGGGAGAAGAAGAGAGGAGAGAAAAAAACTTTGAGGGAGAAGAAGAAAGAAAACGACTGATTAGAAACTTAGGGTTTTGTTTTTTTTCGTTTTCTTTTTTCTCTCCTATTTATATCATGAGAAACCTTGGTTTAATAGGATTTGTTTCCAAATCAAATTCCGATTTCTTATTTTATTTACTTGGAAAATAAAACAAAACCGAATTAAAATATAATTAGGTACAAAAGTAGGTTGTATATTTAAATTATAACTGTAGGCTTACCCAAACTATACTTTTCTGTAAATAATATTAAAAATACTTTCACTTTATTCTTTATATTTTCTTATTTATAAAAGAATAACTCCCAAAAATACGGAGTATTACACAAATTCCTTGATTGCTAGATTGCTCGACTCGAGCTAGAGAGACTCAAGCATTCAAACCGAACAAAGCTAATGACAAAGTCAGTCCAAGGATTCAAACCAATGTCATCATTCAAGTTCATATCGAGGCCCATATACAATAGTATACTAGGCTCATAATACGGAGACTTGAATAAATTGCTTGCGTAAGAGTAACGTTTAATAGACCTTGATAGCTCCTATCTCATGATTATCCATTGATGTAAAACTGATTTTTTCCCTACTTTACACCTTTTCTACAGTTTTGTTGCCTCTCCCATCTCTCCTTTTTTTCCAATTTTTTGCCTCTTCTGTTAAAGACTAAAGAGTCACCTAATTTCATTCTAATTGAATAAAAAAAAATTATTTGATTCATATTTTCGACATTATAGGTGTAGAAGGACTTTATTTTTCTACTTGTAATATTTAGCTAATATGGTTATTTTTCTAAATTAAATAAAATAAATTCCTAGAAAAAAATATATAAAAATAAATCATCGAGTTGCTTGCGAGCTTATCGAGTCGAGCAGGGTCATGCTCAACCTCGTGCTCATTAAGGTTTTGAGTCCAGTCGAGCCAACTCGAGTCGAGTTTTGACCGAGCGTTGACTAAGTCGAGTTCGAATTGCTGGTGAGCTGCTCAACTCGATTAGCACCCATATTTGTTCTCTATGCGTGTGTGACCATGCCCTACAACTGTAGGCGGTAGCGAACGGCTGAAGTTGAGAAAGGATTGGAAATGGACACTCTGTAAGGTGGTTTCGAGTTTGTTTTTTATTCAAAATTCAATCAGCACCTTGAACAAATTCCATGAAGAAAACCTCAAAGGATGACCATGATTGGAGTTCGGGAAGATTCAAACATGTTCTTTTCATTCATTTTGGTACACAACTTACTTGGTGCCCGAGGAAGGCTCCATAAACAACAGTTGGAACCTTCCATTTTCAAGGGATTTCAGCCCTCTAACAAAAGACTCGAGTAACACTATTTGGAATCTCAAATGTCCCCCTGAAACAACAACAAAAAGAAGGTAAAGACATATTATTAGTTACATGTAAAACCTTACTCCTAATGAATAAGCAAAACCATGTAACAATCCTAAGAAAGCAAATTAACATAGTTGATGCATAATCATAGTACTAAGATGATCTCAATGGCCAATGATGCAGAGAGGTTGACAATTATTGTTGCCAGATTGCCCAGCAGCCCTTGATTCCAGTCTTTCGTTCCTAACAAAAACATACATGATAAGTATTATGGTCGACTTGTAAGAAATAATTATTGCAGGAATTTAACGTGCTGAGTGTGAAATTTAACAGTAACTCACACAGATAAGCTAGAACTCATGGTATATTAAATTCAAATCATAAAACTATCAAGAACTGAGGACGCAAATTAATAGTAATAGAACAAGTACTCCAATTGCCGCACCTTTACCCACATCGACACACAAGAAACTAGATCTTTCTGAAAGTAATGTAATTCCTTGAATCTTTCATTACCCAAAAGCTTAGTTATATACATCATATGTTTACATAAACTAAGGCTAAGATTATGGTAACAGTTTATACACTTTCTAAATACAAAGGGAAGAATATTTACTTCACTAAATTAGGATCAAGTGTGCATATATTCTATCACACCCCCGCAGTGGAAGCGGGAGGTTCTCGGACGCTGAGACTGTCCCTGAAGTCCTGGAACAATATCAAAGGTAGACCCTTTGTAAAAATGTCGGCAATTTGATAGCGAGATGGGACATGAAGAACACGAACTTGCCCTCGAGCTACTTTTTCTCGAACAAAGTGGATATCCATCTCAATATGTTTTGTGCGCTGATGTTGGACTGGATTACCCGAAAGATAAATGGCGCTAACATTATCACAATAGACTAAAGTAGCTTTTTGAATAGGACAATGAAGCTCTAGAAGCAAATTACGCAGCCAACAAGATTCTGAAACAACATTAGCAGCTCCACGATATTCCGCCTCAGCACTAGAGCGGGATAACGTAGCCTGTCTCTTAGCAGACCAAGATAATAGATTGTCTCCAAGGAAAAGACAATAACCAGACGTGGATCGTCGGGTATCTGGACACCCTCCCCAATCAGCATCAGTATAAGAAACAAGAGTAGTGAGAGAAGAGGGATAGAGATGAAGACCGTGATCAAGTGTACCCTGAATGTAGCGCACAATACGCTTGAGAGCATACATGTGCTCTTCTCGTGGGTCATGCATGAATAAGCAAATCTGTTGCACAGCATATGAAATATCCGGCCTTGTGAAAGTGAGGTATTGCAGTGCTCCAGCAAGACTACGGTAATGAGAGGGATCCGCATAAGGTTGGCCACCGTTAGCACTAAGTTTGGGTTTAGTGTCAACAGGAGTAGGAGAGGGCTTACATGAGGACATACCAGCACGATCAATAATCTCTGTAGCATATTTTCTCTGAGAAAGGAATAATCCTCCTGCATGACGAGTAACAGCTATGCCCAAGAAATAACTCAAAGGCCCCAAGTCTTTCATTGCAAATTCAGAGCTAAGAAGAGAAATAATATGCTGGCGGAGAGTATCAGAAGAAGTAGTCAAAATAATATCATCCACATATAATAAGAGATAGGCCATCTCACTACCATTACGGTAGATAAAAAGAGAATGATCAGACCTGCTGTGGGAGAACCCCAAAGTAGATACATAATCGGCAAACCGTTTGTACCATGCACGAGGAGCCTGTTTGAGGCCATACAAAGATTTTTTCAACAAGCACACATGATTAGGATAAGTAGGATCGTTGAAACCCAGAGGTTGATGCATGTATACAGTTTCTTTGAGATCGCCATGTAAGAAAGCATTTTTGACATCCAGTTGATGTATAGACCATGCTTTTGATAAAGCTATACTGAGAACAGTATGAATAGTGGCCGGTTTGACTACCGAGCTAAATGTCTCACCACAATCAACGCCAACCTGTTGAGTTTTACCATCACCTACCAGACGGGCCTTATGCCTCTCAAAAGAACCGTCAGAACGTTCTTTATGAGCAAAAATCCACATAGAACGAATAACATTAACATCAGAAGGACGGGGCACCAACTCCCACGTCTTATTTTTAATAAGAGCATTATATTCATTATCCATAGCCATTTTCCAATTCGGGTCTTTAAGGGCGGAAACAGGATTATGAGGAAGAGGGGAACGATCTATATGAGTGTGAAGACTGTATTTTTTATTGGGTTTAAAAATCCCATGTTGACTCCGAGTGGTGACCCGAGGAACGGTAGGAGAGGTAGGTCAAGAGGAGGAGATGAATTTTGGGAGTTGGAAACCTGGGCCGATGGCGGCGGCCCAAGAGGGGACTGATGTAGGTGAGGCGAAGGAGGAAATAGAGGAGAAGGGGAAGCTAGACCAGTAGGCCCACTAATTGCCGCTGGGTGGACCGAAGATTGGGAAGGGTTTTGTGTTTGAGGGGAAAGGGGCGCTGGGTCCGTGGCAGGAGGCCCATAACCCAATGAGATGGGATTATGCGTGGGAGAGGGGAGAGAGCCAGAAGGGGCTGCTGGGTTATTTAATAGGAGATTTGGGCCGTGGGATGGGAGGGGCCCAGGAGGAGAAGTATTTTGCGTTTGGGGGCTAGGTGAGATCAAATGGTGGACTAAGTAGGGAGATATGTCATCAGTAAGAAAATCATATGATTGGGGCACACGATGATTTTGTGAGGCAAATGGGAAATGTTGCTCATCAAATAAAACATGACGACTAATAATGATCTTTTTAGATGACAAATCATAGCATTTATAGCCACGATGATGTGACGGATAGCCCAAAAAAACACATGGAGTGGAACGAGGTTGGAGTTTGTTGATAGTAGTAGAGGGAGAGAGGGGGAAGCATAAACATCCAAAAACCCGGAGATGAGAGTAGGAAGGGTCCCGTTGATAGAGGATTTTGAGGGGGGAATGGTAGGCTAAAGTCTTACTTGGAAGGATATTAAGGAGGTAAGTAGCCATTTGTAAAGCATGATGCCAAAAATTGGGAGGTATAGAAGCATGCGCCATAAGAGTGCGAACAATATTGTTAATGGTGCGGATTTTGCGTTCGGCTTTTCCATTTTGAGATGAGGTGTAAGGACAAGATAGGCGAATAGATAAACCATGAGTCTTACAAAATTCCCAAAAAGGCGCATTGTCAAACTCCCTACCATTGTCACATTGGATATTTTTTATTTCCCGTTCAAACTGAGTGTGGATAAATTTTCTAAATGTGAGAAAAGTGGAGTAAACTTGAGATTTGCGAGATAATGGAAATGTCCACAAATAATTAGAATAATCATCCAACACAACAAGATAATATTTGTGGCCCAACGAACTTAAAACGGGAAAAGTCCAAAGATCACAATGTACAATGTCAAAAGGCATATAAGTGCATGAAGATGAAGCAACAAATGGCAATTTAATATGTTTTCCAAGAGGACAAGAGTGACAAACATGATCTCGAGATTGTTTATTACACTCAATAAGTTTATTTAGCCTAAGAGACTCAAAAACAGGAGCTCTGGATGACCTAACCGCTCATGCCACAAAGAAGGAGCTAAAGCAAAGACAAGTAGATGGTGAAGATGTAGTAGAGGTTGTGGTGAGAGGATATAACTCGCCATGACTATCACATCTCATTAGACGCACCCCCGTCTGAAAATCCTTCACAGAAAACCCAAAAGGATCAAATTCCACAGAAACTGAATTATCAGTTGTAAATTTTCGAACGGAAACTAAGTTTTTAATAAGATGAGGAGCATGAAGAACATTGTTTAATGATAAAGGAGGGTCGGGGGAGACAATGTAGTGTGACCATAACCACGAATTGGAATAGAATGACCATTTCCGACAATTATACCACGATTATTATTGCTCAAATTAAAATAAGACGAAAGGTTACCTGGTGCAGATGTCATATGAGAGGTGGCACCGGTGTCCATGTACCAATTTGCATCAGGAGGATTGAGAGCAAGAGTGTGCATCGCAGAGTCAATGTCAGTGGGCATAGGAGAAGCTACTGCAGAATAAGCGTGGGATGGTCTTGGCCCAAGAATGCTGGAATTTGAATTAGCTTGTTGCTGCCCATGTGGAGGGAAATTGGGCCTGGCCCATGTCATAGTTGGGTATGGGGAGGGTGGGACAGCCCAAGGCATATATTGCCATGGCCAAGGCTGTTGTCCACCATTCCACGACATCCACTGCTGCTGCTGCCCCGGTTGGGTGCCCCCACGCTGGCCACCGCCAGACCCACCACCACCGGCCTTCCCACCACCGTTCCGACCACCGTCGGATTTCTGGCCACCCTAGTGTTTGTTATTTTTATTTTTTCCACCATAATTATGCTTACTGTGAGATGTATTATGAGAGGAATTTTCAGAAAAATTACCATGGGAAGAAGATGAGTCATCCGATGAGTGTGCCACCATTACTGCACCACCTGTGACACCAGCTTTCTTGGTCAGTCCGGCCTCTTCAAGCACAAGCATGGATCGAGCTTGATAAAAGGGTGGGAGAGGTTTGCTTTGCCGAATAAGCGTACCAACATTGTTGTAATCCTCCGTGAGACTCGAAACCAACTGTAGAACAAGACGGCTATTCGAGACCGGGGCGCCGACGTTCTTTAGTTGATCAGATAGGACCTTGAGACGTTGACAGTACGCCGAAGCGTTAGAAAAATCTGCCATATTAGTGTGGCAAAATTCCTGCTCGAGTCACGGCACGAGAATGTTCATTATCTTGGAATATGTCCCGCAAGCGATCCCAAGCATTCATAACCGGGGAGTCAGGTTCGATAATAGTGTGCAACAAGTCACTGGATATTGTTGCATAAATCCATTGGAGAACCGTAGCGTCGAGAGTTGACCATAATTCTTTCTCATCATCGGTGGTTGCTGTTTTGGGTTTCTCGGGAGGAATAATATGATCAATGACGCGATGAGAACGGCAATGGATTTTGAAGAGCTCCGCCCATGTCGCATAATGGACATTCTCCATCTCAAGAGTAATAGAGATGTGGGTTTTGATATTTGAGACCGCAAGAGCGGGGTGGAAGGAATTTTTTGAATCAGGCATGACTGACTAGAGGTGGTTGAAGAAGAAGATAAGAGGGGAAGAGAGTGGCAGAGCAGCTAGGCGCAGCGCGGAAGCAAGAATATGCACCTAGAATCTGATACCATGAAAGTAATGTAATTCCTTGAATCTTTCATTACCCAAAAGCTTAGTTATATACATCATATGTTTACATAAACTAAGGCTAAGATTATGGTAACAGTTTATACACTTTCTAAATACAAAGGGAAGAATATTTACTTCACTAAATTAGGATCAAGAATATATGTGCATATATTCTATCGCTTTCACCTTCTAATATACTGGTGTTAATGGGCAAATATTTTCTTCTCACTTTGATGATGGACAAAATTCACTCCTTTTGAGGTTAGAGTTTCGGCTACGTCTTATGACTAAACTGTCAGTATTGATAGGAGAGGAAAACCCAAAAGTCTAACAGAGGATTAAGCTCTAATCCCAATTAAGGCTCATAATGATCCATTTTGTTTCGTGTGTGACCCGGCGTCAAAGAAGAAAGCATGATGATATATATGGTGCAGAGTTTAAAATACTCATGTTCTTAATTATAAATGTATGTTCGTTTCGATGCACTTGAAGATTTATCATAAAAGAATTATAGGATTCACAATAGTTCAAATATATATTGTACCTTTATTTTGCTTATGCCCATGAGGCCATGACAGCATGACTTGATCGTCGAAGACTGACAGTTTTCTGAGACCCATTTTCACACATGATGGATGAGAAGACTTTACGTTGATGCTGGACTTCTGAATAACATTGTTCACCAGATCGAACACGTTCTATAAAATCCTGTGGCATGTTACAGTAAGTGAGGGTTTTAAGCTTGCCAAGATACTTAATGCCAGAGGGCACCTGCAGGTTTGGGCTTTTCCCAATTGACAGCTCTTCAAGGAGAGGCAGAGCTCTTTCCGCTATCGACACATGCTCCAGAGTATGTAAATCAAGGAGATGTAGTAACTTTAGCATTTTGAACCCTTCATTTCTGAATGTTAAATGCACACCAGTATACGCCTCTAACAACTGTGTTGGGTATACATCCCAAGTCCCACATCGGAGAGATAAGATGAAGTCACCTAGTTTATAAGAGTTCACCAACTACATTAGTATGAGGCCTTTTGGGAAGGAGCCCAAAAGCAAATCCGTGCGGGCTAGGCCCAAAGCGGACAATATCATACTAATGGTGGAGCTGTTGGTGGACTCGTGGGCCCAACAAGTGGTATCAGAGCCGACGGTTCGGCTGGGAGAACACGTATACAATTGTGGACCCCATGGCCGGCTTGCTGGAGTACGCAGGGTGCAGAGCGGTTGTAGCTCTAAGGCGTGAGTGCAAGTCTTTGGTGGTATTCTGTATGGTTCTCAAAGATGGGTGACTCAGTTAAGTCAATGCATGGACATGTCAGAGGCATAGTGCATGAGATGTAAGGAGATGTTGTTAGCTCTCAGTGTGACCTCGCGATGGGAAATCTGTGTTTGGTGCCTTGTGTCGAAAGTCCTCCTGATATTGTGGTGGTCAGGCGGCGTGTTCCGCAGGTTGGCGGCGGTACAAGATGATAGACGGATTATCGCTGGAGGGGAGGCTTGTGGTCCTTGGTCTGAGGGGAGGATTGTTGGGAATACATCCCAAGTCCCACATCGGAGAGATAAGAAGAAGTCACCTAGTTTATAAGAGTTCACCAACTACATTAGTATGAAGCCTTTTGGGAAGGAGCCCAAAAACAAATCCGTACGGGCTAGGCCCAAAGCGGACAATATCATACTAATGGTGGAGCTGTTGGTGGACTCGTGGGCCCAACAAACTGAAGGTCCGCCAGATTAGGCAATGCATCTAGGTTCTCAAAGGGTGTTGAATAATCTAGATTCGACCACCTTAGACGGATTTACGACAAGTTGTTGAGCTGAAACATCCAACTAGGGAAGGACTTTAAAGGTCCATTCAGGTGAAGATGTTTAAGAGTTTCAGGAGGCGACTGCAAATGCTCTAAATCAATCTGTACACTCTGATTTTCCGAGTATACAGTGAATGTTTGTAGGTATTCCATCTTCTCGACTGAAGCACATAGATCTATTCCATCGACCAACTTCAGCCCTCTTGTTATAACAGATGTGAGAAAGAACAAATATTGAATGCAAAACAAAGAATAATTAGACACAGATTTAACGTGGTTCACCAACGGAGTGTTGGCTACATCCACGGGCAGAGAGAGAATAATAATATTGATGAGAAGAATAACCAGAATTACAGAGGTGATTAATGTCTTAATCGTCAAAGAATAAACTAGTTTTAAAAACCTATTTATATGCAAAATCGGAAAATCGCAAACCGCGTCTCATTAAAGCTCCGCCCGATCGGGTCGGGCGGAATCCGCCCGATCGGGCGGTACTCGCCAAGCCAAAACAAGTCTCGGGCCCGATCGGGCGACCATCGCCCGAGTCGTAGTTCGCTACGACGCCCGATTGGGCGAACACGCCCGATGGCATCGGGCGGCCTGCTCCTAAAGCACCTGCTGAGACGTCGACCCCGCCCGATCGGGCGAGCCTGCCCGATTCGGTTGGGCGAGCCGACGAACGAGCCCTCTGACCAGATTCAAGGCATAAATTCCTACAAATCTCCACCTTGACTTGAATCCTCTCACAATGAACCAGATAAACAGATAACAGATGCATTGAACACAATGCCCAGATTCTCCCTGCAAACAGATTTGCCCCGAAAGACAACTAAAACAGATTTGTCCCTGAAGGACACCAGACTAAACTAGCCCTTCAGGACCCCAGACCATATTAGCCCCCTAAGGGCCCCAGACTTGCCCCCCCAAGGGCAACTAACAATCACAATCAGCTTGTAAGTCCAAGCAACCTTGAAACTTACCCTGTGGAACCCGATTCGAACAGATTTGTTGCTTATACTCCTTCCTAGCACAAGTAACACCTTCCTTGGACGACCCTAAAATATTCACCTCTCCGACATACAGTGCAACACCCACCGTGTCTTCACAACCGTCCCTTTGGGGAAAGTCCCCAAAACTTACATGCCGACCAAGAGCCAAATTTGATTGACCCGATTTTGACGACGAAGAACACGGAATTCCAGATTCAGATTGTGTGTGTTGACAGACTTTTCCCTGATGTGAACCACCACTCCAACCTAGAGTGCCTCTGTGCTCCACCTGTTTCTCAACACTACCACAAACAGCCAATGTGGCAACCCCAGGCTCAGATAACGTAGACCCTTGCAACACATACAATGTCTCCCGTTTAACCCCTTTCAGAATCATCTTTGAACCCCTATAGACATGCAACCCTCCACCCTCACCTTTGAAACTGAACCCTTTCTTGTCTAACAGACTAAGTGAAATCAGATTCTTTGTGACCTGTGGAACATGCCTAACATCATTCAAAGTACAAACTTTGCCATCACATGTCCTAATTTTGATGGACCCTATACCAACGGTCTTGCAGACCTCACTGTTGGCCATAGTAACACTTTCATCAACCTGTTTATACTCCCTCCGTCCCAGAATAGTCTGAACACTTTCCTTTTATGTTTGTCCCAAATTAGTTTGAACACTTCCATTTTTGGCATGGTCCCACTATTAATATATTATTTCTTTTATACTACTTTGGCCCACACTCTACCTTTTATTAATAAAAAGTTACACAACTTTCTCTCTCCTCTAATAAAAAATACCCCACCAACTCCTATCACATCTACTTTTTAAATAAAATAACATTTGATAACCACACTACAAATTATCATCTTAAACTACGTGTCCCAAGAAGTGTTCAGATATTTCTGGGACGGAGGTAGTAATTTATAAACCACTCCCTGCGCGAACACATATGACAAGACGCTCCAGAATCTAAAACCCACACATCACTGCAATGTGTTTGTTCATTAGCAACTAAAGCAATATCATCATCAGAACTGAAATTTTCTGCTGCAACCGCAGTAACCGCACTGCAATTCATCTGACCCAGATTTATTTTTCTTTTTAGGACATTCCCTTTTCCAATGCCCCGTTTCCTTACAGTAATTACAGACATCACTAGATTTAGGACCCTTAGAATTCGATTTCCTGGACTTTCTCCCCGAATTCCCCTGTCCATTACCACTGGCTACTAATCCAGCAGCCTGATCGATTGTACCTGTACCAGACGCCTTATGACGAATCTCTCTAGTATGAAGTGCAGATCTTACTTCTTCTAATGACAGACTATCTTTCCCAACAATAAAAGAATCCACAAAATTCTCATACGACGAAGGCAAAGATACTAACAGAATTAAAGCAGCATCCTCATCATCTACTTTAACATCAATATTACGAAGATCTAGCAAGATTGTATTCAATTTATCTAGATGGTCCCTCAGAGACATACCTTCCTGCATACGCAGGCTGAACAGACGTTGCTTCAAAAGCAACTTGTTGGTTAGGGATTTTGTCATATACAAACTCTCCAACTTCAACCACAGACCAGCAGCAGTTTCCTGCTCCGCAACTTCAGTAATTATGTCGTCAGAAAGACACAACATAATCGTTGAATGCGCCTTCTCCTCCAGAACGGCCATCGCAGCGGTAACTGAATCCGTTGACTTCTTTGCCAACGGTGCCCACAACCCTTGTTGCTTCAGTAAAGCCCGCATCTTGATCTGCCACGGACTGAAACTATTTCTCCCAGTGAATTTATCAATTTTCACATTCATCCCAGACATCTTTCTCACCCGGATCGAACACAAAGCTCTTGATACCAGTTTGTTATAACAGATGTGAGAAAGAACAAATATTGAATGCAAAACAAAGAATAATCAGACACAGATTTAACGTGGTTCACCAACGGAGTGTTGGCTACATCCACGGGTAGAGAGAGAATAATAATATTGATGAGAAGAATAACCAGAATTACAGAGGTGATTAATGTCTTAATCGTCAAAGAATAAACTAGGTTAAAAAACCTATTTATATGCAAAATCGGAAAATCGCAAACCGCGTCTCATTAAACCTCCGCCCGATCGGGTCGCGCGGAATCCGCCCGATCGGGCGGTACTCGCCAAGCCAAAACAAGTCTCGGGCCCGATCGGGCGACCATCGCCCGAGTCGTAGTTCGCTACGACGCCCGATTGGGCGAACACGCCCGATGGCATCGGGCGGCCTGCTCCTAAAGCACCTGCTGAGACGTCGACCCCGCCCGATCGGGCGAGCCTGCCAGATTCGGTCGGGCGAGCCGACGAACGAGCCCTCTGACCAGATTCAAGGCATAAATTCCTACACCTCTGATTCCTAGCCTTCTCAATTGTCTCAAATACCCAAGCTCCCTAATAATCACCCTACTGTGACTCACATCCACAAATGCCAGCTTTTGTAGCTGATCACCAAAATTCTCTAATACTCCTTCTGGTATGGTCACTCCTCTCACTGTCTGGATATGGGGGCTAGAACCAGATTCATACTCGTAGATAAGGAGATGGCGCAGCTTGTGGAGCTTATTGAGTTCAGTTGGAAGATTATGAATAGGAGTTTTTTTAAAATCCAATGTTTGGAGATTTTCAAGCTTACCTACAGAGCTTGGAAGTTTCTGAACTCGTGTACTTCTCAGGCTTAAATAACGCAAGTTGAATAGCTCTCCCACCGAGCTGGGAATTTCTGCTACGGGAGCATCACTTAGATCAAGAACTTTTAGGAGGAGAATGTTCTCCAAGAAAGTTTTAGTTAACACCTTGGACCATATGTCATCTGCTGGCTTGAATAGTAAGAGACACCTAGTGTTGGACATGTTTTCCGTAATACTCTTCAGGACTTGATTTGCTTCAGGGGATCGGTGTTCCTCATGAATGGACAATCGACGAGGCTTTGCATTGGCAGTAGAATAATTTTTAGATAGAACTTGGCAAAAACTCTCCTCCTCTAACTTGGAAACGATTATCTCATGCAGAAATTCAGGGATATGCAAGGTTTTAACTCTTCCAGTCGGATCTTTATCTTGAACTTCAACCAAATTCCTGCGGATGAGTTCATTCAGATATTCTTCAGCAACATCTTCCAGAGTTAAGCTGTTGCTTATGTGTTGAACAATGAAACCCTCTGCTATCCATAATCGAATTATTTTCATCTTTCCAACAGGTGAGCCCATTGGAAATAGTCCGAAGTATAGAAAGCAAGGCTTTAGGTAACTGGGCAACTCATAATAATCACAGGTGAGGCTTCGGTACATTCTTGAAATATGAGGATTACTTTGTAGGTAGAACCCAGGATTTTCATACACCTTTCTACATTCGATTACGTCTTCTTCCTTGGTAGATAGAAGAACCCCCCATTGTCAAAATTGCTGATGGCAATCCTTCACATTTTTTAACTATTCGCCAGGAATATTGTTTTAAAGATTCAGGACATATCCCCTCACTGCTTTTGAATGCCTTCTTGCAGAAGAGCTTCCACGCTTCAAATATATTTAGAGGTTTGAGTTTGTATAGAACATCAAAAGGGCTAACTAGACATACTTGAGCTACATTCTTATCGCGTGTAGTCAGTAGTAGTTTGCTTCTTTCTTCATTGTTGTTATGAGTAAGTAGCTGATCTTTGATGTCCGTCACATGTTTTAGCCGATTAATTTGAACACTGTTGAAGATAGGTATGTGAATAGTTCAAAAGTCAAAGTGTTACAACTATTTTGAAACAGGGAAATGTACCTTTTCTTAACGAGGAATATCTTTATCAGAGATGACAAACGTTTCCTTGACTTAATTTGATCGACATTGTCAGTGGTCTTCTCTGTAGAATCTCTCTGGGCCAGCTGCACCTCCACGGCCCACGCTCTGGTTATTTGGCTCATAGAACTGCTTCAAAATACTTCATAAAATGTGTACACGTCCTTTTGATCGGGAAACACATATCCATGCACGGATGTGGAAGCCACCTGTAACAATTGAGTCATTAAAAATGCTACGAACAAGTGTTGTTTTACCGAGTCCTCTCTTGCCTAGCACTATTGCTACTGTAGGTTCAGACGTGAGCAGCTGGTCTACATCACTTATTGACTCCAATATTTCTTTATTAGAAGCTTCAGCATCAAATCCAACATTTTCATCAATACTTGTTGAGGATATAGTCAATTGAGTGTCTTGAGAGCTGCAACTCCTTGGCGAAACTGCATCACTGGGTGCATAGAATTTTATAATAATAGTCGCCCTTTCACGCAAGGACTTCATAGTAGTTGCGATCTCTAATGAATTCCCTGTCACAGCATCCACGGTCTTACCATACCATTCTTTTTTCTGATAACGCTGATTTTTGGAGCGACATAATATTGCAACAATGCAACGGCAGACGTAATTGCAGCATGTTCCATTCTTCTCCAGCTAGCTTTTTCAAGGCTTCAAGCAGTACCTTTTAGTGAATTAACATCACTATGTATAACTGCATTCACCATAAACTCTACATCTGTGCCTGCTGAATGTGGAATCCTAGAGATGCTAAGATAAATTTTAACCTTACTGCTGAGTGATAGTCATAGAGCAGTTCAAAGAATGTTCTGTTTTCTGTACAAAGTAATAATATCATTCTCTCTAACCCAAAGTAACTTTTTTAAGTCCCAAAGTACTTTTTTTTTATATATACTTTCATACTTCCTTCGCTACTAAATACTCTCTCTGTACTTTTAGTTTACCTTTTTTGACTGTGCACTTATGTCTATGCACTTTCGTTTACCTTAATTATCTCTCATTACATATTAGTAAAAATCATAACGATTGAATATTAATAAATTACTCATTAAGACGAATCAAATAAGAACCCACATGAATATATTTTATCTTATATATTGAGTAGAATTTAGAAGATTTTCTCCAACTGTGGATATTGTCAAGATTCCAAGTGAGCAAACTAAAGATATAGAGGAAGTAAGGCTCTGTTTTTTTTAATAGTGAACCGAACATAGCTGAATTTGTCTAAACTGAACTGAACTTAAATTTCATGAATTCAGTAATATTAATAATAACAAGTAGAATAATATTTTTATTATGATTGATAATGATAATAATTAATAATAATATTAATGATAATTAACTATATTAATGTATTAATAAAAATAATGATTATTTTATTACGTTAATATTAATACCAATTGTATTAATCAAATAATAATAATATTCTTATGCATTGAGTAATATTAATTATAACAAGTAGAGTAATATTTTTATCATCATTAGTAATGATAAGTAATAATATTAATAATAATATTAATGATAATTAAGTATATTAATGTATCAATTAAAATAAAAATTGTTGATAATATTCATAAATATTTTTACTAAAAAAAATTATTCATACTAATTAAAGGACACACTACACTAGCTAAAATACCCAGATAATAATAATTAGGAATCAAGGATCTTAAATCTTAATAGCAAGAATGCAAGATCATTGTAATTAAGGAAGTCTCAAGTTTGGCTAGCTTGAAGTCTAGTCCAGCTTTAGCTCAACGAGCTAAATTCCGTGAAAATATATGCAGCCATTATTAAGAGTATAACCCACATGTAAGTTGGGACTAAGTACTAAGTAGATATAATTCATTCAAAAAAATACAGTATAAAAGAAGCTATAATGTTAGAAAGAACAGATGGAAATGATAACATAAACACACAAAAAATGAAAATAAAAATAAAGGTATTAAAACTTAAAAGCCAAAGAGAAATGAGAAATGCAAAGAGCAAAATACTTTCATTAACCTCTCAAATCTGGTCAGTTGGATCAACTTCACCAAGGCAAAGCCAAATTCCCCCTTGAAAGTCGAAAATTCGATGAGCTGAGACAAAGGAAGAAAACCAAGTTAAGCGAAAAATTGCCAAGGAAGAAATGAGAAAGACTAATATTTCTTCATTTTATATGATTAGTAAGTCAAGTTTGTGCACCTCATTGTTAAAAGTGAAAACCAAATACGCAAAAAAGAGGATCCTTAATGACATCTAAAGGCGAAGATTTGTGCAACTCATTGTCAAAAGTGAGATTTTGATAGATTAAAACTGGATGCTTAATGAAATGGAAATGCTAGAAATTATAAAGAAGCATTATACATGATCAAAAAAACGTGGTTTTTTTTTAAGGGTACGTCAACTAATTAAGATCCCTTTTAGTCGTATAGATTAGATGAACATTGTATCGCGTTCACATACAACAAATGTGACTTTTGTTCAATAAAAAGCATTAGTAAAATGACAAAGTAAAGTGTTCATCTTCAAAAGTATCTTCGGTAATGAGGAAGTAATTACTAGAAACATAATAATTAACTGGGTGAGTACATTTATATATCAGTAAATGAGGAATTAAGTAATATTCCATAGTTGAATATACAAAAAGGTGTTCATAAAAGTTTGGAATTAGAAATTTCCACAGACTAGTGGACCAGTGATTCTACATAGATAATGTTTGTCTTTGCAAAGTCTTTTTTCTTTAATCTTTTTGTTTGTGGAAGTAGTTGATTTGCAAACTTTGGCTTTCTGAAAACTTTTTGTTTCTAGAATTTTTGTGCTGAAACCTTGATGGCTAAGATTGGGATTATATTGGCCTCCCATAGTTGATACTTTTGAAAAAAATTAGAGGTTGGAGGAACACAAGAAGTGATTTTTTTACCATATAACCCTGTGTATTTTGGTTGTTTCTCTCAAAATTCAAGAACCCAACGTTTACAATTTGCACATCTTCCTAAGATAACCCCAACTTGCGAAATTTCATTAAGCTTGATACTTCCCGAGGTGTCGTTTCAGGTCATTGGGTTTGGGTTCAACTCATCTCGGGTCTCGAGTTGTCTTTGGATCAGGTCATTAAGCTTAACTGGGTTCGGTTCCACCTATGTATCTGCAGTTCTGCACCATTATATTCCGTAATGTTCATGATATACTATTTACTGAATTACACGCATCAATTGCCAAAAAAAAATAAAAAATTACACGCATCATTTTCCCACTTATTCAAATCAACTCTGACCTCCTCTTATGAGATCGAACTCTAATAGTATACAAAACTTTCTTCTCAGCTCGTTGTATCACAAATACTAAGACTAAATTTGTTAATTTGCACAACCATTATGAAAAATAATTTTAAATATCCAAAAGTTTTCAGATCAGAAGTTGGATATCAGGTACTGCAGTTTCAAATATGCTGATTCATCTCTATCATATAAGGGAAGGTGGGAGCAAACGGTGTCCACATGAAATGATAAGTCAATAATTATCTATTTGACATAATTATCAATCAATACAAGTTTCAAAAAGTATTCCATTTAACATTGATTCCAAATCTTTGAATAATGAGGAAAGTTGTTATATGAAGGAAAAAAAAAACTTTGAAACTACAATTCAAAAATATTAATCCATACAACACAAACACCATTATTTTACTTAAAATCTGAATTACAATAAAATTAAATTCTTACATAACATACATTCATAATTCGCCATCGTCCTTATAACAAGTTCGTTCAACTATGTGCAAATCGAGTATCTAACAACTATCAAATAACTTTAAGTTGAAATACAGTCGAAAAATTGGCAATTTATTGCTTCGTACATAATGCGTTTAATCCCTCTGAACATTGTCATGTACGAAATCGCTGTTTTTTTAAATTATAGCCTAAAGATTATGAAAAAATATGTGTTCATCATGAACTATTTAATATATCACGTGCATAACTCTTTAATATAAAGGAAAGGGACAATGTGATATACTGTAACCCTATGAAAAATTATTAAGTAACGTTTAGATTTAAAAACTAAAGCACAAAACTTTAAATTCACTCACGCATCACGTGCATAAATTGCTAGTGCTAACCTAATAAACGGGTCGTAGTCTTTTTGTAATACTGTAACTATAAGTTCTCCATATGAAAAGGGTTGTGCAAGGGGAAGCATAAATGTTCATGAGAAATTAATGAGACCAATGTGTTTCTTCTAAAACACCTCTTCATGAATCTAAGTACTACTTATTGAAGATCTTTACTATAGTAACTAATCAAAGAGGTCAAAGCAAAATCACAACACAGCTTTGCAATATTCCAAAACAAAGGACAATACCAAATTGGAGCTCAAGGAGTTGCCACTGTCTATAGAAAGCTTTAACAAACACTACGAAAACAAAGACTGGACAATTATTAAATCTATCTTTTAATAATTTATTATATTATGATTAATGTCGAAAAAGGAGTTAATACGCTAGTTGCTGACAAGGAAATACGAGTAGAGAGGAAAATTACGTTTTGTAATCAGAACGTGAGCAAATAAATCTTCAATTTTCTGAAAGGCGTCAAACCCGGTCCCAAGACACCTTCATCCAGTATACTAAAATCTGTGGGGAATTTTATGAGTGTTTGAAATGAAAAGTTTTGGAATAATCCTTGATCTTCTGAAAGCTCCAGCAGAGATGTCAGAACGAGCTTCTATTCTCAACGGCCTTCTTAATTCTGCAGGTAAAGTCATCAACTGACATGGTGCCCAGTTCCCCACCAAATCTGGATCTGACAGTGACAGATTGCGCTTCCACTTCTTTAGGGCCCACAACTGCCATTAATGGGACTCTCTGCTTCTCTGCGGTTCTGATGAGCTTAGGCAGGCGCTCACCATGACAAACTTCAGCACGTATACCATCTGCCTTGAGCATGTTGGCGACCTCATTACAGTATTCGAGCTGCAGAAAGACCCATAGTGATGTTTGCTCAAGATGTCAAATTTCACCCACGATAAAAAAAAGTGCATATTCTGATATTCTAGTAACATAATATTGCACAAAGATTCATCAATTCTTACCTGTGAGTCAGTCACAGGCAGGACCCGAGCTTGAACAGGAGAGAGCCATAATGGGAAATCCCCAGCATAATGCTCTATAAGAACTCCAAAGAATCTCTCCAAGGATCCAAGTACTGCTCTGTGGATCATGATAGGCCTTTTCTTCTCTGAATTGGAGTCGACATATGTAATGTCAAATCTTTCTGGCAAATTGAAATCAACCTGCGATAAGCAAGCGTAGGTTAATATCTTAGCTAGCGAATTTAATCACTCGATGCAAATTCCGTATGTACATTTTATTCGATTATTTATGTCATATCTAACGATAAAACTAATAAAGTCCCCTTAAGAAAAGGGTCTCCTAATGCCTCTTTGTACCTTTTCAGTTTTTACAATTAAAAAACTAGTACTAATAAAATAAACAGATATAGTCATTTCATGCTTGACAAGAAAGAAATCACCAGAATAATTAAGCTCCTCTAACAGCATATGTGCCCCGATAATTTAATTCTTACAAAAAACTGTCTTGTTGTTTTTACCTGAATTGTTGAGCACTGCCATTTTCTTCCAAGTGCATCTTCAATTTTAAGATCAATTTTCGGGCCATAGAAGGCACCCCCACCTTCATCAATTTCATAGCTCCAGCCTTTATCATCTAAAGCGTGTTTAAGAGCAGATGTAGCCTTTTCCCATATATCATCACCTCCAACAGCTTTTTCTGGCCTTGTAGATAGATTCACCTCATATTGATGAAAACCAAACTGAAGCAGTATTTGCTCTGTAAGATCGAGAACCCCCCTTATTTCATCTTTAATTTGATGCTCTAAACAAAATATATGTGCATCATCCTACAATAGTGTGAATACAATTAGTCAAATACACAAAGATCACTAAGTAAAGTTTCAGAGAGGTCACATGCTAGGCACAGACACAAGAGAAGATAAATGGATAGCCAATCTTTCACAAGACTACATCTTTAGCATAAACTTAAAGGGGGGGGCAGCAGCCTGATTCCTACACAAATGTAAAAACAAAAGGTACACAGATAATAGGGATTTCAGCACTCATTTTGACTTGAAAATCATAAATATAAACTGAAAAGGATGCCTCTCTCGTACTTCAAATAATGGTACATAAAAAGGTTCGAAGCAACAAATTACTAGTCTCATTGATGGATTAACACATTATCTGATAATCTTAAGGGAGGAAGCAGCATCCTCGGACTTGCTTAAGACATTATCTGATTTTCTTAGTTATTTATCATTCAAAACTCAAGTGCCATAAGGGACTCAACAGATATAGCCGAGTGATTAATGCAATTTTGAAGCTAAAAAAATTTTCCTCATGACCCAGACACAAGATGTAGAGAGAGAGAGAGGAGAACACAATCCTGAAATAATAAACAGGTTAATGAACATTGACAACTACAGAGTTGCATAAGATAAACAATGAGCTTCTTACATGGGTCGAAATATCAAATATGGCTTTCACATTAAGTTCCGAAATAGTGGATGCTGCCAAAGGGAGTGGCGATTCCATAAGCAAAAAGGAAGACACTCATTGAATATTTTGAATCACACAAAAGCTTCTAACACTCGAGTAATCAAGCTGCTAACAAAAATGATTTTTCTTTTTTTTAGAAAAAGATAAATCCAAATAAAGTCACGGTAAGACTTCATACCTGGGTGAAACCTCTTACACGGAAAAGGCCATGCAAGCTTCCAGATAACTCGTATCTATAAACTGTTCCCAGCTCCGCGACTCTAATTGGAAAATCTCGATAAGAGTGCATTTTTCTTTTGTAAATCAAAATGTGGTAAGGGCAGTTCATTGGTCGTAGTTGATAAAGCTCATCCTCGATGTTCATTTGGTCATACATATTCTCTTTGTAGAAATCGAGGTGACCACTTATCTTCCATAGATCTCCCTTCGCAACATGGGGAGTGTACAGCATACTGTATCCACGTTCAATGTGCAATTTTTTCCATGTATCTTCAATGATGTGCCTCACAATGGCGCCTTTTGGATGCCAGAAAACCAAGCCTCCTCCAGCATCTTCCTGAATATATCACACAATGATACTTCATCACATATTAACAATAATAATGCAGATGCAGAAGTAATAATATTATCTACTAATTACATGAGGTTGTGCTATGCTGTAATGAACTGACATAGCTTGGACTGAATTTAAGAAACTGATTATAGAAATAAGATGAACTTTGATTGATAAATTCTGGAAAACAGTGGGATAAAATGATAACTACAAGCTTTTGAGAGGCTTGCACTCTCCCAATTACCAAACTAATCTCGCAACAATATTCAGCATACTTTATCTCTCCCTAATATGCCCTAAATATAGTGCTTCTCTAAAAAACTACCCATCTTCTTCTTCAAGCTACTATCAAGTTGATAATAATTCTACTACCCAAAGTACCCCTGTCCACAATATTGATTCATACATATGCATTATATAATTCTATGTTATCATGTAGACTACTTTACCCCTTCCTGACGTAAGTGTTCTCATCTTGCTATAGGAGTCACTAATCTTCAAAAAAGTTCTTATAAATGATTCCACTACGCCGTGCAAGTATGCAACCACACTAAAGCGTGCACACACACACACACACACATAAATGTGTGTGAGCATGTATAAATATAGATATGAACAAATGTGAGTAAGCGTATAGTTCATATGCAGAAGTGCACATACATGGGAATACATATTCACATTCACGCACACAAGAGAGAGAGAGAGCCGTGAACACGCGCACACACAAAGTCTTATTCTTTAAAGTTTAATTGGTGACTGAAATGGTGCAAGGCAGCTTCAAAAATTAGCAGAAAGGATCTCAAATCTCAATACACTTCTCGGAGAAAGAGTGTCCTCTTTACAAAAAAAGTTCGCAAAGGTATAGCTCATAGAGCCTGATTCTTCCCAGTTCTTAAAAAGCAAAGGGGAATTTCTTTCGTTCTACAATCATAATCTCTTTTCAACAAAGCAATGAGAATTATTCTAGTCAATCTCTCCATACCTAAACTTTTCGTAGTAAATTAGCCAAAAGCCTAGAAGATTCAAACTTCAGCCTACACTACAGAGTCTAAACCCTAAACCTAAGAATTCCTTCCTTCATCTAAACCTGGGGTTCAGGATTTTGATCTTCAGTAGATCTACTGTAATAAGGTAAAAAATTTATGGCAACCACAAGTGGCAACCTCGTCAGTAATTTTCACGCCAATATATGAGCCTCCGTTGACAGTGGCCAACAGCTGCCAGTTGTGGTGCCCCAGAGATCATGATTTGTGATAGAGGATGAAAGGGGTGTTTTAATTTGAATAGTAATTGTATGTAGAAGGAAAATATATTTCTATTGCTACTGAATTTTAGCAGGGCCTATCATTTTGGAGGTAAATATGCGGCGTCACCAGAGGCACACAAAACCATCAAGTTCTTCTAGGGGACAAGGGAGAAGCCAAGACAAAAGAGATTTAAAATTTTAACATGATTATATGACAGATGACCGTCAAGCAGCTTTCACACACTTATGAGCTTGACTCCGACTCAACACAAACTCCATTAGCACTTATATAGTACAAAGAACGAAGCTTGAGCCACTTAATTCTATAAAGAACTCAGCTTTTCCATAACACCTGATGCCCCTTATTAGCAATCGCGGAGTCATGGATGATCTGGTATTCAGCAATTGGCAGAAAGATATGAAAATGATATCTTGCTTCCAGCATCAGCATTTTAAGAGAAAATCCTACTATAAGCTTTCCGAATGGAACTACAAGTCTACAATCAATAACCTAGTGAACAGGACAAATAAATCTTGCGAACAGACAACAATGTGCGGGAAATAACGGATAAGGCATGAACTGAAACATCTATAGATAATCTTAGAAAAGCAAGAAGCAATAGACTTTGGATACCTGTATGGAAAACAGGTCAAGATCTTGGCCAAGACGCCTGTGATCGCGCCGTAGAGCTTCTGCTTTGAAATGCAGGTAAGCTTTCAGCTGTTCTTCATTTTCCCATGCTGTGCCATAAATCCTTTGTAGCATTGGCCTCTTTACATCTCCTCTCCAGTAAGCACCAGCAACAGATTCAAGTTCAATGGCTCTCCTATTAATAGTTCCAGTAGATTCAACATGTGGCCCAGCACAAAGATCCCACCATTCATCCCCTACAAGTAGATAGAGTAAATACATTACAAGACAACAAATTAAGAAAATATATCAAGAGCATAAACTACATTGCACTAAACAATTAAAAAACTCAGAAAGGCACAGAAGTGTATTATGCAAGACATATCAAACACATAATCATCATAACTTCCATAACTGGATAGCACAGGAATACTTAGCAAAACCATCATATTGACACAATTTCTCAAACTTCATAACTGGATAGCACAGGAATACTTGGCAAAATCATCATATTGACACAATATCTCAAACTTCAGCAATTTCATCAAACTGCTCTGAAAAATTCTGCATCATAACCAAATGAATACAATTATAACAACTCTGATAGGAAATTTCATAAGAATAACAGATTCAGCAGATGCGAACCAAGCAGAACATTTTTCCAAGTCTTATAAAGTAAAGTTATCTTCACCGATTCTTAGCTCGATTATCTAGCTATGTCAAATACAAAATGACGGACTTAAAACCCTATGATAGAATGGATAGCCAGAGAGAGTTTTCTAAATTCTTTTTCCACATTTTATGCTACCAAGAAGATGCATGAGTCAGACAGAAGAAAAATGTTCAGAAAGAGAAAAATCAGGGTACAAAAGAATTATCACAGTAAAGATGCCAAATACCTCCTCCTACTGGAAGCAAAAGAAAGATACCACCTTATAGTGTTCAAAGTTCAACGTTAAACTCATTAGCAAAGGACTAACCAAACAGAAAAGATAACTCAAAGTGCATACAAATAAAACTGCATAACAAAGAAAGAGACCCTGAAAACTGAAAAGACCCCAAAAAAATATGCCCAAAGTGATGCTAGGAAGATAGCCCAATCACGCAAGAGACCACAATCTTTAACCTTGTTCATCTTTAGCCATACTACCCAGAGAAGCACCAGAACTACACTACTGTAAAGTATCTTATAATCCTTATCCCTCATGATACAAGCAAAAAACCCACCCAGTTTCACTTTCACCTGTGACTCTGTGAGGCTTATGCAAAAGAAAGTTAGCTGCTTTAAACTGCCTGACACTTTCCGAACTAACAACCCTTTGTAGAGCAGGCAGCAGTGCACAAGCAGAGCTGGAAAGATAGTGCAATTCAGTTAGCAGAAATACAGCTTACCATGAGTGTCAAGCTTATACAGCACTGTCACCCTTCACCCTTGTAGGGACAATTGGTTTTCTAAAAAAGAACGCAAGGAGGTATGTGTCTAGAACTCTAGATGACGTGTTTGTCCCACAATTAATTGACGAAGGAATTACAGAAAAATACACTACTAGAATCGCAATTCCATGCTGTAAACCTCGAGATTTGGAGAAGCTAAACTGTAACATAAATAGAGAAACAGAAGAATAAGGGAAAGGAAGCTCGTAAGACACATATTAGAAAGCTTTCTGCTTTGCCTCAACAGCTATCTAAATCAGTGCAAATGTCGGTAAATGAAATTGACATGACAGATTAACTTGATGATGGTCTACAAGTGTTACAGATTTCTGTAGTGGTCACATTGAAGAGAAGATTAATCTTTTTTCATTTTTGAGAGGATGTTTGAAGAGAAGATTATCCACGGAAAAAAGCCAGACTCATTAAAGGGACCAATGCCAGCAACATTTACTGAAGATATGCATGATAGTAAATGCAAATACAGCTGCAAGCATGTCACATTTTTCAAACCTAAATCAAAAAATTAATTAAAGTTTCTACTGTATCAGGTAGCAAAAGATTAGTCACATGTAGGAGCAAATGTCACAACTGAAAACAAAAAGAAAAAGCAATCATGAAAGCTCATACTTCTTTACAAAAGCTTACCAATGTGATATACTGTAATGGGTTCTTCTTTAATGCTGTCCAAAATCTCCAACTTGTAAGGTTCATTCTGAGCCATTATTCTCTTCTGGGCTTCATCCCGAGAAACTTCTTCTCTCACTAGCGGTAAGTTTCGACTAATAATGCGGTCCTACAGACGATGTAAGAAATAAATTCTGTACCATGAAACCATAAACTAATAAATACTTTACCCAGCTAGAAGTAACTATGGTTAAGAATTTGATTGATAAACAGTTCTTAACTAACCATTTCCTTCTTAATTCTCTTCAGGTCTTTATCAGTTATAGGATCCATATCGAAATCATAATAAAATCCATTATCGATCCATGGGCCAATTGTCACTTTGGCATTCGGGTACAGCTTCTGAACAGCCATGGCCATCACATGTGCACACTGCAAACAAGTATACCAGCATTACTCCCCATAACCAGTAAAAATTAATTAACATACCAATTAGCAACACAATGCCGGAGCTAACAGATAAGAGTAATCCTGTCAATGGTCGACTGGTCGTACATATTTGCACATAGTGAAAACAAATTCTATCATAAGAAAGATGAGAGGTCATAATGTCATACAAACAGAGCTACTAACTACTAGTGCACAGAAACTCAGATGGGTCTAGGAAACTCTCCAAGATTTGTGCTCTTTTTTTATCTTATCATATATCCTCAATTTAAACAGCAAATGAGAACTCAATTTAGAAGTCATATATTATATTGATCTAGTTTACATAAGGGTGCATTGTCTTCACCATATTTTCCCGAACTAAACTTATCTCCACTTATCATAACTTACATGAATTTATTGGAACTTATATTAACACCTTACGAGAACTTATCGGGACTCATCTATCCTGAAACTAACTTTTTTAAGGTGAAGAGAACGCACCCTGAGCAAACTTCTAAGTCCCGAACTTCCACACCTCCAGTCCTCCAGCCATTGCAAGCTTCCACCAAAAATTTTAATCCAGTGACTACCCAAATGTAAGTAAGATACAAACAATTTTCAATCCACTATCAAGAGGTTATAGGCCTGAGCCAGAGAACCCTCCATCTCAAGTTTGCACCTTTCTTTCACACATTTCATCCAATTAAACACCAAAATATAAGAACCCAAATATACTCATTTTAGCAATAAAAATACAAAAGACCAAATGCACCTATGTCATGTTTCCATGTATACTTCACGAAATTCATCCAATTGGGTACCCCAAACTCAAATAACAATCAAACTTCCGTCCACTCTACACAAATTAAATCCAATGGCATACCCAAAATTCAGATAACATAGAATATTAAGTACCCATTTCAAGTTTCAACCTTTTTACACAATTCACACCAAATTGGGTACCAAAAATTCAATTCACCCATCTAATTCCCCTGTTTCAGAAATCAAAAACAAAAAACCAAAAAACACCCATTTCCTTCATAAATTAAGTTTCAAAAAGAAGAAAAAAGAAGGCAAAAAATAAAATAAAAAACTAAACCATTAAATAAAGCAATGAAAACTCACCGTATGACGAACCCTCAAAAGCTTTTCAGAAGATTCATTGGTGGGAAGCTTAACTCTAACCTCAGAAAAACTTCCCTCCTCCAAAGTTTTCTCATCTTCATCAACTAAAGTTTCTGTAGATTCAGGAGAAGCAATAGCAGAAGTGCAGAACCCATTATTACGCCTAGTTTGTAAAGAAAAAGAGGTTATTTTTGTGGGAGAGATTTTGGTGGAAATTGAGAAGCCATTTTTGAGAGAAGAAGTGAGAGAAGGAGAGGTAGAGAGCTTAGTTAGGAGGCGAAGAGAGTTGGAGAAGAGAGAGAAAGTTATGGGTGTGGTGGTCGCCATCCTATGGATGACCAACATGGTGGTGGCTCTCAGATTTTATCGAAATATTTACCAGAAAATTTTGTGATTTTTTTATGTCGCTGTCTTTGATAATCAGCTTTGTGAAGGCCATAAAATTTTGTGAAGTACAAAGAATTCTCACTTCTCAGTTCTCACTTCTCACCTGGCTGTGTGGTGAAGCTTTTTTTTTCAACAAAATGGTAAAATAAAAGTTTCTTTTTCAGGTAATGCCGTTAAATTCTACGTTGTATCCGACTTTTCGAACTTTTCACATTATACATTTCAACTTTCTAAACGTTATATAAAATACCCTCATAAGAAAAAGAAAAAATTAACAGGAACAGTCTCAACTATGGGCATTACGTCATTTTCAACCCAACTACTGATTATTTCTTAGCAGCCCCAACTATTGGGTATATTTTATATGAACGGTCCCAATTGACTAGTTACCTGTTCAACAGGTTAAATTTTTTATTTCTTCCTCCTCTTTCTCTTTCCTTCCCTTCACCCTCCCCTACCTAGGGGTGTAAGTGGATTGGACTGGATTGGACTTTGCCAAATCCAAATCCAGTCCAAAGTTTTTTGGACTCGAGAAATTGAGTCCAAGTTCAATCCAAATATTTTTCGAGTCCAGTCCGTCAAGTCACCGATAATTTTTTCTTGAGATCCAAATCCATTCCAAATTAGTCCGATTGTTATATTTTTTTTTCCCAATTTAGATTCAATGATTCACAACTTTTTTGAGATGCTTGAGCATTTGACATCTGATTTAATTATCAATGTCCATATATTAGATTGAAAGCTTAAATTAAAGTAAAATACTATGAATAAAAAGTTGAATTAAATGCCTACCTTGATCTAAGTTGAGAGGAAGCAGAGAGACTGAGAATATAATCTGAGATAGAAATAGAGAATGCGAGAGTCGAGACAGCGAGGTAGAAAGAAAATGAAGGAGTGAGAGGAAGTGAGTAGTGAGGAGTTAGTGAGATAGAATTAGTTGGCTACTAGCCTTTCTTAAGAAGTAGATCTTCTTAAGATCATTTACTTATTTAACAAATGGAGCCAAGTGAAATTGTCTCAGCCAAGTGAAATTTTCTAGCGCACTTGAACTATTTAGAGAGGGAAGGTTGAAAACTCTATAATATTAAAATTGTATCAATTATATATATATATATATATATATATATATATATATATATATATATATATATATATATATATAAATATTTTTGGAGTGGGTGGACTGACTTTCCGAAAAAGGGTGAGTCAAATCCAAATCCGAAAATATTTGGATTCGAAAATTTGAGTTCGAGTCCAACTGTCAGAAAAATTTCACCCGTCACCCCGATCAAGCCAGTTTGACCTGGACTGGACGGGACTCTGACTTTTCACGATCCGCTTACACCCCTACCCCTACCACCCCTCTGCCTCTCCTCCTCTGTTTCGAACCACTTTTCTCTCTCTCCTGTGTTTGGGTAGGCTACCCACGCACCACCGCAATGCCGCCGTAAATCCTCCAAACTCCGACCACTAGAGCACCAAAAAAAGCCACCTGAAACACCAACTAACCTTGTAATGGACCGTAAACAACTGCGGCGAAGAAGAGTGATTGGCAAGGGAGGGGGGTTTCGTGGGTGGCAGGGACTCTTCGAAAACAGCCAGCAATCTCATAGCTCGGGATTTTCACACTCTTTCTCTCTCTCCTCCCTCTTCCACGTCTTTCTCTCTCCTGGTGCCTCCCTCCTCCACGTCTTGGGTGGCTATGGTTACAGTTGGTTTCGAAAAGCTAGGGTTTTCGGGGCTGTGTTTGTCGGTGGAGTCGTGGAGGAGTGGTTTCGGGTGGCCACCAGAAGCACAACGACAACAATTGGGTCAATAAGATTGAACCCATCAGCAAATGGATTAACACGAATTCGAAAGAAATCAGAGTCATTCTTAATCATACTAGCGAAATACAAAGACCAATCAACAACACCCACAATTGCTAGAACAGAGAGAGGTAATGGCAGCGTTTTCTGACTTTCTCCTCTCCTTGTTCAGTGCTGCCATGGTTTTCTCTCTCCTCTCCTTAACTTTTGCCATCTCAATTAGATTCAGGTATAGAATTCAACAAAAATGGGAGGATTAGTCCATTCAAGCAGGGGGCATCAGGGTGGTTTCCGGGGTGGCGAGAATGGTGGGGGTGGTGGTTTGGGTGGGTTTTTGGGTGTTTCGAGGGGGGGGCTTTTGGATGGGGTAGATGATGGGTCGAGTTTTTCAGGTGGTGGGGGGCCTGCGGCAGGTTGGTGGAGTGTCATGGTGGTTTTATGGGTGGCAAGAATGGTGGGTCGATGGTGGAGGTGATTTTACCTGCTAGAGCAGGTCATTAACCTGCTGGGACCGTTTTTATAAAAAATGATGCATAGTTGGGACTGCTCAGAAATAATCTTTAGTTGGGACTAAAAATGGCGGAACGCCCATAATAGGGACTGTTCCCATCCATTTAACTAGATTTTTAAACTTTCTTACCATGTGGGTATTTTGGGGTGTCATCTTGAGAGATTGAAGGCTGAGTGGAGTTTGGGGTAGTATTTTCCATTGGTAAGGGTATATGGTGCCATTTAGATAGCTGATAGTTTAGGGGTACAATATGAAAAATTCAAAAAGGTCGGATACAACGTGGAATTTCGTAAAACACAAGGGCAATGTAAAAAAACCTAAAAAAAAAATTACCTCGTCACAACTATTACGCTACGGGGTAATAGTCGTAATACAACTCTCTCACAACCACAAAAAAAGAGGGGTTTTAGGGATTAATGAAAAATAACAATAACAATAACTTTTAGAATATTATTGATTGGTTGAGAATAGAGATGGGCATGGACCCAGGACCTGACCCAGACCCGGTTGGACCCGACGTCCCGACCCATTTGAAGGGTCTGGGTCTAAAAAATTGAGACTCATTGGGTCTGGGTCAGATCTGGGTCTAGGTGGTAAAATTCGGGTCTGGATTCGGGTCTCATGAATTCAGACCCGGCCCCGCCCCATAAACCCATTTTTGTTTTTACATATTAAATATATGTATTATAATACAAAATATATAAATTCTGGATTCCTACTCAAACAAATATGTGTAAGCTAGCAATTTTCAATCTTAAAACTTAAATTAAAATGACTACTAAACAAACCTTCAAGATTCTGGAAGATTAAAATTTTCGGCGACGTCGAAAAAAGTTAAATTCGCCCGAAATTATTTTCTATCACAGATACTGGAAGATCAAGATTTCCGACTTCTAAATCTTTTTTTCTCAACCATGGAGGAAGAGAACAACACTATGTAGCACAAGAAGATGATCATATATGATCAAATCTTCCATATCCTTTTGATAATATATCTTCTTTTGGTAGTATCTTAATGAATCGACATCACACATGCTTTTTCATAGAGCGTTAATGAAAATTGATGATATTTAAATCTTTTGTTGAATTATTATATGTTTTGATGGTTCATTTTATTGAGATGTGTATGTGTAAATAGGACCCTTAGCTGCAGTGTGCCTTCTCTATATGTTAATTTTACTATCTTATTTATTAGGTTTTTCCTATTTGATATAACAAATTTCTTGTTATTTCTTTGTCTCTAGAGTAGCTACACCCACAACAATTTTGCTTTCCTCTTTAGCCTTTGCTTTGTCACATGTAGCAGCTACTTTGGACTTTAACTAGTGCTTACATCCGCAATCTCTTTTGTTTGGTATATATCTTTAATTTTTCATTTTAATTATGAAATTTCAATAATTATTATTCCAATTTATTTCTAGAATATATCCTTTTAAATTTTGTGGTATTTGATTAAATCACTTTATTTGATTAAATCTTGTTGCACCAATTGCGCAACCCAGTTCCTGAGATTTTAGAGGCCTAAGGGTCAATCTGCAAATTCGGGCCCTAATTACGGGTGTTAATCTTCCTATTCGAAATGAAAAATAGACCGGTTTTTGGTCCAAGTATTCTAAAGCTTTGATTTTTCGGTCCAGATCGGTTGGCCATACTTTTTTTAAAATATAAAACTTAATTTTACTATATTTTATCTATTTTTTTACATATAATATATCAAAACATTATTATTATATTATTAATATCTATAATTTTTTCAAATATTAAATAAATTATGATTATAAACCCAAAATTACGATTAATTTTTAAAGTGAAAAAAAAATTAAAATTAAAATAATATGGGTCCAAACGATCCAAACCATGATCAAACTAGTTTTTTCTAATCTTGTCTACGTCTCGAGAATTTTGAATTTTCGGTCCGCGGTTCGGTCCCAAAATCCAAATATTTTGGAAGCCGAATAAACTTATGCCAAATTTAGGGAGAAAAATAGGTTAATTGGCGAACGAATTAAGATTTTGAGAACTTAGAAAGATATGTAAAATGTATTTTGATCCATATATTATCAGGTATAACAAATGAAATCCAATTAACATTCCTACTTCAGTTGAGGAAGGTACCTCCATTAAAAAGCATGCGGCTCAGTTGTGTCTATCAGTTTTCTCCACTGGATAGAAAGAGATGATCAACATAACATGTTCCACTACTTTCATCATTTCCTCCCCCATCTTCTTTTCCTGCCATACCTGTTGTAGCCTAAAATATCTACGGCTCCTTTAGAGACACTTGGGCCCATCAGGGCCGTACACGTGTCCTCTTATAATAAATAAAGGAAAAAAGATTTGAACCCTTGGGTTGTAACCAGTTGGGAGAAAAGGCTTACTTTTCTGGCCTAAAAGTTAGTCAGAGCCCAAACCTTTGAAGGTGGCTGCAGGTGATTGGTTGATAAACCATCACAAATCATAGTTTGCCAAGTGTCATGGTCTGATTGCTTAGCCAATCAGATGCCACTATTCTAGGGCAATTTTTAAGGATAGCTGTCATACCACAATCACTATAAATACCCCTGAAATCAGGAGAAAGATCATTCAATGCAAACAATGTAAACTTACTCTGAAGAAATACTCTCTCACTTTCTCTCTCTATCTCTACTTTCTCCTTACAACTCCTGATATCTGACTTAAGCTTCGGAGGGGGAACCACCACCCAAACCTCCAGGGTGAGTCCCTTTTTGCAGGTTCGGGAACGAAGCTCAGGCTCGGACCAAGCAGCTTCGGACATTGTTGCACAAGTCTCCAAGTGAAGAACATCAAAGGGATACTAGTTTACTTGCTAGACAAGAAGGCTCAACTTGTAGCTTACTTGTTGGACAAACATACTAAATAATACCCAATTCTTAGATGATCTTCAATTTCAGTTAAAGTTCAGCAAGATTTGGGTTGTATTAAACCTTACAGCTCTGATACCATGAAGAAAGATTAAAACTTTCTCAAGAAATAAGTCTGGTTTTGAGAGCTCAATTAAGCTCATGTTTTCTCTCTATTTATCAAGGGTTGCGCCTCTTGCTTACAAACCTAGGGATCATCTACCTTTTATACAATAACCTTAACCAATGAGAGAAAGACAACAAAAAGCTCTAGTTGTACATTAATATAAGACAAATTATACATCTATTGTAAGTTATGCATCAGGTTTTAGGAAGGTAATCCACTATTTTCTTCAAGAAGTCATGATATTTGAGCTTAGAGATTCTTTAATGGTAGTTAAGGAGAAAGAAAGAGTAAGAGAGAGAAAGAGAGTAGGGAAGAGAGTAGGAGTGAAGCAAAGATTAGGGAGATGGAATGCAGTTGTAGAATTTCAAAATTCAACTTTTTAAAATGAAATTGAAATTCTGTAAAATAGCATGGAATTGACCCAAATTCAAACTTAAATTCTTTAAACTCCCAAACAAGGTATTTGGGCCAATTTCATCTTTTCATTATTTCAAATGAAATGAGTCTTTATTTTGACTTTTTTTTGTGAGATTCAACTCCTGTGTGACTGCCATTGCGGGGATTAGTTACTTTTTATAGAGTGGCGTCATTGCGATGGATCTAGGAGTCTTTTACAGACTTCATTTGGTGACTTATGGATAATTATATTTTTAAATATTAAAATAACAATTTTATTTATTTCATTATTAAATGCATATACATGCAGATTTATATCTGTTGTACAAATGTATAGGGTTGAAAGTGGCATGAAGATCGGTGCTTTGTATGGGCTCCATCGTTTTTACAGACCCATACCAGATGACGTGCTTCATTGGAGTTTGAGCCATTCTAGTTTCCTGTACGGACTAATAGGTTTGGCCATGTTTGGTGGTGTTGCACTCGCATTTCCACCGCACTTACCTAGTTTTGATGTTACTTTATGTTTTTTTACATTTAAAAGCAGTTATATCAATTATTAAACAATATACATGCTAATTTATGTACGGTTGATTTTTAATTTATTTATATTGTTTTAAGCAATATTCTAAAAATCCCGTCGTCAAATAAAGGAGGTTGATGTTTTGTACAAATATAAGCACCGTTTTTTCTTTTTTCCAAGTGAATATAGCTGAATTCAACACCGATCCTGAGATTTTAGAGGCCTAAGACGACTCTGCAAATTGGGGCCCTAATTAGGGGTGTTAATCTTCCAATTTGAAATGAAAAATTGACCGGTCTTTGGTTCAAGTTTATTTATGTTTTGATTTTTCGGTCCAAAGCGGTTGGACATATTTTCTTTTTTGTTTTTTATATACAACTTAATTTTACTACATTTTATCTATTTTGTCATAGATGTATTTTGACATTATCAATATATTATGTTTTGCAATGTTTGTAATTTATATGTTAGGAAGATATAATCATGTTGTAATCCCACTAGATTCGTCTCAATAGATAATTTTGAAATATTAATTTTTATAATTTACACAAATACATAAATTAAAGATATTAAGACTTAAAATTTTTATTAGTAATCGGAAAATGTCAAAATGTAGCTATTTTTGTTCGACACATGAAATGTTATTTATAATAAATGCTCTTTAAATTACATTAGATAGTGTTTGCGACAATTCTTCATTTCAAACACTATCTAATGTAATTTAAAGAGTTTTTATTATAAATAACATTAGATAGTGTTTGCGACATTTCTTCATTTCAATTCTGGTATGCAAACTAAATTAACTTTTTAATTGGGAAAATAAGTGATTCTAAATCCATAATTTCACTATTAGTGTGTTGTTTGACTATACATTGGAATTTTAATTCTACAATAACTTTTTATATTGACCTAAACTAAATCTTAAACAATTTTTCCTCATATTTAACCAATAAAGTTAAACAAATCTAAATCTTAAAATTTTTCTCTCTTTCTTTAATCTTCAAATTATGCAGAAGATATCATTCATAATATTAAAAAGATGATTTGTTATCGATAGTGGCAAAGATGCTGAAAAAGTACACGGTGATGCTAAATCGAGTGCTGGAAGTTGGAACACCCTTTTAATAAAGCGTCGCTGCCACGTCAAGAGAGTTGAGAAAGAGAAGAGTGAGTTAAAAAGAGACAAGGCGACGAGATAGATGAAAAGAGAAATGGTGAATTAAAGAAGAAAAGGCGACGAGATAGTTGAAAAGAGAGAACTTGAGAAAGATTTGGTTGTACCACATAGGATTTAGAATTGTTGTAGCTGATGATTTGTTTCTAGTCTTCAACTTTAATACTTTACTATTGATGATTTTTTTTTTTCAAATTGTGACTATCTCCCTTGGTCCTCTAATAAAATTTACTTCTTTTTCTCGAATAGAGGTTGAGGAGAGTAAATATATAGAGAGCAGCCCATATTGTGTAGGGCCGACCACACCTATAAACATAGGTGTAGTCGTGCGTGCGCGTATCAGCCTGTTAGCTAATTTTCAAAAGGTCATATCTCACTCGTGTCTCATCAAAATTGAGCTTTTGATCATGTGTTGGAAAGCTATCGAGCCAAATTTTCATCCCTAACTCGAGTCTTCCCAAAATATTGAGTGTGATGTGAGATATGACCTTTTAAAGTTGACCCTTGTGCACAAACCCTTATGAACAAATGAAGTTACTCTTATGAACAAATGGACACTAGTGGAAAAAAACGAAAGGGCTGCGGTCAAAACAGCCCTAAGGGCTGCGTTTTTGGCCAGCAGCCCTTTTCGTAGCAGCCCTTCACTAAAAGTGAAGGGATGCGGTTCTAAACCGCAGCCCTTCATTATACAAAGGGATGCGGTTAATAGTCAAAACTGCAGCCCTTGATGACCAAAAAAAAGTTTTTATTTATTTATTTTTTTTGCATTTTTTGAGTCCTAAAAACAACCAGAAATTTCGATTTGATTAGAGCGAGTATTCTAAAATTAAATTTGATTTGAGCGAGCCCTTAATGTTTTCGATTTGAGCGAGCCCTTAATGTTTTCGATTTGAGCGAGCATACCAAAATGAACCAATTCCAGAAATTTCAAACAACATGCAACAAGAGTAGATTCCACAAAATCAACAACATACAATCAAATTAATTCCACAAAATAAAATTAAAAAAACCTAAAATACGAAAAATAAATTGACAAAAAACGAGTAAATCTGGAACCCTAGATCTCAAATTAATCTCGAACCATCTCAAATAAATTCCATAAAACTACAAAACTAAAATTAACAAAAAAAATGCGAAAAATACCATCAAGAACCAACAAATACAAAAAAAATGACAAAAACTAAACTAAAAAACGAACCAACCCTAGATCTGGTCGAAGGCGACGGCAAAAGGTTTTTGTGCGAATGCCGGCGAGACAAGACGCGAGTGGTGAGCGACGAGTGTTTGTGCGAATGCCGGCGAGGGGGTGTGAATGCGCAGATTTGTGCGAAGGAGATGAGGAGACGAAGGAGGAGCGATTTGTGCGAATGCCGGCGAGGAGAGACGAGAGACGAAGGAGATCCTAGCCACCATGTATGAGACGAGAGATGAAGATTTGGGCGCAGCAACCATTAGTAATAAAAGGGATGCGGCTTTGGGCTAACCGCAACCCTTCACTATTAATGGCTGCGGTTAGCCCAAAAACCGCTGCCCTTCACTATTAAAGGGCTGCGGTTTTGGGCAAACCGCAGCCCTTCACTATTTAGGGCTGCGTTTTCCAAAAAACGCAGCCCTTCCTTTTTTTTCCCTAGTGGAAGTTACTTGTATGAATATGTGGTTACTCTTAACAATATAAGGGTATTACTCTTACAAAAAATGTGGTTACTTTTTGTAACAAAAGGCTAGGGAAAACTAATCAGTTTACTCTTATGAACGAATAAGGTTACTCGTATGAAAAAATGAGGTTAATTTTGTGAACAAATTAAATGGAGTTACTCGTATGATTAAATAGGGTCGTCGTATGATTAAATGAGTTTACTCTTATGAACAAATGAGGTTATTCGTATGAATAAATGGGGTTACTTTTGTGAATGAATGGGGTTATTCGTTTGAACATATAGGGTAACTAACTAGTTTACTCTTATGAATGAGAAACTAATCAGTTTACTCTTTTGAATGAATGGGGTTACTCGTTTGAATAAATGTGGTTACTTTCATAAATTGAGATTACTCCTATGATTAGATGAGGTTACTTGTATATATAAAAGAGGTTAATAGTAACTATTATGAATGAATGAGATTACTCTTATTAACGAATGAGGTTACTCGTATGAATAAATAAGGTTAATTTTATGAACAATTGGGGTTACTCAGATGATTAAATAGGATAGTTGTATGATTAATGAGGTTACTCTTATGAATGAATGAGATTACTCGTATGTAGACATGAGGTTACTTTTGTGAACAATTGAGGTTACTTTTGTGAACAGTTGGGGTTACTTAGGGTCGTTGTATGATCATATGAGGTTACTCTTGTAAACGAATGAGGTTATTAGTTTAAATAAATAGGGTTGTGAACAATTGGGGTTACTCGTATGTTTATGAGATTACCGATATGAATAAATGAGGTTTTTTATGATTAAGTGGGGTTACTCATAAGATTAAACTAGGTTACTCGATCATATGATTAAAAGAGGTTATTCAAAAACTAAATGAGGTTACTCAAAAAAAAAAACGAGGTTTGTAAACTTACGCATAACAATAGAATGGGTTAATAAAATATCTTCACATCTTCAACTTTCACCAGAATTGCATGATATTGATCAGTCCATCATAATATCATAACAATTACTATTATATAATATTTTACTCTTTAAAAAAACTATCCCTTTCTTTACTATAATAAACCCTCAACTTCACTCTTGTTTTATTCTTCTCCTTCAACTATACCATCACATTTATATAGATTTTTGTTTTCTTTTAAATTTCGTGTGTTTCAAACAATAGATTAAAGCGAAAGCTCCTCCCCAAATTCGATAATCTGAGAGCAAGGCCTTGGCCACCGGCGAGCTCCACTTGGTACAAGAGGGTTGACGGCTAAAGGGAGGTGAGAGAAAGTGCATTGGGGCAAGTGATATGACTGAGAAAGAGAGGAGGGACTAGGAATTCCCTCTGTAATTCCTGACGGCTAAAGGGAGGTGAGAGGAAAGTGCATTGTGTTCATTGTAAACATATGTGGATCTCCTTAAACATAAATTTTTATTTCTAAATGAAAGATTGGATTTTTAATAGTAGGAAGCAACTTACTAAAATGGAGCTAAGATTCTCAATTTTTGTGCAAATGTTTAACCACTATAACTGTCACCTTCAAAATGAAAAGGGTAACTGTCACCTTCAAAATGAAAAGGATAAATTTAACCACGACTCTAATATAACATCATTGTTAGTATTTTAAAATTAAAAAATATAATAAGATTTCTATAATTATATCTCATTAGAAGACTTACACAAGTAGTTAAGACTCTAACATTTGTATGGTAATAACAAAAGACTATAATAGAAAGTTAAGATATTGCTTTTATCCCAAAACTCTCAAATATTATGCAATTACTTATCACGTCATGACATCAAATTTTCTGCACTGGAACAAAAATTACGAAAAGTAACAACGTGGGCAATAAAACCTGCTCTCTATAAGCATAATCCATGTTTATGCTCAAAAGTGAGATGTTGCTCTCTTCCGAACCTCATTTTTCATCAATCATGCGAAGAATATCATTTAAGACGAACCAATACATAAGCAGGCACTACTAGTACTAGCACACAACGATTAGAACACGGTGCCAATGCACATCAAATCTACCAGGCGCTTCCTATTACACAAATTATTTTCCGTACCATGGCATCTACATAATTACAATCCACTGGAGAACCAAAACTAGAAAAACACTAATCTAATACCTCGCTTGCCAGGATATCAGGAGTCAAGACATTACCATTCAATTGTTAAGAGAAATATGCAAACAATTGAACAAATCTGAACATTTGAGTTGCAGTTTAGCATACTTAATGTTTAGATCGTTTGTCCTTTTTCTTCTTTTTCTTATCCTTTGACCTCTCTTTTGATTTATGCTTGTTCGAGTGTTTCTTTTTTGATCCTTCTGAGCTAGTCTTCTTAGTTCTCTTTCGCTCTTCATCGTCAGACAACTCTTCGGAAGATTCACAATGTTTCCAAGAAGAGGGCTTCTTCGGACCAAGAATAGCCTGCCGATGCCTCTCATCATTGATGTAGTTGGTAGCGACCCTATCCGGAGATTCTGAAGAACGGGGAAGATAAGGACCAGTTTCATCCATCCTTGACCCTATAGAACCCCTTCCGCGTTTAACCCTGCCATCAGCAGATAATCCTGGTCAGCTATTTGACCTGAGATCTCATTGCGAGCAGGTAATACAATTGATCCAAAATACGGATTGCCTTAACATATTTCTTTATGTATATATCTTTTTTTTTTGGGTGGGGGGGGGGCGAGGTGTTGGGGAGCTTAGAACATAAAAAGCCCAACAAGAAAACTTTGACTAGTGGCAAGACTTGACACAGAGGTAGTCTCAAATAGTTCCTTAGAGAAGACATTTTTAGGTAAAGAAAGTAATAAAGATGTGGCAAACAATAAATGCAAATGAGATTAACACTCGTGGGAAGAACAACAATATGTTGATTCAAATTATAAGTTTATTGGTGATGAGGAACAGGAAATAAAGAAAAGTAATTTATCATATTTGGAAAAAAAATAGCAAACTAAATTTTGCAAAAAAGATACATTATCATAACAGGAAGCAGACAATAATTCTCTGACCTCCCAAATTAACATAAACCGTAAACATTTGATCAAAACCATTTTTTAACATAGAAGGAAGAGAAATACATACTTCTATGTTACAAGCCCAACACATCAAGAAAAAAAAAGAAGTAATGATGAGACAGTAAAAAATGGGCGGCAGTCTTTTAAGACAATAAAGAAAATAAAGCATTGTAAACAGAATATGAACTAAGGAGAGCTAAGTGAATCATGCAGTGAGGTGGATGATAAGTCTGCCATAGATGAATTTAAAGCAAACAGAAAAAACAATATAATGGGGAAAAGAATTAAATGCAGGAGCTGATTAAAAGACCTTGAGTGCAGAAACTCCTCGATCTCTTCATCCCTCAAGCCTTCATCTTCTTTGGCATGATCTTCATATGACCTTTTGCTTGATGCGCAAGAGGCATTTGAATCATGCTTCTTGCTTTGGCTTCTGCTTGATGAGCAAGTGGCATTTGAATCATGCCTCTTGCTTTGGCTTCCAGACAGCTCTCGATGCCCATCTCTGCTACTGTGACCACAATAGTCCCTCGACCTGCCCTTAATCCTATCATCCAGCTCCAACTCTTTCTGCCGAACCCGCCACATTTCATCCACCTCCACAGCTCGATTTACTGTTAAATGAATAATAGAGGGTATATAAGAGAATTGAAAGTGTAAATCAAATTATTATTCTAATAAATGAATCCTTCAAGAAGTTCATGAAAAATGGAAAAAATAATGAATGCCCCAGCTAAAGAAAACCATAAGCATAATTGATTAATTGCCATGCACCCAACCAAGCCCCTATAAGGTTCGGATATCTAAGGCGCAGCAAGGTGAAGGGTAATTCAGGAATTGCATCTAAGAGTTAGAAGAATAGTGACGTTGGGCATGATGACGTGGGGAATTTGTTAAGAGGGACAGAATGTCAGAGATGGAATCATATCTAGAGACTCTATAAACAAGAGGGGAGGAGGCCAGTGAGAGGTATCCAAATATTTTGAGAATTTAGCTTGTATTCAGAGTGGGAGTGATCCAGCCACTCAAAAGCTGTTAAAATTGTGCTTGGTGAATTGAATGCAATAGAATCTCTCTCCTTTTCTCAATCTTTTCCCTTTTGCTTGTTTTTATTTCGATTTCCCATATTCTTCTCTGTTCTTGCATCTATAATCCTCTGGTTGTTGTTAAATCAAAGTCAGTTTATAACAATAATTCAAAAATTGTGCAAAAGCTAGAGGCTACCAAAGTCCAAAGTCCTCCAGACATCACTCCAACAACAATGTCAAGGCCTTCGGAAAAATCAGTTGCACGAAACAAAATTATATCTCCGATGGCCATCCACATGGATCATTTGCCTCCACTCCCTTCTAAGTTTTATCAAGTGTTAAATGCTCCTACAAATATAATTTTTTCAAAGTTCGGCCTACCCGGCTGCTTCTAATATCTCCAATATCCCAACCTTCCACTACCTAACCAGTGTCCGGTGCACCCTCTAGACAACGTCTCTTGTGCCCAAACCACCGTAGTGGATTCTCTCTTATCTTAACCTCACGTTTGCAAGTTCAGCCCTCATTCATATATTTTCATGCCAAATTCTATCTCTTAGGTATTCTCACACCCATCTCAACAGGTCCATCTCTGCTACTCTCATCTTCCTAATATGATCCTTCCTAAATGTCCAACATTTAAACACATATAATAACGTTGATCTAATAATTGTACTCTCGAATTTTCCTTTCAACCTTAGAGGAACACTAAGGGTCGCACAAAATATCAGTTGCCCCTCTCCATTTCTCTCCATATAAGCCATCCTGATGGAGTCCTATGAGTCATGTTTTAGTCAATATTTCCATTCCTCTTAGAGATCGGTCCAAGGTACTCAAAACACTCATTAACGGGCACCTCCTTTCCCCCTGATATTACTATATCCTCAATTGACTCCCTCTTGATACTAAAGTTGCACTCCATATACATGTTTTGCTCTGACTTAACTTAAACCCTCATGATTCTTATGTTTGCCTACATTGCTCCATCGCTCCAATCTAGCTTAAGCCCGCCTTTAGTCTCATTCACCATTCACCAATACCATATTATTCGCATGTAGGATACATTTCATCCTGAATAGGTTGTCTTATTTCATGAAAAGGATTAAATGCAGATTCCTGATCTTGTCCTATCGTCAAAGGGAAAAAAAATCTATTGCTCCTCCACGTGTCTTGCCCTTTGTATTCACTATCCAATACACGTCCTCCAAATGTCTCTCCAAACGTGTGTCATCTGTCCTATTAAGGTATTTGTAAATTCCCCAAACACGGAACTTTTACCTGCTACGGGGCAAAATTTACGAGTATACTACTTCACCCAACACAAGGATGAACTACAATCACAGTAACAAAAACACAAACCAGGATTAGTTCATGAAAGTAGCCAAACTTCAAGCTAAAAAGCCAAATCGTGAAGATTTTAAAAAAATTAGAATCTCAACGGAGAGTTCTCAGAGTGGCTAAAGAATGGTCAAAGGAGAAGTAAGATTCATGTTCCAGATATGAAAGTATTACATTTACATTAATACCCTTGACCATTTTGATTAAAAATGTATTCTCAAGCAGTAGTGGAAGTTGCTGAAATAGTAAGCATAAAAAACATAAAGATATAGTAATTATCCTTTCAAACCATTACCTAAACCAAAAGAGCGACTCTACAGGGATCCAACTATGTGTGAAAAACAAAGGAAAAAAAGCACTAAACAGGCCACATGCTGCTTATTTCAAAAACTATCATTTTTCATATTCGAAGCAAATCTAGTTGTCGACCAAAGTGACTTCAACCTGCAGACCAATGTGAAATTAGCCACTTTGGTTTCCCATGACACAAAGTTGGGAAGACACCACTGAAGGAAAACCTAGACATTTCCAGACCCTCTTCTCTCTCTATAAATATCTATAAATCTTATAAGCAATGCCTAATACACTTACATTATGTGCAAAGAATCTAGTTGCCCCAGCTAAACCTTGAGCATTTCACATAAATCACACAATAAAACAAGTGAAAATTTAAAAGAAGAATAACAGAATGATACCTTGCAAAATAACTAATCAAGTAAAAAGCAAAGACCCAAACAATGATATGATATCTACCTTCTTTCCTAATGACCCTACCAAATTTTTGATCACCTATAGATATAATATACATAGGCTCTAGCAGTTAACTAAAAAATTAGTAACATATGGCCAGAAGTGCCTTATGCAACATAGAAACGAAATTGTTACCAGCCCACCCCAAGAGGAAATGTTTCTTTGCAGCTCTTATACATACTTTATGTAGAGCTTTTTTAAGTTGATCCATAGATGCCATGAAAGAGCCAAGGATATCCTCATATATATTAGTAGTTATTACATAAATGTAATTATAACAAAGAAAACAAGCAGATATTAATACTAGACACCTAAAATGTAAGTAATGAATAGAAGCATTATCTACAGCATATGTGGCTGTGGCTACTGACTAAAGAGATAAAGATTCAACAGCTAAAAAAAGACATTGAACTCACTAAGTAGGTTTAGACGTATACAAAAAGAAAATACTAAAATAGACTTCCTAGGATAACTAAGACCTAATATCCTCTAGGATACCAAAGCGCACAAGAACAAATGCATTATGGCAAGAAATAAGTATAACACAAATTTGGAAGGGAGATATAAATATACAACATTTATTCAATTTAAGAGCTCACTATAAAACAATGTAACTAAAAATCAATTTTCTGATTACCGTTGCATATTCTCATCTTGCGGAACAATTCACATTCCATCAAAAAACTGGCAAATTTCATTTTACTCATTTTGGTTGTGCAATTATCCTCAGCCCCTCCCTCTCTTTAGAAATAGCAAAAAGACCCTTCCATTAAAAACTTCAAACAAACGACTCAAATCACAATTTCCAAGCAAATTATACTAAAATTACAAAATATTACTGGAGCATACGTGCTTATTGATATAGCATAACCTTTAAATGCACTAACCATTCTAATCTATTGTCTTAATTAAAAGAAAACTATGGAAAAAAAAAAAGTTTGGACAACACATATTTGATACATGATGCAAAGCCATATAAAGCTATATCAAGCTGTAAACCCTTTTCTTGGTCTAAACTCCAAACAGAAGAAAGTAATAGTATGGACAACATGTTAATCTGATGTATCAATCTAATACGCATTTTCCGGCAACAAGTAATGATTCAGATAAAACCCTCTTGTGGGATGGATCATAGATGTACACTAACCATATAAAAGTTATAGGGCTCATTGCACAATCAAAACGATTTAAAAAATAAACTTTTCCAATTTGGCGGCAGGTTCAATCATCCCCACACATAAGTACATATTGGTTTAGCAAAGGTATGAATTAAAAAGCTAACAGCAACTAATTTCAATCATCATAAAATAAAGACAAGTCACCTTGCTGTATCCCGCGAATGGTGGCCGAAATAAAACGAGAATTAGGGCGACCCCTGACGGTAGGCTTGCGAAGATAAGCAAGCACTCCCTCTTGTTGAGCTTGTCGCCGTAATTCCGCAGCCTCTCTCAATAGAACTGCAGCTATTCTATTCTCAGTCTCCAAATCCATTTCAACAAATGCGCCTAAAATCAAAGAAAAAAACAAAAACACACATGAGTATGCATTCGAGTGCTCCAATTTCAATTCATATACAGGAATTCAATTGCAGAAAGTTAAGTGATGTACTTTAATTTCAAATATGGTGATGTTACTACTCAAATTCAATGATTTCAAATTACAAATTACCCAAAAAATAGACTTATACCAATTCTAGTATATGAAACGAAGTGATGAGATGTAAATAGGTTTTTAGAGCTTGAATTAGGGTTTCTATTACGAGAAGAGGTTGAATTAAATTGACGAAAAGAACAAATAAATTATAGAGTTTCGGAATATTACCTCAATTGAAGCTCGAAGATTATCGAAGATGAACAATTCGGAAATAAAATCGCCGGAATCTCGCCGGAGAAGGCGATGCGAGGGAATGAATCCCGGTGATGAGAGAGAAAAAAGCGACAAGTAGGGTTTCCGGGCAGAGTTTTTCCCCAATTCTCGTGGTACGCGTAAGACTACGCCGTTTTGAGGCTTTTTGGTATTTGACAAACAAAATTGCAGAGTGACGCAATGTTAGCACGTGAATCAGTCAATACCAATGAGAGAAGAGAGAGGAGAGGGAGAAAGAAAACGTGTGATACAAATATACAGTTACTAGGAGACGGAAGAGAAAGAAGAAAAAGAATTTGGAAAAATTGATGGGAATAATTTCACTTTTGGGCGGTCTTCTTAAAACAGTCCCACTTTTGAGTTAACTCAATAAAATCCCACTTTTTTTACTTATCTTCTTAAAATAGACCGTAACCTGTTGGTGACCTAGAATTACAAGTTAGCCTCATAGACCGTTACGCACGTGACGCACGTGCCTTTTTTTGCCCGTTATAATGAACTGAAATCTCCTTCTTCTCCCTAATTTTCTTCAACTCTTTGTAATCTCATTCTTCTCCCTTTTCCTCTGCCCTAAAATTTTCTCCAAAAAATTCGTTATGGCTGGTGATGCAATTTCAGGTTCATCTTCAAACAATTCAGGGAGAAGTTCAGGAATTCTCAACCCAAAGATGAAGATGAAATGTCGCCATGAAGTTGAGGCTGTTGTTAGAACGTGCAAGAAAGGCTCTAATGCTGGGAAGAAATTCCTTTGTTGCTCTTTTTGGCCAGTGAGTTTAAATTTATTTGTCTTGGTTAAATTTGGTGTTGTAATTTTAGGGTTCCTTCAATTTTATCATTTGGGTAAATTTGGTGCTCTAATTTTATTGGTTAATTTCATGTTAATGTAGGAGGATGATTGTCGCTTTTTCATGTGGGAGTCCAAATTCATGAATACTAATAATCACTCCAGTGAGATTGAAGATTTGCATTTCAAGCATCTTGAAAAGGACACAATCATTATCGAACTAGAATATGAGAAGCAAATATTGGGGGAGAAGTTGAAGAAACTGAAGCTACAAAAAGAGGTCATGGAAGTGGAGTTGCAGCAGTTGAAGATGAATGTTGGGATGGCTAGATTAGGTGGGAATGATAAGAGTATTTCAATGGCAATGGTTGTATCTTGGATTTTACTAGGCATCATTGTTTACATATTAAAGTGACTAGTACTAAGGTGTAGGGTAGTTATTAGTATGTGGGATATGGCTCATTGTTTACATATCCTCTAAGGTGTATTTTCATGAGAACTTGTTGTTTTGCATGGTTGGTAATAATATGAGTTTTTGCCCAAATTAGATTGCAATTGTCATAACTTAAAATTTGAAGCAAGTCACATATATTTGCATTACATGCCATAATAGCAATGTTGACCCAAATATTGTCTTACAAAAGTAAACTGATATTACTAGTCCTAAAAAATAGCTGTAGCAACATTGATAACTTAGGAACTAAAGCGTTGGATTGAAGGTTGAGGTTGAAGCTTGACTTGCTTGTTGGTGACTAGTGTCAATGAATGAGCTTTGGCTGAGTACTCTTGGCCCTCCTGATGTGCCAGGCACCTGAAATTGGAACAACTTCACACAATGAGTATAATTATAAAACCAAAGCAACTTAAAACTAGGCATGTCAGAAATGAACTTACATTTGTCATTGGAGTTCCATTATCATTGAACATAACCCCAAAGCCATGAGGTGCCTGTGAGATATGAAGACATTGACAATGTAAGTAATTGCATCAAATGAGGAAAACAGAACACAACATAACACAATATATTCTTACCCTTGCACTTGAAGATCTGACACCACCTCTTCCTCTTGTGGCACTTCTGCCCCTGGATGTACTAGTCCCTCCTCTTCTTGTGCCACCTCTGCCACCTGAAGTGCTGGCCCCTCCTCTTGTGTCACCTCTGCCACCTGAAGTGTTGGCCCCTCCTCTTCTGCCACCTCTGCCACCTGAAGTGATGGCCTCTCCTCTTGTGCCAACTCTACCCCTTGAAGTGCTGCCCCCTCCTGTTGTGCCACCTCTTGAACCCCTTCCTCCTCTAATCACCCTCCCTCCTCTACCCAATCTGGTTGGTTCAGCTGTGGAGGTGTGATGTGCAGCTTCATTGGGGGTACTTGACTGTCCATCTGCTCTAGGTCTTCCCTTATGTTTTTTTGGGGGAGGGGGTTGAGCTGTAGCAGAGTCTCTGTTAAGGCACCTTCTCTTATTGTGCCCCTTTCTCCCATAAGTACTGCAGGTCATCTTTATACCATGTCTTGACAAAGTCCCTGTTTTTTTAGGATCCTCATGAGGGGCTTTGATCCTATTCTTTCTTGGCCTACCAGGCCCAATTTTGATAGGAGGTGGGTCTAAGTGAACTTCAACCCTGGGCCAATGTCTCTATACCATCTCCAACAAACCCACCCTCATAATCACTGTCAGGTTCTTCTTCATAATCTGAATCACTACCTTTTTCTTCATTGTCATCCCCACCAATCAATTCTTCCCATCCCAAGTGGACTTTCCGGGTCTAGGATCTTCCCATTCATAACCTTCAGCACATGTTTACACCTAGCCCCGGATCCGTTGATGTTTTGTGCGGTGTGGTTCGGTGTTGTTGGTCTGTGAAGGAGATGGAGGTGGATCGATGTTGTTGGTCCGTGAAGGAGATGGAGGTGGATCAGTGTTGTTGGTCTGTGAAAGAGATGGAGGTGGATCAGTGTTGTTGGTCTGTGAAGGAGATGGAGGTGGATCAGTGTTGTTGGTCTGTGAAAGAGATGGAGGAGGTTCACCGTTGTTAATCTGTGGAGGAGATGGAGGTGGTTGAGATGGAGGTGGTTCAGTGTTGTTAGTTTGGGTTGCTGATGAAAGTGGTTGAGTTTCAGTTTGGGTTTGTGGTGGAACCTTAGGAATGATGTTTTGTAAATGGATGATGGGTTGTTAGGTGTGTTATTAGTGTTGGTAAAGGGAGGTTCTTCTAGGGTAGGTGCTGAATTGAAGTCATCTTTTGGGGGCCCACATCTGTTGACTTCGGCAATCTTTGACTCGAGCAAGACTCTTTTTCCCCCATGCTCGGGAAAATCTAGGGGTTTTTCTATTAATATCACTTCTTCCTCTAACCTTTTTCTGCCCCCTCCAGCTTTCTTAGGTGCTCTCTTTGGAGTTAACTTCTTTGACCTCCTTTGTGAACTCACTTCAGGAATTGGTACACTCACTTGAGGAATTGGTATACTGTACTCAATTGCTTCAGGCAACAAATCAAGCTCTTCAAGCCCATGAACCACATACATGTCAAGAAATCCCTTTTTAACCAACACCCTAATCATCTCCCTGACCTCATTATCATCATAAACTTTCAACCCTTCCTCCAAAGTTTTCCCAGGAAGTAAATAGTACACCTCACAAATTTTCCTATAACTCCCACACTTCTTGGCTAATTCCTCAATCCACCACCAACAAAGTTCATCTGGATCTACCTCAAATATTTTGCCCTCCCCCCTAAATACACTAACCCATTTTTCAGTGTTTTAAAGAGCCCACCATGCCAAAACCGTAATGTGGCTGTCTCCATTGAACACAACCTAATTTCCAACTATCAACCTACTCCAAACAACAACAAACAAATGGAAAAGCCAACACCACAATCAATTTAAAGTTTATGCACAGAACCAAGCAATTATTCCACATTCAAAGTACTGTACAGTAACATTCTAACAAAATTATACCCCCAAAATAATTCTGGCAAAATCACAACTTTTAGATTACCCATCAATTTAAAAAACGTAACAGAAAGATTATTAATTTCGTGCATAATTCAAAAATCGCAATTATTTCTACACTACCTTCGAAACTAAACACTCAGTAATTTTTTGTCCACAATTCACTCAAAAACTTAAAAATGAAGTTACGCAAAGAAGAAAGAAAGAAAATTTACCTGATTTACCCTTTGACAATGTGCAAGAATCGTCAAAATGCTTGCTTCCACAGAGATGGAGAGAGGAGAAGATGAACAGATGAACTAATGCACAGAGGGAGTTGATGGCCCGCGTTTTTGTTTTTTTTAAGACATCATTAATGCAAGTTAGGTGACTGGTTAATGGAGAGCAGGTTACCAACAGGTAACTGGTTAATGAAGACCATTTTAAGAAGATAAGTAAAAAAGGTGGGATTTTATTGAGTTAACTCAAAAGTGGGACTGTTTTAAGAAGATCGCCCAAAGGTGGGATTATTCCCATCAATTTTTCCAAATAATTTTTGTTAAGATTGTAATTGTCAGAAAATAAAAGTTCATTGTAAACACATAACAGTGCGTCTTCTGTACAACCGGACACACGCGAAGTTTTCGGGTGTGGCCGCGTGCGTGAAATACACGCGCTACAGAGACGCGTGTTGAATTTTAAATTAAGAACTTTAAGAACGCGTGTAATCCTGAGCAATCCTCGCCTTTAAGAACCCGCCATTATTTTCTAGGTAAGAGACAAATTAAATGCAAGAACAAATCCCTAGAAAATTGAAAGTGAAAAAATGACGAACTCAACCACTGATAAAGAATTCATGGATATTGAAGAATCGCAAGAATCCATGGATATAGAAGAATCAATGAATCATCTTGGACTAAACTCAAACACTGGTAAGGAAATTCAGGAATACATTCTCGAAAATAACGAACTACAAGGTAACCCCTGATTATCTCGATTTTTCATGTATAAATATTCGAATTAAAAATCCATGAATATTAACCTGTAAAAAATAAATGAGTAACACTTTCTTTCAGTAATCAGTAATACCCACTTATATTAATGAGTAACCCTCAAAATATGAATGAGTAACAAGTACTTATATTAACCAGTAACGTCAAAAAAATATTAACTACTAATCCGCAAAAAAATAAATGAGTAACACTTTCTTTTCACAATCAGTAATGCCTAGTTATATAAATTAGTAACCCCCAAAATATGAATAAGTAACACCTACTTATATTAATCAGTAACACCCAAAATATGATTGAGTACACCTACTTATATTAACCAGTAACCCCCAAAATATGAATCAGTAATGCCTAGTTATATAAATTAGTAACCCCCAAAATATGAATGAGTAACACCTACTTATATTAATCAGTAACACGCAAAATATGATTGGGTAACACCTACTTATATAAATCAGTAACCCCAAAAATGACAATGAGTAACACCTACTTATATTAACCAGTAATCCCAAAATATGAATCAGTATTGCCTATTCATATCAATCAGTAACCCCAAAAATATGAATCAGTAATGCCTGCTTATAATAATCAGTAACACAAACTTATTTTAATCAGTGATGCATGACTATAATAATACACAGTAACCCCTAAAGATATGGATCACTAACAAGTAGATATTTAGACCAGTAACTGAATGACTGTAACCCCTAATTCAATAAGCTATGAATAAGTCTTACTTACATAACCACCATTAATTTAAAAGTCAAAAACATAAAATACTAACAATATTGACTGCAATAAATGTGGTTCTAACAAGCAGTATTCAATTCACCTACACTAGGTCAATAAATCAAATCCTAAATGCCATTATAAAAAGACTATTTTATAGTTCATTTCATATAATCATTCATTTCCCTTCCTCCCTACCACACAAAGAAAGCCTTCAGCTTCACACATGGATCCACAAATTAAAACACACCTAAAGGATGCAATGAAGGTCACTCAGGATTATTTAGAAGCATGGGCCGTCTTTAATTCAAAGATTACAAAAGCTATGAGCAAATTACTTAAATTAAAGGAAAATGAAGGGAAATATACATTGGGCACAATCAGTGAAATCGTCTATGTTCATAACATCTTCAACGACCCTACTAACAAAGCAGAGGACAATGTTGCTAAGTGGGAAGAACAAATCAACGAAGAGTAGATCTAGTTTCTGCTTATGAATTTCATGTTTGTGATCTGATTTATTATATTTCCATTTACATGTTCCTTTATATTATTAATAAAAAGTTTATGCTACTATTACTGTTTGGACAATTTCATATTATTGTTTATGTTATAAATCCAAAAGTCGAAAACATTAATTAGTAACCTATACTTAAGACAGTCAGTAACCTATACTTAAGTCAGCCAGTAACCTATACTTAAGTCAGTCTGTCGCTAACCCATGAGTAAGCTAATTAGTAAACAATTATTTATTATGCAGAAAGTTGGGATCATGATTCACAACATTCAGTGGAAGTTGAACAACAAGATAGAATTTTTCTTCTTAAGCAAAAAGAAGAGGAAGAACAAGAAGAACACAAAGCAAGTTTATTGGGCTTTACAGGAACTTTAGAAGAAATTCATTAAAGATACAAAAAACATGCAAATGCTATGGGGTTTGGAGTAAGACAGTCAACAACAAGATATACACAAGGGGATAAAAAAGAGATAAGATCAAAGGAATATGTTTGTTCAAAAGAAGGATTTCGATGAAAGAAGCCATTGAGAAAAACACCCCCAGCACAAGGACAAAATGTAAAACAACGAAAACAAGTACCTATTACAAGAACTGGCTGCAAAGCTTATATAAGGTCTAAAAGGACTACTTATGATAAGTTTGAGGTTGATGATCATGTCATTAAGCATAACCATGAGCTCACAAGAAGATCATGGCAGCATTTCCATAGGTCATAACGAAAAATGACTGCTGAAAAACAGTTACTATAGATTTAATGTTACAAAGTGGATTGAGACCAGGCCCGGCCTTGAGGGGTGATCAGAGGGGCGGTGGCCCAGGGCTCAAAAAAACAGGGGGCCCATTTTTTTGGAAAAACCAGAAATTTAAATCAAGAGTTTCCTACTTTCCTTCGGTCCTTCCCCTCTCAATCACCTTCTACTGTACTTTTTCTATCTTCTCTCCTCTAAAATCCGGTAAACTAAAACTTCACGCTTCACTGCTTCAGTTCAACAATCAATCAATCACTCATGGATACTCACTATCCTGGAGATTTTGCACGGGAAAAAATTATATATTGGGTTTTCTCATCTCTAGTTTTTGCATCTGAAAATTTCAATCTCTCAGTTTCTCTGATTCTCTTTCTTATCAAATACTCAATTCATAATTGAATACTCAATTTATAACTAATCATACGAGTTCGGTCAAAATTAATTTTGGGGCTTTGGACTTTAGTGGTGAATCACTGTCGTTTGTCGACAATTTTCAATTCAATCTGCCAATCTTGAATGTTAATTTAACAGTGAGTTTCTTCCTTCCTTACTTTGTATTATTAAGTCAGTAATGTGTTCATCTTAATTCTTTCTTCTTAGATTGGATGATTGATATTGTTAAGTTTTTATTCATTAAATTATAATTCTTTTAATAGTTTATGGTATCTTAATTTTTTTTTTTACCAATTTTAATATACAGAGCATACATATATATAAGACTAAAGAGTTATTATTGCTGCGTTTTTATGTTCTGTTTTTGCTGCTGGGTTGTATTTTTTCTGTTGTGGTTTGTTGTTTCTTGTTTAAGTGTTGCTGGTAGTGTGTGTTTTGTTGTTGTGGTGTTTTGTATTGTAGTAACTTAGGCTGTATTTGGTGGTTTTTGCGTTGATTTTGGTAATACACTTACATTTTACAAAAAAAAAGTTATTATTGCTGAAGACTTTGGCAATTTGGCGTGGGTTTAATGTGTAGGTTTTACGCGCTAATATTTTGGCATGGACATGGTTATCTCAATTATGGATGAAAGCTTCGAAGTAGATGAAGTCTTTACATGGAATTGTTATACATCTTTTTGAGTTTTGTAACAACTAGATTACTAAATATGTAATACAAATTATTATTTCAATGAAATTGATATTTTTTTGGTTGATCCATATGTTATATTAGAATATACGTATATAAAGGGCCCACATTTATCAAACCTCCCCGGGCCTAGAAATTGTCAGGAACGGGCCTGATTGAGACCAACACAAACGTACCAATTGATGGCACATGAGGCTGGAGGAGTTTCATCAGTTGGATGTACATACATACATAACCAGAAAGAAGATGAAAGAGATTGAAGGTGGTGATGCCCAACATATCATAGACTGTCTTTATCAGAGACAAACTGAAGACCCAAATTTCTTCTTCAGGTTCAAACTTGGAGGAGAGGAAAAAGGAAATATGCTTACAACTATATTTTGGAGAGACTCACAAATGAAAGAAGACTTTGAAATGTTTGGGGGATGTGATGGTGTTTGATACAACTTATCGAACAAACAAATACAACCTCATTTATGCCCCATTTGTTGGCATCAATAACCACTGGTAGAATGTCATGTTTGGTTGTGCTTTTCATTGCAGATGAAAGCACAACAACATTTCAATGGCTACTAAACACATTCAAGAAATCTATGGGTGGTCTAATGCCTACAACAATCTTTACTGACCAAGATTTAGCTATGTCAAAGGCAATAAAAAAGGAATGTTATCTAAAATTTCACTCTTTAGTATTAATATGAGTTAGTTGTTAATTTTATAGATGTTACTGATAAGTTGTAGAGATGTTCCTGACTAGTAAAGTTATCTTTTGATGAGTACAATTTGATATATCTGTTCTAACTAACACCATATATCTGCTCTAACTAACACCTAATTATATTAATCAGTAATCCTCAAAAATATATATGAGTAACACCTAATTATATCAATTAGTACCCCTTACTTATATTAATAAGTAACTCCCAAAATATAAATCAGTAACACCTACATATATTGATAAATAATTATTATTTATATTAATCAGTAACCCCTACTTATATTACTGAGTAACCCCCAAAATATATGTATCTGTAACCTCTCAAGTAACCACAATCTAAATGAATTACTAAGAAGTGCTATATTAGTCAGTAACCCCCACAATATGTATGAGTAACACCTACATATAAGAATTAGTAATCCCCAAAATATAACCCCAATCTAAATAAATTAGAAACCACTACTTATATTAATCACTAACCTCCAAAATATATAATTCAGTAAACTGTCAATCCTAAGTATATCAATTAGTAATTCGAAATTGTTAATCAGTAACGTTATGAATTAGTAACCTGTAAATAAATTTATCAGTTGCATGTGAATATATTTATGAGTAACTTATAAATACATTTACAGTAACCTGTAAATGTTTTTATTAGTAACTTCTAAATATATAATTTTACTGTATGAATTGTATCAATTTATATTGTTAAAAAATTTAAAGACTTGTAAAAATTGAAAAACAGGAATTAAAATGATGAACAATGAATCAACACAAATATTATTTTCGATAATATTCAAAATTTTCATTTATATTAGAACATAAAATACATAACTAGAAACTATTTTAATAACTACTAGAAGCTTAATTTAACAAACTACATAACTAAAAACTTAACTTCAAAATAAAACCTAAAAACTTAATCTTCATCTTCATCTTCCTTCTCCTCCTTCTCCTTCTCCTCCTCCTCCTTCTCCTCCTTCTCCTCCTTCTGCTCCTCCTTCTCTATCTCTTCCTTCCATTTTCGAACAAGGTTTTTTGCATCTCTAATAGCATACATCGCCGGGTCCTTCATGTAGCATATTTCCTCTACTATTGCATTCGGATCTACCCTTCTCTCTCTTGTTTTATATAAAACTAGAAGAAAATCAATAATTGTGGCATGAAACTTATTAAATTTGGAATATAAACTTTCATAAGCTTTGATGACTTTCAGAACTTCGACTTTGAACTCAGGATCCATGAGGTTTGAATGGAGAAACTGAAGCAGATGAAAGGAAAGGGAGTAAATAAAGTTTTTGTGATGAAAATGACCTCTGAAAACCCCTACCCTTATTTATAATAATAATTGCAGTTTAATTCATTGATTATACCTTAAAAAATAATTAAAATTTACGTATTCAATGTAACAGACAATTTTCAAAGTTGAAGACAGCATTAAATACGGTAACAGACACTTTTTTAGAATATGTATAGTCACTTCAATTTAAAATTTGTATTGGTAACCCAAAATATAGCAGGTAAGTAACCCTTCATGTCACATCCATAATTAATTTTTTAGTTGGTAAGCCATTAATAAATGAATTCTACCCTAAAGAAATAAACAAAAGTAACCTCAAAGAAATAAACAAAAGTAACCCGTATCTATGTCTATTACTAACATATGTGAATTAGTAACCCCTTTATGTGTGAATTAATAACCCTATATATCTGCTCGTAGTAACCCCATATATCTGCTCGTAGTAACCCTTTATCTGGTCTAAGTAACCCCATATATATGCTCTAAGTAACCCCAATTATATGCTCGAAGTAAAATATGTATGTGTAACACGTACTTATATGTATGAGTAACACTTACTTATATGAATTAGTAACACCTACATATATGAATGACTAACCCCTACTTATGTGAATCAGTAACACCTACATATCTTAACGAGTCCGTAAAATATGATTTAGTAACACCTACTTATATGAATTAGTAAGACCTATGTATATGAATAAGTGACCCTATATATGTGAATTAGTAACACCTACTTATATTAATCAGTAACCCCATGTATCTGCTCTAAGTAAGCCTATATATCTGTTCTAAGTAATCAGTATCTTTTGATCTCTTGGTTGTTTTGAAGTTTCGAGGACGAAACTCTTTTAAGGGGGAGTAATTGTAACACCCCGTTATTTTCACCCTTTATTTTTTGGCATTTGTTTACATTAAAATGATACTTTTTTTTCATAAAAATAAATAATTTATTATTTATATTATTTTGGAACGTGTTGTGAAAATGTGTTTATATTTTTATATGTTGTGATATATTTATTTTAAGTTGTTAGTTAAGTATTTTAAAGGTTATATTAGTTTTGTTATTTATTTAGGCGTTTAAGATGCAATTTTGTCGCGTAGCGTTTTTGTAACGTTGTTGGACCGACTTGGATGATGAAATATTACATCGCATGTGGCGTGTCATGCTGGCCGAAAATCAGCAATTATGGTGTGGAGGATGAAGAGCTTTGGTGCTTATTAAGCTAACCTTTGGATCTCTTGTAACCCCACCATTTAATCTTTCATTAACACTATCTTAAACCCTTCATTTTTCCTTGACAATTAATTCTAATTCTTAATCAGAGAAATTCAGCATCATCCTCATTTAACCCACACAATTTTCAAGAAAAGAAAAGAGAGGAAAGGAAGAGAAAAAGAAGAGAAAAGTTCAAACCGGTTTTTCCTGTCACACCTTCACGAAAATAAGCATATCCAGAGATCGAACCGTTGGATCATTCTCAAATTTGGGAAGTACATTGAGGACATCTTGATTTTCACTTTGACCGGAGCAATTGTGAATCCGAGCTAAATTTTGCCCAAAATCATGGTCGGAACAGAACAGCACAAAATGAGATGTTTCAATGTTCAAGAAGAAAACGCCTAGTGACTTGTTGCTACAATTATCGTTCGTTGTGCTTCGGGGTTAGAAGAGGACTTGGATTGCACATTTAACTCTTGAATATCTCTTTAGACTCAGCTCTTCTCCAACGATCTAGGTAACTAGTAGTTATCTTAGAACGATAGAGATTAAAGTATTTTTCGGTATTAGATTATTACGCTAGGAAATTGTTTAAAACACTTTTTGTATGAATTTATTGATGACAATTTACGTGAGTGTTCTTGTTGTATGCTTTGTGAATATTATGTGCAGAAAAATAATTTTCGTTTGAGTTTTTTTATTTATTTGATTTATTTGGTAATTCGTGTATTTATGGCTTATTTGTAAAATAATTACTGAACGAATTTTATAATTGCTGAAATTATTTTTCATGAAGCATGTTATGTGTGTAGTATTTATTTCATGCCTTAGAATAATTTTTGTTTACTGTTTATGAGTTTATTTAATTGAAATCTCTATTTTTGCAATTTCGTGTTTGTTAGTATTTAAACCGTGAATATTATATTTTGAGGCCGAAAAATATGTTTCTTTGCATAATCTGTATTACCGTGGGTTTATGTATGTTATGTAAATTTTTGGTAATTTTTAAGCGTTTATTTCTATTTTTTAATTATTTTATTGGCTTTATTGAGTATTCTGTAAATTAATGTTTAAAATTACTTTTAGAGTCTAAAAATTAGAAATAAAATTTGTACTATGTCAATAGAGTCACAATGGGCATATGATAATTTTTGTGATATTTTACTGAACGGTTTTATTATTTTAATAATTTTTATTGTGTTTCTGTTAAGAGTTTGAGGAGTATTCTTTTTAATTATTTAAGGGATTAAAAATCAGAAATAAATTGAGACCTCTTATATTATTGAAAGCTTACGATTTGTAAGTTACTTTGGTTATAATTGTGTATCATTATATCTATACTAATATATTAAAAGGCGTTCCTAAACAAGGAACGATGCCACGTGGCGTTCTCCCTAAGGGCATCTTACTCCATGTAATCCACATACAGTAAAAAAAATTAGAAATTGCATAGTATAAGGTTTGATCCCGTGACTTCAAGGTTATATACTAACGTTTTAACCACTAGACCAAGTGTTATTTAGTGTTATCAGTTTAATGTATAATATTAATAAATGAAAATTTTCCTTACCCGAGGCATAGCCCGGGCCTAATAACTAGTTTACGTTTAGTCCTTGTAAAATGATTAATTGTGTACGTTTTACTGATTTAATGAGTTTTGGTATTAATTGGTGGTGGCGTCAGACGCGCACTGATGCGTCAGACACATGATGGTCCGTGCGCTAGTGCTGTATGATTTTTCGTATGTTCTTGTGCGTATGTTTTACATGGAGTTGGTGATCTTATATGTTGTGATTCATTTCTGGTTGACACTGTTGGTGTTGTAAACTCTTTAATTGTCGTTGTTTTTTCTTGTGGTGCACAAAGTATTTGTTGTTGAGACATTTATTGTAAGTCTGTAAGCTACTACTTTGAAGAAATTTTAAAGAGATATCTTTTGATGAATTATGGGTATAAGGCCAGGTGGCATCCCTTTTGACGAATATTTTTGAGATGAATGATACATTGATGATATTTATGATTTTATTTTGAGATAAGAACATCCAGTGGGATAGATGTAGTCCCCGGTGAAGAACATGCCAACCACCTGGTTTGCGAACTAGGGGTAAACATGGGTTAATTGTTGTCGTCCGAGAGGTCAGGGAGTTCTGCGTGTTCTACCCTGCATCAGGAGTTTGGCCATTCTTAGACACAGGGCAAGGGGGAACGTAAGCCCATAGACCCGACTCCGGGAGATCACGATCCGACAAACCTTAGGAAGTGAATTGCGATTCACTGGCGTTCGATTTCTGACTCAATAACTTGTTGTACCTTTGCTTTTATTATTATTAAGTAATCTTGAGATGATTTATTCATTTTATCTTATTTACTTGATATTTACTTTCACTTATATCACTTGTGAGCTTTATGGATATAAATGCATGTTGTAGTTGTCACGGCTTTATTATTTCCTTTCTTACTAATCTATGTCTGGAATAGACTTTGATTTCTTTTGTTCAGGGAGAACTTCTAGTTACTCCCCACTGATTGTGAATTGTTGTTATATATTTTGCAGGTTGTGTTGATGGGAATCTTCTTTAGTTTTGGGCTCGGGTTGAGTTGCGAGAATGAAATGATAGTTGTTTTAGGCCTAGACTTCTAGTTAGACTTTTCTCATTTGGAATACTCTGAATTAGTTATTAATTTATATTATTTATTTAAGTTGGTCTCTTCACATAGTTATTTAAATACCTTTGTATTAGTAGTGACATTCCCAGAAGACGATGTTTCCGCCATCGTCCTATAATACTATTATTCGCTTTGAAATTCTGGGGTGTTACACTATGCATCTGCTCTAAGTAACCCCAAATAATAATAATTGCAGTTCAATTCATTGAATATACCTTAAAAAATAATTAAAATTTACATATTCAATGTAACATACAATTTTCAAAGTTGAAGACAACATTAAATAGGGTAACAGACACTTTTTCAGAATGTGTATAGTCACTTCAATTTAAAAGTTGTATTGGTAACCAAAGTTGTTAAAATCGAGATTCTAGTTTGAATCGGAAATGACCTTTAGAATCGAATCGTAAAATCGAATCGTAGAATCGTAAGATTCTACAAACACGTATAATCAAGATATTGCACTCAATCTTCATTGTATATGCTAAAATTATAAGTTAAAAGACCTAAAAATTGGAGAAAATAGTTGTTTACCCACTATATATTGGCAATAACTAACAATTTATATCTATTATTTGCTTTGTTAGCATGATTTAAATTTGCGAGGTTTTCGCTAGTCAACAGAAATGTGTAGAACCGTCTAGAATCGTAAAACGAATCGTCTACCATATTTTGAATCGTAAAATCGTAAGATTTTAAGATTTAAATCGCGATTTTAATAACTTTGTTGGTAACCCAAAATATAGCAGGTAAGTAACCCTTCATGTCACATCCATAATTAATTTTTTAATTGGTAAGCCATTAATAAATGAATTCCACCCCAAAGAAATAAACAAAAGTAACCTCAAAGAAATAAACAAAAGTAACCCGTATCTATGTCTATTACTAACATATGTGAATTAGTAACCCCTTTATGTGTGAATTAGTAACCCTATATATCTGCTCGTAGTAACCCCATATATCTGCTCTAAGTAACCCTTTATCTGGTATAAGTAACCCCATATATCTGCTCTAAGTAACCCCAATTATATGCTCGAAGTAAAATATGTATGTGTAACACGTACTTATATGTATGAGTAACACCTACTTACATGAATTAGTAACACGTACATATATGAATGACTAACCCCTACATATGTGAACCAGTAACGCCTACATATCTTAACGAGTAGCCCGCAAAATATGATTTAGTAACACCAACTTATATGAATTAGTAACACCTATATATGTGAATTAGTAACACCTACTTATATTAATCAGTAACCCTATGTATCTGCTCTAAGTAACCCTTATATGAATCAGTAACACCTATATATATGAATAAGTGACCCTATATATGTGAATTAGTAAAACCTACTTATATTAATCAGTACCCCATGTATCTGCTCTAAGTAACCCTATATATCTGCTCTAAGTAACCATATGCATCTGCTCTAAGTAACCCCAAATATCTACAGTAAGTAAGCCAAAATATCTAATCTAAGTAAAATATGTATGAGTAACACCTACTTATATTGATGAGTAACACATATAACCCCAAAATTATGAATTAATAATACCTACTTATACGAATTAGTAACCCAATGTATCTGCTCTAAATAACCCTATGTATCAGCTCTAACTAACCACAAATGTCTATTCCAACTAAAATATACTTATATCAGTAACACGTACTTATATAAATTAGTAACATCTACTTGTATTGATCAGTAACACCAATAACCCGCAAATTATGAATTAGTAACACCTACTTATATGAATTACTAACCTCTCTAGTAATCCCATATATCTGCTCTAAGTAACCATATATCTGTTCTAAGTAACCCCATAAATCTGCTCTAAGTAACCCCAATTATATGCTTGAAATAAAATATGTATGTGTAACACGTACTTATATGTATGAGTAACACCTATTTATATGAATTAGTAACACCTTCTTATATTAATCAGTAACACCTACATATCTTAACGAGTAACCCGCAAAATATGATTTAGTAACACCTACTTATATGAATTAGTAACACCTATGTATATGAATAAGTGACCCCTATATATGTGAATTAGTAACACCTACTTATATTAATCAGTTTTCCCATGTATCTGCTCTATGTAACCCTATATATCTGCTCTAAGTAACCCCATGTATCTACTCTAAGTAACCCCAAATATCTGCTCTAAGTAACCCTATGCATCTGCTCTAAGTAACCTCAAATATCTACAGTAAGTAACCCCAAATATCTAATCTAAGTAAAATATGCATGAGTAACACCTACTGATATGAATTAGTAACAGCTACTTATATTAATGAGTAACACCTATAACCCCCAAATTATGAATTAGTAACACCTAGTTATTTGAATTAGTAACCCTATGTATCTGCTCCAACTAACCACAAATATATACTCCAACTAAAATATACTTATATCAGTAACACCTACTTATATAAATTAGTAACATCTACTTGTATTAATCAGTAACACCAATAACCCCCAAAATATGAATTAGTAACACCTACTTGTATGAATTACTAATACCTACTTTTATGAATCACTAACCTCACTAGTAACCCCTATCTATATGAATTAGTAACTTGTGAATAAATTTATCAGTAATAGGTGAATATATTTATCAGTAACTTCTAAATAAATTTACAGTAAGCTCTAAAATGTATTTATCAGTAACTTCTAAATATATATTTTTATTATGTAGAATGTATCAATTTATACCAAATTACCAATGAAAAATAAAAATCTTGTACACCAGATAATTTCAAAATATGTAATATTTCATTAATATGTATATAAGACAAAATACATAATATTTAAATACTTCTAACATAATTACAATACCTAAAACACTTCTAAAAAAAGTGAATTAAGAAGTATATTAGGCATTTGGAGGAACAACAACACAAAAAAAGAAAAAGACAACGCCCTAAGGAGTTGTTGAAGAGCCACAGTCTTCAATATCCATTTCTTCTTCTTCCTCCTCTTCATCTTCTTCTTCCTCCTCCTCCTCTTCATCTTCTTCTTTGCTTCTTCTTGTGCCTCCTGCACCTTCTTCTCTAACACCTTAAGCTTAATCCTTGTTTCTCTAACAGCAATGCAAACAGGGTTGCACATGCTGCATATTTTGGAAATTGTTGGCAGAGGATCTTTCCCTTTGTTTTTCAGTTCAGCAAGGGACTTCATGGACTCAGCAAATTTCAAATCGAAAATTTGCCAGTCCAAACAAAATTTGTAAAACGCTTCGAAAATCTTTAGTAATTCTTCTTGAATTTGGTAATCCATGGGTTATAATAAGAGAGTTGTTAGAAAAGAGAGAGGAAAGTTTATGCTCAAGAGTAAGAAATTTAGTAGAAAGAAAGGCAGAGGAAAGGTTATGCTCTTAAAGTGTAGGAAAACATGTATTTAAATTAAAAATTGAATTTCAATTCATTGAATAATGATAAAAAAAATTCTCAATTCATTAAATATTAATTACAGTTTTGAAAAATATACCTAAAATTCAATTAATGTCTACAGACGTAATTAAATATCAGAAAAACCTTTAAGTCACTTCAATTTAAAGTTGTCTTGGTAACCTAAATAAAGAAGTATTAGTAATCCCTACAGTCACATCAGTAATTTTGTAACCCATTACAGTCACATCAGTAATTTCAGTTTTTATACCATATCACATGCATGTATTTATACTTGTCCACCTACTTACACTAATAGGACACTTGTCTTAAAAATGAAAAAAATTAATAGCTAACCCTTGTGTAACTTTACGAGTATACTTACATAAGTTATAAGTAACCCCACAGAAATACAATTGGTAACTCCTAAAAGTTTCATAAGTAACCTAATTAAAATAATAGTAAATTTTTGAACTAAATTTATAAACAACTAAAAGAATTTTTATAAGACAATAAACAACAGTAAGTAACCCCTTTAAAACATTATCAGTAATCACTAATATCTTTATATTTTTATTAGTAACCTCGTATATCTACTCTATGTAACCCCTCTAAAACATTATCAGTAACTGTTAAAAACTAAAAAAATAACCCCTCTAACATACTATGAGTACCTCTCTGTAATAAATTATCAATAACTACTATAACCTTAGTTATATATCTAGTGTATGCAACCCCTCTAAAACATTATCAGTAACTGTCATAAACTAAAAAAGTAACCCCTCTAACAAACTATGAGTACCCTCTGTAACAAATTATCAGTAACTACTATATCCTTGGTTATATATGTGTTGTGCAGGCACTACCTGACACAAGACACAGACTTTGCATTTGGCATCTGATAAAAAATGCAGTATCAAGATATGGAGCTTTGAACAAGAATTCAACATTCAAGAAGTGTCTAAGTGGGTGTAACACCTAAAGAATTTGAGAAGTGCTGGGATGACATGATAAAGAAATATCAACTAGAAGATAACAAGTGTTTCAAAAGGTTGTATCGATTGAAAGAAAAATGGTGCACAACACTGAGCAAGGACTTTTTTTCAGCAGGAATACTCTCTTCTCAAAGAAGTGAAAACACATACAGTGCTGTTGGTTTCTCAGCAAACAACAACAAAAGCCTCACAATTTTTTTTAAAATGTTTCGGAATACAGTAGAGAAGTGGAGGAATAATGAATCCATTGTTGACTTCAAGTGTACAAAATCAACACCGACTTCATCACTCCCGATGTTTGGTCTAATCAAGCATGCATCAGAGGTATACACACAAACACTTTTCAGGGACTTTGAAAGTGAATACACATATGCCCTTCAATCTGTTGTCAGAACTCACGTTCATCGTGGTGACAAATACTACTATGAGGTATGGCTAGAGGATGACATATATACTCTAAGCATAAAATTACATTTGACAGTGCACACAACACAGTACTGTGCACTTGCAAGAATTATGAAGAAACTGGTTGGTTGTGCTACCATTGTTTACGTGTACTTTTTCAACACTCAATAACCAAGATTCCAGATATTTACATATGTAAGAGGTGGACTAAGTTTGCTAAGGAAGATATGTGGAAAAGAAGGGAAGAACATCAATCACAACCAGAATTACAACAACAAAAATACATACCTTGGCGTAGCATGATGGCAAGAAAGAGTTACTGTAACAACCCATAATTTTGCTCTTAGTTTTTCCGCAAAAGTTTTCCCTAAAACTATTATTTTCTCTAGATTAATAATTTTTATTCTTTATATTTTGGGAGCCGAATTATTATTTTATTATATGGTGTGTTAATGTGTGCATTATATTTATATTTATAATATAATTTATTAGAATTATTTTCATTATTAAGTATTTTCAAAGTTTAGGCGCGATTTAGGAATTAATCGATTTATCGCGTAGCGGGCTTTTGAAGCATGGACCCTTGTTGACTTGGGCCGAAATCATCTTGGTGTACTTGGGCTTGGACAGCCGGCTATGGGGAGGGAGAAGGAAGAAGTTTCTCTTCTTTTATTTCATTTCTTTAAATTGATGACTCTTGGTAGTTTGTAACCCCCATAAACCCCTCCTAATCATTTCTCCTAAACCCTTCATTTTTTCCTTGCCATAAAATTCTGATTTTTATTAAAAGAAGTTCAGCATCATTCTCATTTAACCCTCACCGTTTTCAAGAAAAGAAAGAGAGAAAAGGAAGAGGAAAAAGAATAGAAAGGTTCAACCCGGTTTTTCCTGTCACACCTTCACGAAAATAACCGTAGCCGGAGATCTAACCGTTGGATCAAATTTGGACAGAACGTTTACAACATCTTGTTCTTAACTTTGACCGGAGCGATTTAGAATCCGAGCTTTTGATCACCAGTAATCATGGTCGGAACAGAGCAGTGCGAAATGAGATTTTTCAACGTTCAAGAAGAAAACGCCTAGTGACTTATTGCTACAATTTTCGTTCATGGAGGACTTGGATTGCACATATTTTTCCTATCTCTTTAGACTCAGCTCTCCTCCCGACGTTCCAGGTAACTAGTAGTTATCTTAGAATAATAGTGATTAGGGTATTTTTAGGTATTAGATTATTACGCTAGGAATTGTTTAAAATACTTTTTGAATGAAATTATTGATGAAATTTGACATGAATATACTTAATGCATGCTGTATGAATATTGTATATAGAAAAATAATTTTCGTCTGAGTTTTAGTATTTATTTGATTTGATTGGTGTTTTGTGCGCTTTTGGCTTATTTGCATGATAATTATTAAACGAATGTTAAAATTTCTGAAATTATTTTTCGTGGATCATGTTATATGTGTAATATGTATTCCATGCATTAGAATAATTTTTGCTACTGTTTACCGATTTATTTAATTGATATATCTGTTTTTGCATTATCGTTTCTGTCAGTATATAAATCATGGAAATTATTTCTGGTGGCCGAAAAATTAATTTCTTTGTATATTATGTATTTCCGTGAGTTTATGCATATTATGTAAATTTTTGGTAATTTCTTGGCGTTTATTTTTATTTTTAATTATTATATTGGCTTTATTGAGTAATCTGTATATTAACGTTTAAAAATACTTTTAGAGTCCAAAAATTATAAATAAAAATTATACCATGTCAGTAAAGCCATTAGGGTCGTATGATAATTTTTGTGTGATTTTACTGCTCGAACTTATTAGTTTAATAATTATTATTGGGTTTTTGTTGTGAAATTGAGGATACTCTTTTAAATTATTTGAGAGCTTGTTAATCAAAAATAATTTGTAATCTATTATGTTCTTGGTTGTTGATGTTCAGTAGGTTGCAGTAATTATTATTGGGTATCATTATGTTTATGTTTGATTTATGAGGAAAATGATTAATTGTTACTATTCATTTATTTAATAAGCCTTGGAGTTAATTGGTGATGCATTTTTGATTGAACTGTTAGTGCTGTAAAAACTAATTTAATATCATTGTTGATGCTTAGAGATGTTCAAGGTGTTTATTATTGGAGACATTTGTTGTAAGTTCGTAAGTTATTATTTTTGAGGAATTATGAAGAGTTGTTTTTGATGAATTATGGGTATAAGGCCGGGTGGCATCCCTTTTGACGAATATTTTTGAGATGAATGATACTTTGATGATATTTATGATTTTATTTTGAGATAAGAATATCCGGTGGGATAGATGTAGTCCCCGGTGAAGAACATGCCAACCACCTGGTTTGCGAACTAGGGGTACACCTGGGTTAATTGTTGTCGTCCGAGAGGTGAGGGAGTTATGCGTGTTCTACCCTGCATCGGGAGTTTGGCCATTCTTAGACACAGGCAGTGGGGAACGTAAGCCCATAGACTGACCTGGAGATTGCGATCTGACAAACCTTAGGAAGTGTATTGCGATTCACTGGCATTCAGTTTCTAACTCAATAACTTGTTTTACCTATACTTTTTATTTTTATAAAAGTACTCTTGAGATGATTTATTTATTTTTATCCAACTCACTTGATATTTATTATTCATTTGCGTTATTTGTGAGTTATATGGAAGTGGATGCATATCGTAGTTGACTTGACTTTATTATTTCCTTTCTTATTAATCTATGTCTGAATCATGCTTTGATTTCTTTTGTTCTGGGAGAATTGCTAGTTACTCCCCACTGATTGTGGATTGTTGTTATATATTTTGCAGGTTATGTTGATGGGAAACTTCTTTGGTTTTGGGCTCGGGTTGAGATGTGAGCATTAAAATGTTAGATGTTTTAGGCCTAGACTTTTAGTTAGTTGAAGAGTTAGTTTTATCTTTTGGATATTACTTTAATTAATTTAATTTATTTATACTATTTACTTATGTTGGTTTTATCACTTAGTTATTTAAAGGCATTTCTTGTAGTAGTGACATTCCCAGAAGACGATGTTTCCGCCATCATCCTATTAATACTATTATTATTTCTTTCTTTTCCGCTTTGAAATTCTGGGGTGTTACAGTTACAACTTGATGCTGAAAAGTCAGGAACACGCTGAGACACGGAAGCTTGTAGAGGACACATATGAAAGACTAATATGTGAAGTACATAAGATCACCACAGACAAAGAATTTGTGCAGGAGGAAGAACAAGAATCAACCAACAACACATCAATGAATGGAACACATCAATCAGATAACATACCTTCAGTGAGTGATCCAGATAGAGCGAACACAAAAGGTAGGACGAAGCGCAATAAAGGTCATTTTGAGAAGTCAAAGAGCAGCACTAGAAATAAGAAAAAAGGAGTGCAAGAAGACTTTGGAACAGTAACCCCAGCACCGAATCCAAAATTGTTTTAATTTCCTACAATCTTAGAATAATATTGTATTGAATTTATATTTCAGTTTGCAACAATTTTCAGTAGACCTGGGCATGGGCCGGGCCAGGCCTGTTCATGGGCTCGGCTCGCGGGCTTAAGGAAATGGCAGGGCGGGCCCGAGCCCGAGCCCGTAAATGGCGGGTTGTGCCGTACCGGGCCTGAAATTTCCAGATTTTGCCCACGGCCCGGCCCGCGGGCCGGGCTCGTGTTTTATGTTGTTTTTTTGGATATTTGGTAGTAGGAGGCTAAAAAACAAAGAAAAGGGGCGTTCGGCCCGCGGGCCGGCCCATGGGCCATATAGGCGGGCTCGTGCCGGTGCCGGCCTGAAATAAAATTTCTTGACCGTGGCAGGCCCACGGCCCACGGAGCGGACAACGGGCCGGGCGGCTCATGCGCGAGGCTCGTCTGCGGCCGGCCCGCGTGCTGGCTCGGCCCATGCCCACCTCTAGTTTTCAGTTATCTACCAATAGTTCATACCTAACCATTGCAAGTAACTGTTCTAGAATGTTATTAGTAACTCCTAGTAAGAGAATATGTAATCCATTAAACCTATTCCCTCATAAATTCATCAAAAACATCTGAATTTGTTAATCAGTAAGCCTTGTCTAACCTAATAAGTAACCCACAAAATCCACTAAGTAATCCATTCTTAAATTAATCAGTAACCTTCTTTAGTTTAATAAGTAATCCACAATATCCTCTATATATTAAAGATAAACACCAGTTGCATAAACACATATGATAAAAACTGTTTCTTTATAATAAAATAAGAATACTTGTTCAACAAACCTAGTATGAAAATACTAGTACATCTATCAAATGTCTTGTAAAAGATAAAATTTTAACAATACTTGGAATAAAAAAAAATGATCATTCTATAACACTACGAACAACAGATTTGGCAGCTTCTTGACTCTTCCTTAAACGATGTTAACGATTCAATTCTTTTCTCTCCTCCTTTTCTTTTTCTGTAATCTCCTTTTCCTGCTTGACTACCTTTTGAAGTATTTCAACCCTTTGCCCATTGAAAATTTTGACACGAGCCATAAGATGACTACGCATCAAATTAATATCAAACAGAACAAGAGACGCGCATATTTCAGCCCGGTAAAGACGACGCTCCATTGCCTACAATATAAAAAAAATCCCAGTAATGTACTCAATCAATAACCCTTTGAAACGCAAACAGTAACAATCAGGTAACCCCAAACACAAACAATAGTAACCCCTGTTCTGCATACCAGTAACCTTCAAAACAACAAGTATAACTTTAGTAACTTTAAAACTTACCATGTATGTCAAACCAAAAAATATCTTGTAAGTATGTGCTTCTGTAGATTCGACTCCGTCTTATTGAGCAACAACAGAAAATAATCTATGACACGACTTGAAATGAACTGCAAAGGGTACAGTGTTAACAACTCCTCTCTTGGCAATAAATAAAAGTCATTGAAGATTACCAGTTCTTCCCTGATAACACATTAGATATGTTTTATAAAAAATACAGCTCAAACCACAAAAAAGAAAAACAAGTTCAAACAACAAACAACTTACGATGGAAGATAATCGTCATGAATTATAAAACAATAATCAGCAACTTGAATTCTCAAAGATTTCATATTTGACTGAAGTAGCTTTATGTTGCCTCACGTAAACTTTGAAACCAAAGTCATCTTGTTACCTCCCTGCTGACTAGACTCCAAATCGCATTTAATAGGTGACAATGAATTGCAAAATTCTTTATCAATCTCCTCCTTTTCTGTAACAAACTCAGGAGTATGACAGGAATCAGATTTAGCAAATTTCTCCTCCAAAATACGTTTGGATTCTTCAGCAGTATAGCCACAAACGAAAGCTTGCATCACTTCTTTCTTTGCTCTCCCCCTTCCTTTTGGATCAGCTGCACCTACTTTCCCCCTTCCTACATCTTGTTGTGTATTTCTTCCCCTTCCTCGTCGGCCTCTACCAGCTTCTCGAGGCTTCTCCAATCTTGACCTCACATCCTCAAAAGAAACTATCTTCAAAATGGGTTTAACGGCTTCACTAGAATGTTCTCCTTCCTTCTCCCCAATATTCTGATGCTTTTTCTTCTTAACTTCAGTAATAGTTGAAGACCTCGGATTCCGATGAGCAGCTTTTTTATGAATTATCAGCTGCTCCTCCTTCTTGCCAATGTCATCAGCAAGCTCACTTACACTAACACAACCAGCAACATCTTCCTTCTCAACCACATTCAATGTCTCTACTCCTGGAAGAATTGCTTCTTGACTAGAATCAACAATTTGAATAACAGGATCAGGCTCTGGTTCACTTTCAACATCAATCATAGAGTCTTTGAGACTTGACAACGCATCTGTCAACAACATAGAACCAAAAATATGAATTAGTAACACCTACTTATATTCACCAGTAACCCCCAAAATATAAATCTGTAACATTTTCCTTTAATAATCAATAATACCTACTTATATTAATCAGTAACCCCCATAATATCAATGAGTAAAACCTACTTATAAGAATCAGTAACAACTGCTTATATTAATAAGTAATATCTACTTATATTGATATGTAACCCCAAAAATATGAATGAGAAACACTTTCTTTTAATAATCAGTATTACCTACTTATATTAATCAGTAACCCCCATAATATGAAAGAGTAACACCTACTTATAAGAATCAAGAACAGCTGCTTATATTAATCTGTAACGTCTACTTATATTATTCTGTAACCACAAAAATATGAAAGAGAAACAACTACTTATGTAACCTGCAATTTCAGTCACACTTATACCATCAAAGACTTGCTCAATAGAATGTACATCTTTAACTAAAGACGTGGTTCCTTCAGTTGCAGCTTCCTTGGTCACTTCTTCAGTAACTCCAACAGGTTTTTCAGTAACAGCTTGCTTGGTCACTTCTTCAGTAACTTCCTTATTGACAACATCAGTTGTACTTTCAATAACTACTTCATTGGTCACTTCTTCAGTAACTCCAACAGGTTTTTCAGAACCTATTGTAGTATCAACCTCATTTCTCACATGAGGAGTCATGTTCGTCTCGCTTAACTCCAACTCATATGATTCCAAATCCTTCAACACATCATGTATCTTGGCCCCTAAACTTTCTATATCATCAATCGGGGACATATCAATCATTTCAGTGTCTTTGAAAAGGTCACCCATCTGAGGCTCTATGACAGGATCACATGGCACATTGATATCACTTGTTGAAAAGACCTCAAAGTGGCATGCCTTTCTCCAACTCCTTCATTGTGATATTCTGAAGCAGAATACGATCAATTTGCTCCCAGAATTTTGGATCACTAAATGCAGGATCCAACTGTGACATAATAGGAGCAAAACCCTTCTCATACATTGCTCTTTGACTGCTGCTAGGTTCAGATAGCTTTCTTATTTCCTCCACACGCTTCTCACACTGATAAGATAGAAGCTTCATATCCCTCTTCAGCAGCAAATATTTCTCTTGAAGATCCCGCAAAAGGAAATAAGAAGTAACCCATTTAAAAGAGAACAACTAATAGCTAAATACACAATAAGTATCCTCATATACTCTTTCAGGTAACCCCAAAAGCAAATAAACACAAATCACTTAAAACAGAACAAGTAACCATTTAAACAGAAAAGGTAACCCCTAAAGGAAATAAACAGTTTACAATTAATGAGTAAGTCACACAACCTAAACAAATAAAACCTTCAGAACTGATATCTATTAATTGGAAAATTAACCAAAGAACTCTTTAAGAACAATTAAGTAACACCTAAAAACTTAATAAGTAACCCCATATTTACTTTCAGGTAACCCAATAAACAAATAAACAGTAATGCAGTTACAACAGAACAACTAAACATGTACAAACAAATCTGTAACTCAATTCTACTTTACAAGTAATCAACTAATACCTAAATAAATACTTACATTCTTAGAAATTTGGTGAATTTCTTCATTTGACATAATCTCAGCAGGCAACTCAAAGGTAACGCAACGACCACTGAATTGTTTCCCTTCAGTTGGATCATTACCTAAAACACCTTGTCCTTCAACACATCCACGAGCAATGGCCGGAGCAGATACCACGTCATCTGCATCCCTTTGCTCAACAACAATAATTTCATTAACAATGGCTGGTGCAAATACCACGCGATCTACATCCATTTGCTGACCAACAACACCTTCTGCAATTACAGGACACTCCTCCAGAACAATCCCAACACCTCTTGTAATGGGATATGTATACTCATCAATTTCCCAATAGCATACTCCCCGCCTTCTTCCAGAAACCTCTGCCTCACTTTCTTAGTTGTCCAATGTTTAATCAGAGGTAATGAAGTAGGAGAAGCAGCCCCTCTAAACAGATACCTATGAAATAGCATATCTGCAGCAACAGAATACAACCACATACATATCTCTGGTCTGGTTTGTACGTTGACAAACTTGAAGCCAATTGGTCCAACACATATTGACACCAATTATAATTTTGAATATTCAGGACATCTTCAAGAGCCCTAACAAGCTTCAAATCAGCAGTCCTATTGCTTGTTGGGGTGAATAATGTCACCATAACAAACATTAAAAACCCCTTCTTAAAGTCATCATTCCCACTTATCATCCCTGGATCATTCTTTATCATTCTCTCCAACTCCACAACAGTAATATAATCTACCCTAGCCTGATATTTCAACCTCCATGCCCTCCTCAAATCTCTATCATCGGACTTCCCAGATATTGGAACTACAAACGGTCCATGAGGAATACCAAATACATCATGGACATCTTCAGAAGTCAACTGCACCTCTTTACCAGGAGCCATAATAAAAACTCTACCATTTGGGCGAAATCTTGAACATAGCCACCTAAGCATATCCCTAGGAACTTCAGACAGCTTCATCTCCTACAAACAACCAAACCCAATCTATTTAACAGCTTCAACTTGGGCTGGAGTGAGTTCACCTAACAACTTAATGATACCAGCAGGCCTACATCTAACAGTAATCTGAGGACCGGAAACACTGCAAAAAAAAACATAACCAGTGGTGTTACTGAATATCAGAGACCCTTACTCTATAGTATTAGTAACCCTACAAGTATAATATAAGTAATCCCTGTAAATATACAGAACAATTGGACCTTTATATTTTCAGTAATCTCATATATCTGCTATAAGTAACCCCTTTTACTAACTATCAGTAACTCTTAAACATTAATAAGTAATACCCAAAAAACAATTAGGATTTTTTAACTAGAAAAATACAAACTTTTGATTATTTTTAAATAATACAAACTTTTGATTATTTTTAAATAATACAAACTTTTGCCCAAACTTCCTCCAGTAGGGCATGATCGGTTAGTGACTTGTTGGTGCAGGTAAATTGCTTACGTGGCACTTACTTCTTCTTCCTTGTTTGCTCTGGTTCTTCTTCCCCCATTTTTTTCATTTCGTTCTTCTCTCCTGCTCCCCCTTCACTGTCTTTCTCCCTTGTCCACCCCTGACCCCACCCCCACCTCTAGCCCCGAAACCGATCTCCTCAACCACTGCCCTTTTCCCCTGACAGAGCCGCCCTACCTCGAAATCAACCCCACCCGGAAACCATGTTTGTTTCGGAGCAAACTTCAAACAATCTTAAAGTCGCCAGGAATTTAATTCACAAAAATGGCGCAATCATTAAATTTTTGGAGTTTGAGGAGAAATCATTAAGTGAAAGGATTGAAAGACTGGAGATGAAAGGGAAGCAAGTGAAGGATCGGATGAGGGCGGTGAAGGAGAGGCAGAGGATGGTGGAGGAGACAGAAAAGGCAGAGGATGGCTGGGTTTGGTGGTTTTCGGGGTGGGGTGGATGGGTTTGGTGGTTTTCTAAAGGGGGTGGCTGGGTTTGGTGGTTTTCAGGGGGTGGTTGGGTTTGGTGATTTTCGGGGTGGGGTGGGTGGGTTTGGTGGTTTTTAGTGGTGGTTGTGGGGGGGGGGAGACAGACAAGGGCCGGGGTGGTTGGGATTGGTGGTTTTCTGGTGGTGGGGTGGGGGGAGACAGACCGGGGTGGTTTCGTTGGTGGCGATGGGGTGGAGGAGATGTTAGCGGTGGGGGTGGTTCAAGTGTGGGGTGGTGGTTAGGCGTGGGAAGGTGGTCGTGTCCGGTGGGCTTCCGGGGGTGGTTTCGATGGTGGGCAAGGGGGGGGAGGGCCCGAGGTGGTTCGGGTGGGTGGGGGGTTAGGGGAGGAGGGAGAAAGAACAAATATCATTTTGTAATTTTTTTTACCTGTTTTACAGGTTACAAGTCAACTTGACCTACTGGAGGAATTTTGATGTAAAGTTTGTATTATTAAAAAATAATCAAAAGTTTGTATTATTGAAAGAGAACGGGCAAAAATTTGTATTATTGTAGTTAAAAAATCCACACAATTAAAGTAATCTTCTATAAACATAACTAGTAACCCCTCGATAACATTATCAGTAATTCATATAACCATAATAAGTAACCCCATACATGTGCTCTAAGTAACTATTTTAACTAATTTTCATAAGTAACATCAATAACAAAAAAATACTTACATTTGATCCCTCTTCCAAATCAACAACTTCATTAGGCTTTATTACAATAGCAGACCTTGGATCGATTGTTGCTCTTCCTCGTTTAGATGAAGCTACAGGCACTTCAACTTCCTCTTTCACCTTTTGATACCTACCCCTCTTGGCAGGTTTATCTTCAACTACTTCAATAGCCAGACATTCAGGCTTGTCTTCAGGTTTAACCCTTTTCAATGACACAGTCTTTCGTTTACCAAATGCTTCTGCCAATGAAGGCTCAAATTGCTTTTTCTTCAGCTCAACAACTTTTTCAGCTGGAAATCTAGAAGATTGTTGCTGCTCCCCATCTTCATCTTCATCCTCTTCTTCTTCATCATCTTCCTCATCATCTTCTTCATCATCATCCCTTTCTTCCCCATCATTTTCCTGTCCATCACCTTCATACTTTTCACCTTGCTCCTCTTTGTTTTCTTCTTCATCAGCTGCTTCCTCATTACCTCCCTCCTCAGCAGAATTATCATATTCTGTTTCCTCATCACTCTCCACAAAAACTTGACTAACACCAGAAGGCGGCACAATTGCAGCAACAGAAGATTCTGGCACATCAACACATCTTGACAAAGGAACTTCCTCAGTAATACCTTTAGAAATTTCTGAATCCTCAGGAACCTCATTACAAACTGTAAAACAATGAATCAGTAACACAACATAATAAAGTCAGTAACCTGTAAAATCTATAATCAGTAACCATAACAAAAAAATGTAATCAATAGAAGACTCTAACTAAGACAAATATTAAAAACCAAATCGAGCAGTAGCCTCCAAAAATTATAGTCAGTAACATATATCAATTATAACAGGTAACACCTGTATAACTTCATCAATAATGCCTATCCTAATAAGTTCATCAACAAATGAATATCCTCCACACATTGTAATCAGTAGCCTCAAAAAAGTATATAGCCATTAAACTTAATTAAAAGCAGTAACACCTCACTTTATAAACAGTAACCTCAAAAACGAACTTACACGAAGACAATGAATCAGTAACACAACATAATTAAGTTTGTAACCTGTAAAATCTATAATCAGTAACCACACAAAAATGTAATAACACTTGTATAACTTCATCAATAACGCCTATCCTAATAAGTTCATCAACAAATGAGTATCCTCTATACATTCTAATCAGTAACCTCAAAACAGTATATAGCCAGTAAACTTAATTAAAAGCAGTAACACCTCACTTTATAAACAGTAACCTCAAAAACGAACTTACATGAACATAAACCTAGGTTTTCAAATGTCTTGATGAGTAAGATCAAAATAAATTTCCAAAGTTAAAAATACATAATCAAAACAAACAAATGCAGAACGTAACTTCTCAAATCTATTGATGAGTAAGAAAATGTAACGAAATTACTATTTACAAAACAAAATGAGTAACAATTTCGTAATCTAGGTTTTCAACACTTCAAAAATACATAATTTCACGAAGTTACTAATGTCGAACTACAAAAGTTACAAAATAATTCAATAGGAGTTACGCATCTACAAATAATTCAAAACACACAGAAAAAAAGAGAGAAAACGAACAACAACCTTCACTTTAGTTGCAATCAAGTTCAACAAAAACACGAAATTATGTCTATGAGTTCCAATCAGGTTCAATAAATACATAAACAAACACTAAGAATTCAAAAAACAACCAAAAAACACCTGAAGATTCCTTCTGAGTACATGTAGTTGTTCCGATTTCGCCTCCACGAACAATAACCTTCACTTTAGGCATCTTTTTAGACGAAGAATCCATTCAAAATGTGAAAATAAACCTCTAAAAACGCCGCAAAACAGAATAAAATTACCGATGTTAATGGAGGTTTTTCGAGCAATGTTAATGGAGGTTTTAACAAAAAACAACAAAAATGAAGGTGATTACAGTTAATGGATATTTAAACGAGGTTTAATTGCAGTTACCGTCAACGTGTAAACGTGACTTGTAACGTTAATTGTCTCCCATGTTTCAGCGTGGTTTAATTAGGCCCATTATTTTAAAATCACAAAAACGCTTCCCTGGTTCATGTTTCAGCGCTGGGCTCTTATTTTCAATTGGACTGGGCTGGCCACACGCGAAATTTCCGGTGTGGCCGGCCGTATATAAGAATTTATGAACACATAATTGGATCTGTCCATTTAGCATCTAATGAAATATATCGTCGTCGTAATTAATCTAATACAAAGGAAAAACAATTTGAAAAGTTATGCCCAAAATTGTTTTAAGAACATAAAGTCTATTTACTTTTTTTTTGAGGGGCATAAAGTCTATTTACTTATTTCAAGCCCAATTTTTGGACATACTTACTACCCCCGTTTCTCAATAAGTGCAGCACTTTCCTTATTTAAAATAGTCATGATAAGTGCAACCAAGCTCAAAATAGTAAAAAAGTTTAATTTTATTACAAATATGCCCGCTAAAAAAGAACGAGACCACTACTTTTTTGTTTCACAACTTAAATTACCTTACTTTATCTGGTTCCAACTTTCTCTTTTCTAATTCCTTTCAGATTCCCCCACTTTCTCTATGTTTAACTTATTGAGAAACGGAGGAAGTAATAATTAATTGTATTTTTAAAGCCCATTTTCGAAAAGCGTAATTAATTATTCCTAATAATTGATTCCTGATAATTATATTATTAATAAATATTTTCCATATCCACAATACGAGTTCGAACTTGTCTATTTGTTTCATACTCAGATAGATTACACCCTCTTGTATAGTGTCCCACACGACACACCCACATTTTTTGCAAAATCTAAAAACACCTTCAGATCGAAAATAAATCTAGATGACTTAAGAATCATATAAAGGTAAGAATCAACCTGGTATAAGAATTAAGAGGTCGAGATAAATCCGATATCATTTTTGCTCTGAATTCTAGCTCTCGAGGTAGATCTGCGTCGACAATACCGACCTAGTATAGTGCTTGCATGGCCCATGCAGAGGATAGATAGCCCAGTGGCAGGCCCACAACTGGAATCCAGACACGAGACACATTGAAGTTGATGTTAAAGACCCAACACAAACTAATGGCATCTTCCCCTCAAAAAAAAAAAAAAAAAAAAAAAACTAATGGCATCTTTGAATAGTGAGAACACGTCATCGATAATGGTCGTGTGTTGCTTCGACATCCTCTCTTTGGGAGCAAGTCAGGATGTAGTAGACTCCTGTTTTTTGAACAGTCACATAACCTCTCTTAATCCATGGGGAATTTATGATACCCTAAACAATATGCCAATATGCATGTGGGGAGAAAGTTTTTTTTTGAGGGGAAATTAATGAGGAAGTTGAAACTGCTAGTATTTAAGGTTATTACAAGGGAAATGAGGCGTAAAAGATAAGAAGTCTACGATGGTGGGGGAACCAATTAATAGAGAGGCAACGAGGAATTTGGTTAAACCAGATTAAAAATCGCCAAGTGTGGTGCTACACTATTGGTTGAATTGTGCATGAAAACCAAATGCAAAGTCTAGACGCACATACTGCTGAGTCTAGGTCGCAGGCGGAAATTCTCGTAAAACGGTAAAAGGAAAAGAATGGATTGGCTGAAACAGAAAGTTGTTCGATTTTAGGGGAAGAGCAAACAACCGTGCAAAGAGGAGAAAATCTCTCTACATGGAACAGTAACCTAGAGTGAAAGACCCACCAGACTCACTTTCCTAGTGAGAGAAACTCTCCTTGTAGAGAGAGAGAAAAATGTGCTATACTAATTCTACTCTTGTTGATTCATTTGGGTGGTAGATTTTATGGGACTTCAAGGTGCTCATATTTGTGCGCTCTCAGCCTCTCAAAATTTCACAAGGAATTCAATGATTTGTTTATGAAGTTCACCTATCTGCTCCACCATCTTCCGAGTTCCTGCTGATAACAACAATCCTCGCAACAAGATTACCGCGAAATGGAGAAACACAAGAGATCGCCAATATATCTGTAATAATATCTTTTGCTTTATGATGCTCAAGTAATTAACAAAATAGAGTTTCAGAATTTAGCATGAGAATAATTTTGGGCTTTAAATACTTAGCTAATATTGGGTGTTACTTCTTGTAGTCAAACTATATTTCTATTACTTCCTCCGTTTACAAATAAGTGAAACACTTTGTCCCAAAAAAGCCTCACATAAATGGAGAAGTTGCTTTCACTTATTTCGAACCTAGGGAAGATTTGATATTAGTATGCCAACTTGCTAACTATATGAGGCTAAAGAAGAGTAAACTGATACCAAAAGCCTTTCTTCTCTTTGCCTCTTTAGTATGTCATCAGGTTTACCTCCTGTTTTGCTTGATATTTTTTTGCCCCTCTTTTAATTTGTTTCCGACCATGTTTCTGTTACATACTTTCTACCAGGGGAGAAAGGCAGCCAAACGAAGGAACTTTTCGCAAAGCATCGAAGCATTCGAAGCAAACAAAGACAAACTAATTTAAGATTTTTATTGTACAACCGACCCTCTTTCTTTTATAGAAATTGTAAAATAATTTTACGTAAAGGAGCAAGAAAAACCAAATAATGAAGAAACTGTAAATGTTGTTCGTTACTATCACGCCAAGAAAGGGAATGTAAAACAAGGTTAATGGCCGTAACTCTAACTTTATTGCCGGAATCCAACAAGGTGCTTAATTTAATAAGATATGTTATATAAGGTGCTTTTTAATAAAAACTAGGTATTTGGGCCCGGACGTTTCCCCGGGTGGTTATTTTTTTTGAACTTGATATGCATTTTTTTCCATTTGCATTAAAATATAGTAATAAAGAAAAATCAACATTTAAAAGGTACACATATAATAATATGGACATTTAAAAAGATGACGGAAGTTGGTGAGATGATAATCATGCTATATATAATAAAGAAACGTCACGCTCAAATCTTCATTTCAAATTACTTTTATTAGTTGACATGACATATGTACACATTGGACAATTCTAGTGGAGTAAGAGAGGTGCCACGTGACGTGTATACGTTGTCAGACACGCCTTTTAATATATTTGTATAGATGATTATACAAGGTGTTTTTGCAAGAAAAAATGTAACGGATCGATAAGGTCTTTCCTAACAAAATTTTCTAACAATAATAATAGTAATCGTAATAATAATAATGATATTGTCTAAAACAGTAGTAATAATTTCATTTCATGACTATGATTAAGATATTGAATAAGATAAGTTTACATGACTTAAGATAGTCCACATTAGTTACAATACATATTGCTCTCATGAGTTAAAATATGTTAGATAGGGAGTATGTCTAAATTAACAATGATTATGATTTCAGTAAACTTATAAAAAATGATGTTATAAGCTAAAAGGAGTTGCTAAACAAGTCAAGATAATGTACAATCTCAAAGAAGTTTAAATAACTTATATCTAATGGAATACAAAAAAATGATTACAGAAGATGTCCATTTTCAATGCACTTAAGAAGTAACAGGTCAGCATACGCTACATTGATCTGGAGCAAAACTTGAACTTCTTATTGCAAGTCAACTATTTGTCTTTTCCACAGCACCTTCACATAACCCATAAGAAAAAAATTAGTCCTAATGAAGGAACAAATGCTAATAGAGAATCCATGAATGAATAATTAAATTCAAAAATATTTAGGACAGCAAATATGTTTAGCAAAAACTTTAGTTAGCTAGATTTTTGTTCCAAAGGGTCTAGTCTCTAGTGGGGGCAAAACCCTCTTATCACTTGTTTAGCTAAAACTAAAATTTAGCCAATTAGAGTTTTGCGAAGGAGCAAAATGTATGCAATAACACTAACATGCTTCCGTTAGTTTGCCCTGATTAAATCTTCTCATGCGTCCTCTCAACAATTGTCCCCCCTATTCAGCAAGGAAATCCCCCAAAATGCCCAGTATATTTTTTTTTTGGTAAGATGAAGGACCCTATCGAACCCAAGACTCCGCACAGTACAACCAAATGCGGTTTGCGGTGCGACTCCTTAGAGGGGGGATGGTAAAGGAAACCTCACCCGCAAAGAGCCCCTAGTGGGGTTTGATCCCATGACCTTGAAGTCATAAGGCCAAACCTTTACCACTAGGGCCAAGCTTTGCTTGGTCCAAAATGCCCAGTATATGTCATAAGTCATATATATCAGATATACTCGAATACCCCTGAGATTACACCCTCTTTTTCCAATTTTAGAGACAGTCTCTTTGATCCGAACTTAGAAAGGAATCTCATCTAGCTCTAGATCGAGATACAATGAAATAGAAATCATGCACAACATGAACAGTAAATATTGCAGGAAAATGGCCTAGTGATGAACAATAGAAGCACCTTTTGTATCTCTTTTTGGAACCACAAGGACAAAATGCATTCCTACTAATCTGACCACTCTGAGCCATATTTGATTTAGCAAGATCCAAAGGAGTAGAACCCATCAACTTCTGGACCTGAAAAAACAACTCGTTCAGCAATGAGAAGCTTCAGATACACGTACGAAACAAAGAAATAGCACCACAATCAAAATCCCTATGGTTTTAGATGCTTCACCTTTTGCGATTAGAAGTTTATCAGTTGCATTAACTTTCAAGGATCATCTTTGTTTCCGTAACCTTTTATACGCACATGTATAACAATGGTTTGTAATATATAGATCTAAAGGTGACAACATTACGCAGTTCTCGGTTTGCTCGAGATCAGACAAACTGGTCGGAAGTTGGGAACTTAACATAAACATGTTGAAAGTTGAAACATAGTTATCCGGTCAAAAAAGTTGAATCCTAGATTCCTGGTTAGACTTAGTTCAGAACTGAAAATTTATAATATTCACAAATCGAAATCTGCAGACCCTCTCACTCAGCACGTTCTGAAAATCAGATATCCAAACCTGGTTCTATCTCAACCTGACAAAATCAGGCATCAAGGTTTGTGCAAAGTTCTCAGTTGTCAACCATGTGTAGGTCCCAAAGAAATGGACAGCAAAAGAGAGATCGACTGTGGACTAAGAGTCATTGTCTTCGAAAGGAGATCCAATTTCAAGTACAAGAACAAGATTCCTCCTTCCAACACACTTTCTAGATTCATGGATACCGTCATTTTACCATTGGAAATCTCATCCCCCAAACATGTGATTGAAAAACATCACATGTTTGGTTTTCTCCATTGATTTCCAATGGATTAGCCATAGTAAGGAATCTCATCCCCCAAACATGTGATTGAAAAACATCACATGTTTGATTTTCTCCATTGATTTCCAATGGATTAGCCATAGTAAGGAATCTCATCCCCCAAACATGTGATGTTTTTCAGAGACTTCCATTCTCGCTTATACAACATCTAAAGTGGTAATGGATGTTAGTGAAAATTTACGAAGAAAAACACATGTTTGGGGATGTATTCTCATCACCCTGGACATCAACATGTTTTTTTTTCTTATAAAAATGTGCTAAATATCATTACCATTACAGCCAACCAAACGGGCCACGAAATAGGAAAAGTTTGATAAGAGACCACAGTGCGAAAAAGAAAGAACAACAGATAAACAGGTTACTTGGCACCAGATTATACTGGTACTGATGCTTATGAGAAAGTAGATTTCCAACGGAAAACTTACAGAACATTTGATGGCCCGGGCATATTGATAAAAAATCATGAAGTTTATATGTTACTCCCTCCGACTTTTTTAGTTGCTACATCGTTGCGGGCACAAGTATTTAGGAGAGGGGAAAAGGTGTGGTAGGGACCATAACTTTATGGGAGAGTTATAGGTATGAAGATGACAAAAATAAAGGGGAATATAGGTACTTTTTGGTAGGCCATGGTTACCGAAAAAAGAAATATAGCATGTAAAAAATTACATCCATTTATGGAACATGTAGCAAGTAAAAGAAGACAGAGGGAGTACTACAAAAGAATGATCAATGGCTATGCATGATTGGAAGAAGTATCATCAATTAAGAGTTCTTGGATTTTTTTTCTAAGTAAGAATTTCATTTCATTCACAAAATTTACAGCCTAAACTATGAAGTAAGGGTACCTTCTATGAAGGGCTCGTCAACCTAGGCTTCTATACAGATTACAAGCTCTAAACCAATCTGTCACTAACACCAATACTCTTCAGTCCTCCCCATTACATTCTCAATATGAATTCTAAAACTTTACACTAGTTTACAGTAGCTTGGAAACTATTAGGAGCAGGAAGCTTATTCCCCAAGATAGTAAGAGCAGCTAGGCAAAAATTTCCTATATTTGTCTTTTGCATTTTACCCCCGAATATGCTTCCAGATTTGTGTATCCTCTTTGCCAATTTCTGATCTGTAACCAATTGTAAACCAAGGCTGCATATTTTGTACTATAAGGATCATGAAAGAAAATATGATTGTGGGTTTCAGTTTGCATCCACAAGTAACACATCTATCATCATCACTAACCCCTACGCTTTCCAATTTGCTATGCGTCCTCAGCTTTGAAAATTGTAATAGCATATAGAATTGTGTTTGGGAACATTATACCTATTCCACACCCATCTGTGCCATGGCACTTTGGTCTCCTCTCCTCTCATCCAATCATAAGCAGATGCCACTATATACTGCTCGGATTTGTGATGCTGACATGTGTGTCCATTATAATCCATGCACCAAAGTAGCTCTCATGCCACATATTTTCCTCCAAGTGCAGCTACTACTAGAAGTAGGCTGGTAATCCCACCAGTTTAGATCCTGAACATATAAGTGATGCACCCACTTAACCCACAAATTGTCAGCTTGGATGGCAATATTCCAAACATATGAACCAACAAAGGCAACATTCCAAACAGCAATATTCTTAACACCTAAGGCCCCATGCTCTAAGGTCTGCAAAAGTTTTCCCAAGCCACTAATGGGCTATTTGAAAGATGTTTGCCTTCCCATAGAAAGGCTCTGCATAGTGAAGTAAATTTTTGAACAACACCGGCAGGAAGAACAAAGATTCTAGCCCAATATGACTGAATACTCAGAAGCACAGCATTCACAAGTTGGAGTCTTCCACTATAAAGCCATCATTTTATCAAAAAGGCAATCACAATCAGCACCAGATAACCTTTTACTAGAGAGAGAAGCCCCAAGAAAACGAAAATGTCATATTATCCATGTTGGAACCAGATAAGGCAAGACACAAGAGCTCTCTCTTCAGTTCTGGTGCCAATATCACAAACTACACTGCAGACTTTCTAGGATTTTACAGCTAACCCAGAGGAAATGGCGAAGGAAGCAAAAACCTCTAAGGAGAGTGATTGATTAAAAGTTCCCTTTGCAGAACATCAGCAAATTATTAGTACAGCACAAGTGTGTGAGGAAGCAAAATCTCTAAGGAGAGAGATTGATCCGAAGTTTCCTTTGCAGAACATCAGCAAGTCATTAGTATAACACAACTGTGTGAGGTTCAGAAAAGCACATGGATGAAATTTGAAATAAGGTCTAGCATTCACCTTATTCAGGATCTACTCAAGTAGTCCATACATATCACAAAAGGTATTGACATAAAAGTCCCCCTGCCTAAAACCTTTAGCCCCAGGAAACTATCCATGGAGAGCGCCATAAGGAGTAAAACAACTAATGACCAGTGTCACACGATTCGCGGCTCACTCCATTTATGTGGAGCGGGTTTCGGAACGGAGTTCTTGTTTTACGATATTGCTTTTAGGATGGAGCCCCCTTCATATGCGAATTGTGAATTCAAATTGGCGAATTGGAACAATTGAACCAATTCAGAATTCAGCGGGAGGTGGAAGAATTATGTGACACTGGTACGACATACAACTTACTCCTTTTTCATCAAAATGCTCAGCCAAATATGACTTTGATGGTCATCTCATTAGTTAATTTGTCAATGTACTCCCTCCATCCCTTAATGCATGCTCCATTGGACTTCTCATGGTCTCCAAGACTCATATTCAAACAACTATATTTTAAATTATGCATAAGTAAAAATTATGAAAATTAGATGTTTATACACATTGAGATCCTAAAAACATCAGACGTGATTCTTTTTGTTATAAATTGGTGAGATTAAACGGACAAAGTATCTAAACCTTTGACCCCAAAAAATGCAATGGAAGCAAAATTATGAAGTATATTTAAGCCCACAGGGAATTCATCCTCAAAAGTAATGTGAAAACATCATTTGGGGATTAAAAGTACTTCCAAAGATTCTTTATTCATACATTTATCACTTGTAAACAAATATGGCTACTTTCCAGATCTAAAAACCAGATAAAGTTAGACGGACATATAGGAGTCAATTTAGTCTCCAAGTTATTTCTAAGTTCCATTTCGATCTGATTCAAGTTCCCACCCTTTTCCCCAACAAAAAGTGAGGGAATTCAATTAATCAATTATTGTCGTTTTCTTTCAATGTGTCTTTGAGACTTTCGAGAGCATCATGCAAAAGGGTGTTCATCTTAGGGTTTTGCTTCGCTATCTCTTTTTCCTTTCATCCTCTTAGCATTACATTTGTAGATTTAGTCATACCTTCTCCTTTAAAATTTCGTGTTCGCTATGATATGCACCAAATCTAGTAGCTAGGAGGCCATTGGATTAGGGTCGAACATGGATGAACACTCATACAAGGACCCACTCAACGCAATTTTTCCTCCTCTAGTAGCTCAATCATAAAGCATGTAACTGACGGCCTCCAAGAAATTAAATAAAGTAGAGATGGGTAATGTGCAACTGGTCCAGGAATATAATTGGACGTCCAGCCTTGGATTTCACATTAGGGAGTATCAGAGTTCCCAAATGGTCCAGCTTTGAACTGATGAACAATCCTAGTATATATTGATTGAAGTTGACTAGCTTTGACAAAAAGTCATATGTGGCAAATTAGTTCAAGAAAAGAGTAGCATATTCGTATTTAAAGGAGCAGCTCAAGTATAATGAATTCAACAACGTATCGATGACTCTAAATATGGGAAGGTCCATCACATCATGTCCGCTAAATATGACAGGTAGATTATTCCACATTATTCTAGTATCAGAATACTAACTTACAAGGTTCTGCAACTAACCAATTCATACACTACATACTGCACAGTGTGCAATAATCACACAAAATATTACAGAAATGCTAAACAAGAGCATAGAACTTGAAAACAACGATTGAGGAAAGACATCACTAACCTCAGCCATGCTCTTTGGCATTGGTTTTCCCTCTTCCTTTAACTTCTGTAGTTTCAACTGTGCTTCTTTAGCCCACGTATACTTTGCCAAAGTATTCTCAACATCAGCCATCGTACACTTGCACTGCTTTGCTGCTGCTTGTTTTTGACTGATTTGGAGATTCTGCAATCAGTTAACTTTAAATGATCCAATCAAAATATAACTGGTGATATGAGAGCTTAACAGGAAGTTTCAGTGAGTCAGTGTAGCAATTATAATCGAGAACTTTCTGAGCACAAGATTGCCAAACCAAAGGTATCGTAAGAACAGGACTTCTCCAAGCATTTATTAAGCATCTTAACCTCCCCCCTTCCTTAAATTTATACTTATAACCATTATATTCTTATGGAGGAAATATATACTTCCTCCGTTCCATGAGTATTGCAACTTCTGGAATTCTACGCTATCACACAATCCCCTTTACCACCTACGGTGATTTATACACAAGAAAATCTAAGTTGCTACTAATGCAGGAAAAAAAATAAACAGACTTTCTATATTGCCATATGAGATAAAATCAACCTGTCCGTTCGGATCGAAATTGCCAAGATATCTAAGAATTTCTTCCTGCTTCGCAAAAGCATCAGCAAATGTGGCTTCACTACTCCGACCTACTACATATTGCTTCAAAGTTCCCAGCTTTCTCGCCTTACCCAGCTCATCAGCAAAACCTTCAGTTACCATAATAAATTACACAAACTAATTAAACTCTTGCACTAACATAAAGTGGCATGACATAATTTCTTACTGCAAATGATAATCATGATATAATGTTTAATCCCATTCCATAACTCCCAAAAAAACTAAAAAAGATATTCAAAATTATCCCATATACATATAGTATATCTTATAAATCCCATTTTTTCTGTGTAGATATAAATGATCAAAATGTAGTTAATCATTACAAAAATAAAACTTTCAGAATATTTTTTGAAAAAAAAAAACCTTCAAATTTAGACATTAAGATGAAAATGACGCCAAAATTTCAAAACTTAATTCAATAGTATGAACGGACAAATACCCATAAAAGAAAAATACTTAAAAAATAGATTCAAATATTAAAAATGGGAACTTACGATCGAGAGTGAAGGATTCTTCGGTAGAATCTGGTGAATCAGAGGTGGGTTTTTTGCCGGTGAAGACTCCTTTAATCTTGTCCATCCATGCGCCATCAAGGTGAGACGTGGCGAAGATCGAACGGTACTGTGACGGAGTGTGGTGACTGTGACTGTGACTGTGAGGGAAGAAAATGGAGGAATTGTTGCGAATGCTGTTCAAAATTCTGTGAGCCATTTTTGGGGGTTTTTGATCTTGTTTTTCTTGTGTAGGGTTTTAGCTCAGTGAGGTTTTTCCAGCTGAATCTGTTAAACGGTGTAGTTTTGCTACTGATTATAGCTCTTGTAAAACGTTAGTGTGATGAATCTGATGACACAGTCACACAAGCATACTAGCAACGGCTAATAAACTAACGACTAACGAGTGTGTAGGTAATTAGGTTAGGTGATGTTAGTTACTAGGTGGAATTAGCAACATGTACTTTTAAAGATAAGGTAAATAAAAAAAGTTATATCGTACGAGACAAGATACGATCAATTGTATGCAATATTACTTCGCTTTTACACGAGCTTTTTTATATCGACATACGTGGTGCGCATATAATGATCGCTTACACGATATACACAATTAAATATAGTAAAATTCTCAATAGTTATATGCCAACTTAATCTCTTATATAGTCTTGAACTATGGTCTTAGGTAAACTATTAATTTCCCCTCGTTTCACTATACCATGAATGATCCAAGAAAAAATATATTGATCTAAAGAAAATATATTGTAGATAATTGATTTATTTTATGATAAACTTGCAACAACCCAATTGGATGTTTAAAAGATGTCCTTTTTTTTAAGAGATAGTAACTTATTTGGAGTAGAATAGTTTGTGAATTTGAGTTACAACATCCCAATTCCCAGCAATATAAGGAGCGAATATTATACTTACAACGACATAATTATGAAAAATTGAGTTATCAAATTTGATTTTAATGAAATCTTCCAAGGGATTCTTCTGCTGCTATGATGCCAAAATTGAACTAGAATAGAGCTTCCATATTTTAAAGTATTTTAAGTATACAACTAATATAAAGATTGCAACTTCAGTCTTAATTGATTCACCTTTAGGTAATGTGATTTGCTGTGTAAAAATTAACTTTAGGCTCAATTTAGTTTGTCTTATTTTGTTATCCTGTTTGGCTCACAATTAATTTTCTTTTACACTCACATAATTTTTTATTAATGCTTATCCATTAGGATTACTTCTAAAGCTTAAATATTTGAAATAGTATTAACATAGGCGATGTCTAAGGGAATAGAGGGACTAACAAGATCTAAGATGATAGGAATGATAATGCTTCTCAACATGTTATATGTTCTTTTCAGGTGAAGATATAGACAATAATATTTGACTATCGGACTAAAAATTCTGTAGATCAAATAAACAAGATGAGATTCTAGCAAAAGCAAAGCGAGCAAAAGATAATGCTTCTTTAAGACTTTAGCAACTCTTGAGACATAGGCGATACATTTTAAGTAAAGTTGTAAGCAAAAATTAGCTATCCGAAAAAAGGCTTTAATAAAATTCCCTTGACTATCAAGTACTATGTCTATAGTCGAGGCAAAGCAATATACTACATCTCTTTCCCCTGCCAAGTGGCCCTTAATCTTACCTAAAAAAAAGCAATATATACATCTCTTTTCAAGAAAAAAATAAAGTAAAACATACATCCAAGTTTTTACACCCCATCGGACCATCATGAACCTATTGAGTGTTAAATAATTTGAACATTGATAATGTTAGGCTGTTGTTGAGAAATCAAGTCGAATCATTCACCAACTTAAAGCTCAGGTTAAGTTTACCATAGTAGAAATGGCAAAACGGGGATGTGCGGATGTGCATGTGCCTGGCTGCCTGCTTCAAACCAGTATGATAAAGTTCATATCAACCTGCACGTCTGCCATGGCTCGTTCTACATGAGCTAGTTCAGGCTAACCATTAATTAACTAAAGATTCATACATTGTGCGGGTATCAGTGCTTCACGATCCTTGAAGGAGGGGGATACCAACTAACCAAAGCCTGTGTGACAAACCTAATTCATCCAAGTTTAATTACAAGCTCAGTATGATAATGCTAGTTCAGGCTAACCATAAACCAACTAAAGTTTCGTAGATTGTGCGGGCTTCACGACCCTGGAGGAAGCTAACAAATAACCAAGCCTGTGACAAACCTAGTTCATCCAACTTTAGTACAAGCTCAGTATTACGAATCCACCAACTAATGGAAAAACAGGAATTTATCGATAACAAACACATCAGAAATTTACTGTATAATCAATTGGCGTAAATATAAACTAACGATGACCCAAAAATAAATGATGCAAGAAATCTGATCCACTATGTGCAAACAAGTCGTGAATATACGAGCCTGTGAATCTCACTTTACAATGTGTGTAGCACAAGAAAGGACAAAGCACAAGGGAATCAAAGGAAGGTGCAACACTACACAAACACAAGTATTAAATTAGATTTCAATATATGAATCAGATTTTTTTTTTAAATAATTGTACAATCTACAAAGAATAACACACAGCTAAAAATAAGCAAAAAAAAAATAAAGAATTACCAGCCAGCCACCAGAATTTCCAATTCAATTTCCAGAAACAGGGTGCAGCACTAAAGCAACAAAACTATCTTCTCATCTTTGCAGCAACTTTAAGTCAACTTACAGTATAGATCTGCTTGAGATACTACGGAGAAATCATACTTCTCAGTCATATCAACTCCAAAAAAAATACAAGTTCACTGATCAGGGTTCCTTCGATTCCATGTATTGCTTCAGATTAACAATGGATCTCCCAGATTTCAGCATCATGACATAAGCCACTGTCAACCCCAAGGACCTCCATTTTCCTTTCAGATGGAAGAAAGCACCAAACACTATAACCTTTTGCCTATCAAACAGCTAAGCCTTTACTCGCTGAAACTCAAACCAAATTTCATAGTGATTGAAAAGCAGACTATCATGCGTGCGCTTTCCAACATACTCAAGCCCTAGGCTTGTGAGCTTCTTTGTACACTCATCACCACCTAACCGAGAACAGAACTTTATGTTGTGAGACACAAATATTCGCCCATCATATGGCTTTAATTTATTCGACAACTGCTCCAACCCAACCCAAACAAGTTTATCAGGCATATGGAGGAAAACTGCACTAGCATATATCAGATCAAAGACAACTCCAGATCCAAATCTGCTAAAATCCATGTCTTCACCTTTCACAATTAAAGGGCGCTTGTGCAACAGACCTTGGGAAGGAAGCTCGTACCTAAAAGCCGCCATAAGAGATAACTCATCTCTCTCTAGACAATGGAAGTGTTCAGGTTTCAAGTACCGAATGAAGTGCAATCCCACTCGGAGAGTCCCACATCCAATTTCAAGAGCTCGGGCATCAGGGCTAAGGCGGGCAGACTCAGCAAGGAATTCGAATACATCTCTGCCACCAGCCCATGGCTCACCATAGTTGCTATGATGTTCTTCAACGAGCAGCTCACCAGGGCAGGGCAAAGCAGTGTGGTTATTGGCCTCATTCCCTTCATAATGAGAAATGCCCTTGTACCTGAGATATATATATACATATATATATAATAAGATAGGAATTTAAAGATGCTTCAAATAGATCAAAAAATTTCAGATCTCAAGCCAAATACGGTGAGTCAATGGCAACGCCAACAATGAAAGCAAAGTAAATCCTCAAAAAGACCCTCATCCACTGCTAGAAAGCTTCATGGCTAATAAAGCATAAGCCAATTAAATGATGATATCATTCAACTAGTTTTGACTCGCCATATTAGTAAAAATCAATCGAGACATGGGGCGACAAAGCCCATCATATAAGTGTTGTGCAAGCAAGCCACAAGGCAGAAACAATTTCTGAAAACTAATCTTCCCATCAAGATGGATGGTAAATTCACTGAGAGCTCTTACTTTGCAGTCATAAAATGTGCTTAGGTTTCGGCAACAACTACTCAGTACCAATACGAGATTTTCGAAACTGCAACTATAAACAGCATAATACAACATCATCACACAATGTAATCTACTCCTTATATAATAGAGATAAACATCAAGAGATTCAATAACATTTCATAATAATAACATATTTTGAGTCACAATTCATAGTCTTTCCCACACCTTCACAATTGCACCAACATCTTGGCTTCATGAAATCACAAAGTAAAACTAATCTAGCATAATCAATTAAAAATTCAGTTGAATACTTAATTTCTTACACTTTAATTCCAACTTAAACATCATTTAAACAGATCCTAATATATTCATTAATTCGGATCACTTAAACGCTTTAATTCCAACAACTAAACATCAATTAAACAAAAAAAGCCACCATTTTCAAACAACAAAAAGCCCAAATTCAGAAAAAATAAAACACAAAATCAGAGTAAGAGAGAGAGTATACTGTCGGAGATCTTCAAGCTGTTGAACCCTAGTACGAGGATTAATCCCCTTACGTAAGACATTATCCTGCATATGCAACCCATTAATTTGGATCTGATCTTTAACCCATAAAATATCCTCAATTGTTGTCGAAACCCTTTCTTCGGATCTTCCAGAAGGTTCGCGATAAGTTGCGGAAACAGAAGGAGTAGGGCAAGAGCAAGGGGTAGAGAGAGAAGAGAGCAAGAAGAAGAGAAAAATGGCGGAAGCAGAGAGAGCAAGAACTAGAACTGGTACTGTAATTGTTATTCCCTTTGGTTGAGAGGCTGAAGATGATGAAAGTAGCCCCATTTTTGTTGCTTCGGGGAGTGATTGATGATTCGAGTGTCGGGACTCGGGAGTTTGTGATATAATGAGTACCTGTACTAGTGTACTACTAGTGACTACTAACTACAGGCCACAGGGTTCTCGCAAAAGTTCTGATAAGTTCGAATAAATGTAGTTCAAATAAGTTTAAGAAAGTTGAATAATTACAAAGCACCTCATATTAGATACACTATTAGAACTTAAAATTATAGATTAGAGACATTAATTATTGAGAATATCATTTACTCCTCGTTACTCCGTTTATCTCTTTAGTCATTTTACTTGTTACATTAGCAAATAGCAATAAATCCTTAAACATATGATCCCTTCCATTCGTATAGATATGTTTAACCTTTGATTTGATTGATAGAATGGTCATTTTTAATACAAGTCAATGTAATAAGTGCTCTAAAACAAGCAAAGAAAAAATAAGAGTGAAGTCGTAATTTTGATATTGATGCTCTCATGACTAATTTGATTTACTCACCGTGTTTCTAAACTTATCTCTTTGCAATACTACAATTAACCAACTCTCATAAAAGGCTAAATTCTAAGAGTCGACTAGAATGAAGGTTGTTTGTACCATCGCGATAGTCCATTCATTTAAAAAAAAGAATACCAAATCGGAAAGTACAATGAAGGCGACACTTGCTTCTTCTCCCTTAGTCATCGAGACACCAACGGTCCTCCTCGATCTTCCCTAGAAATAACCAATGAGTCTACTTTGACTATATCAAGAATCGAACAAATCAGGAAGAGAATCCTAACTTCTCAAAAAAAAAACATGCATTTTCAGGAACTAGCCAAAGAAAAGATAATAAATAGTTCGCTCGAGCAAATGCACTCACTTATAAGCCTATATGCTTGGTGTTGGTATGCTTTATAGTCAATACACTCGCTCTAGGCCATACACACTATTAGCTCGATGAAACAACGAAAGGCAAGTTCACAACTATTTTGACATATTTATCTTCCACTAGTGATCATTGAAATTAAAAAATATATATATAATGGAGTAGTAAATCGGAAGCCATGTGTTTAAAATATTGTGCATTGAATAATATACATGAGTTAACATTAGGTAGGGGTCATAGGGGTACCAAAAAGGTAAGGAAAATATAGCCTTATGCGACTTTCAATCGAGTGAATAGCAAGCTTGTAGTTGAATCGAAATTGACGATGAATACAAGATCGAAAATCTATCTCTTTCTCGAAGCCCGTGCTTTAAAGCGAAACGAATGGTAGTTTACTTTTGTTATTTCAATAGGAACTCTACAAGAGGGGGGGTAAATTGTATGTGTAGAAATAAATGTACTTTTGCGGAATTATAAAACTAAAACAATAAAACAAGCTAAAGGAACAAGAGAGATTTTTACGAGGAATAACTTCTTAGGCCCAGCAAGAAGAAAAAACCTCGACCACTAGGGATATTAAACTCAACTCTTTCACTAATTAGGCCAAACAACTTTGTTACAACCTAACTTTACTCACGGGCCACAACTTGAGTTCCTAAACTCAAGCGCCCGAACAATTGTTCCCTTAACGGTTGTTCCTCTCAACTTCACTCGAAGTTATCTCACTTTAACTTGCTTCACTCAAAGCTTCTCTTATACAAGACTTCACTCAAAATCCCCTTACCCCAAAACCAAAATTACAATGATCAATAAACTTAGTGGAATAGAGTAAGAAGGCAAAGGAGTAAATGGCTTATAAGAGAATGAAGGTACCGACACTTTAATTAGTTAAACTCACTTAATCACTTAGTCAGACACAAATTGAAACTTAATTAGACTTATGTATTTATAGCAGCCATCAAGTAAACGTGGGATTAAAACATGTGTTAGTGATTAAAACATTTTCCCATGATAATGCTCCTTAGCTTTAGGAACATGTTCCATTATCTTCCCATGAACACCACGTTCTCTTTGAACGTGTGAAGAATCCAAGAATGGGATTCCTATAAACTAGCAGTTACTTGTGCATGATATTCTCAAATTCGGTTTTTTCTTTTAAAGGCTAATTTAATTAATAAATCTAAATTAAATCCTTTTTACCAAATAATATCTAAAAAAATTTTCTTTTAAAACTAAAAAGAATTTTATTTTCAACTAAAGATAAAATCTTTTTCTTAAAAAGATTTTCCTTTAAAATCAGATTTTTAACCAAATATAATCGTTTTCCTAAATTTTAGCCTTTAATATCTCAACAGACATTAATTTAACCGTTGCACACTATTTCACACGCATAGTTACTTTAGCTGCTACTTAGTTCCTTTAAGTTAAATTAATAGTACTAGCACGTATGTTCCTTACAGAGGAACAAACAAACATTCTCTTTTACTTAGCCATTGTTCCTTACCATAACTTACTCGTTCCTTACATAGGAACTAAAAGATAAAAGCCTCGCCTTGATTCTTTTGCTCCAATGCATCTCCAGTATCAGTTCCTTGAGCATCTTCACTTAGTCTTCAAAATCCAACTTTTTTTATTCCTTAGACTTAGTATTCTCTTTGCTCAATGCAGTGATACCTTGCAAATTTCATTCACTCAACAATTTGTTAGTTTATAACTTAGTTTCCATCTTTGTTCCTTTGTCATCATCAAAACTATGGTTCAACAACTTTCAAACTAGCGATTCACATGGCATCATCAAATGATACAAGTTTTGGATAAGAATCTACAACGCACTAGAACGCCATCTCCATAGCCAATTTTCCGTTTTGGATTAAAATTAGAAGGTGCGGCCTTTAGTACCACTCTTATTTCACACAATCCAGGAATGTCCATAACGTTGGCGTAATTCGGTTTGAGCAACGGATCTTGACGTGAAACATCTTAGAGCACGTTTGGTTTATTATTTTTTGAGCTCCAAGAAACGAAATCAATTAACGATTCCCTTTCATCTTGTTTGGTTCAATCTTCATCAATCTATTACCATTACTTGGTGGTAATAAACTCTCCTAATTTTTTTACCTTCCCTCCCCCTCAAGTCACGAAATCCATTACTTTGTGGTAATGGTTACCATTCTCTTCCCATTCCATGGCTTGAACCAAACATCAAATAAAAGTAGTTATTTTTGTTACCATTCCACCCCTCTGTTTGTTTCCATTCCTTTTGCATTCCATATTCTGAATCAAACGACCCCTTAAAAAATCATGTCCGAAGCCAATGTTTTCCAAAAATTTGGGACCAATTTTGGGTCAAGTTTTCAGCCTAAACCCACTCAAGAATCAAGATCAGGCCGAGCCAATTTGATAAAGCTCTAGATGGAGTACTGGTTATCTTTTTTATTAGCTAAAGGAGAAAAAATCAGCAACTGTGCTAGCCTGAAATGAGCTGCCTTGTTTGAAAACAAATGTAGCTTCCAAACACAAGTAATTTCTACCGAGATATACTTGTGTTAGCAACACATAATAAGGTACTAGATTAACCAGAGTGCTGTAACAAGAAACTATCAAAATTCTCAGTCGGTAGCAGGAGACATAAGTAATTTACATTCATCTGGCCAACAAATCCAACAAGATCCACTACAAAAAGAAGCAAGACCTTGCTCTTTTATATATTTCAGTCAATTCTACAAGTTTCAGGCTATATTTAGTTACATAGAAACAGTCAAAACAAAAACCCAACACACAGATCTATACCCTTTTCTTCCATCACACTTTGGCTACATAAAAAAGGTAGCCTTCCACTCTCAAATATTTATCAACCCAACTCAAATGCAACTCATAGTTGGATATCTAAGCTGTTAATCACAGCTAAGAACGATAAAAGAAAGCTAACAAATCAACCAACAAGTCCTGTAACAAAACCCACATCAAGACTGACTTCCCGAGTAAATCTTCTAGGAAGGATCAGAGAATGATCACTCAAAAATCGGAAAACCATTGCAAATAACCAAACAGGGATTTCAGACCAGATCAGTTAAAATCAGACATCCTTCTCCTGTGCCGAGGGAATGTAGGTCTGCTGTTCATAAGTGAAGGAGTCACCGATTTGTTACGTGGTAAGGAGGAAGATCTGGGTTCCACATTATTGCAGTTTTGAGTCTCGGTGACAGCATTCTTCACCGTTTTTACATGGTGATTTTTACTCCCTTTTCTTAGAACTGCTTTAAGACGAGGCTCAAGAAAACTCAGGGACTGTGAAGCTGACATTTGCATAGAGCTTCTAGTCCCAGACCTCAAAACTCTTGCTGTAAAGTGATTTTGTCTTTCAGCAGCGCTCTGCCTCAGACGGCTGGCAGCAGTGGAGATCATAAAATGTGGCAATGAGTTTCTCTTGGTTGGTTTTTCAGTATCACAAGGGGTATCTACAACTTCCTTGACGTCCTTTTTGGTGCTTTCTGGAATGTTTTCTTCTTCTGTGTTGTTACTGATAGCTGAATAAAGCCGATTATTCTCAATGAGAAGGATTTCGGCCTTCTGCAACTGATTCCTAACTTTCTGATACTCTTCTTCAACTTCTTTCATTTCATCATAAAGCTCGGCAATTTTCTTTTGTCTTAATTTCTTTATTTCCTGAAATAAGCAAAAAAACAAGACATACTCAAAACGTCAGCACATGCAATGAAAGCATTAATGCAAATATGATAGTTGTGCAAAAGAAAACAAGCACCTGAGGCAATTCGTGGCTTGAATCTATGCCTCTCGCCCTTTTGGCGAAACTCATAGAACAAATGGTCTCCCCTAGATCTTCTTCAACAGGGCTTATATGCACAAGCATCAATACCTTAGATTCGTTTCCTAAACCAGATATGTAAACCGAAGATACAAGATAAGTTGCAAGCCAAGTAGCAAAAATCTTGCTATATGCAGAAAGAAGTAATCACATGCCTAGACGAAAATATTTGCAGTCACAATGACAATTGATCTTTATGTATGTACAAAAGTAATGCAAAACTTACCAAGCGAATCTCTTAAAATTTGGGTAAGTTTGCTGTTTCTGCAAAATTAAAAGGCATCTATTAGTTTATGTATGATTAAAGCAAGAACAAAAACCACATCCTCAAACATGCAGTCAAACTCGGGGTTGATGAATTATCACATCATATACCTGTAGGGAACATGATTTCGTCTTCTTCTGAGGGAAGCAATGACGTCACCAAGAGCGGAAAGTGAGAGATTTATGGCCCGTCCTTCATCTAATGTTAGGCCAGTAGCTCCGGTTTTCAGCAACCGTTCACTCCCTCCAAGATCAACCATCCACAACTTGCTAGTTTGAGTTTGACCTTCCAGTGCATCTCCATGATGAGCAATGGTGATCCTTGTTAAGCTAGATATATAAAAAACTAAAACAGATAACGTAAATGCCTCACCAAAGTAACCTAAATTAAGGCTAAAGAAACACACAGTATTTGAGGGAATAGGTAAAAGAACCCACCAATGCGATCTGCTAGAAACATCATTCACATTAGTGGACGAAGTTGCACGGGCACGTCTTCCCTTAGTGTACCACCAACTAGCCTTTGAGAAATCTGAGATGGGCACTTCTGTTAGACCTTCGATTTCAACTACTCCTTTTGCATCAACTTGAACATTCAGGTTGCTGTAATGCATTCAAGATAGATAAGATTATGACAAGATGCCACTTGATTTCTTAGGTGTATCATATATTCGAAGGGTTTGTTCTCTTCACCTTAAAAGTATAGATTTCGCGAAAAAAGTTCATTTAAGTTTCAATAAGCTCTGATAAGTTCAGTTCAAATAAGTTCAGCAATAAGGTGAAGAGAAGGCACCCTAAGTGGTTGTTTGGTTGACATACATTTACATCGGAAGTTACAAACTCATTGGAACTTGGAAATGATATATCCTATGTCCAACTCCAACCAAACGACCAATAATTACTTTATAGCAAAATTAGTATATCGTAATTACCATCGTGATACTGGCTCATATACTCTACGAGTTGGTTTTGGAGCCAATAAATCCTTTAAGTTTCCCATGTAAACTTCCAACATGCTCATAGAGAAAGTAACAGAAGCAGTAGAATGCTGAGAGGCTTGGTGAAAGAGCTCTTTAAGAGCTCTGGGAACAATGCCGGGTTCATCTTTTGTTCCTTCCTATAAAATCAAAACCACAACACTCTTTGTTAAAAGTGGACATGAAACAGGTTTTCAGTATATTTCAAACATAAAGGAACTTCATTTTTGGAGATTCAAATCTCACCATTGTAAAGGTCTTGCCAGTGCCAGTTTGACCATAAGCAAATACACATACATTGTGCCCATCAATTGCAGATCTGAGAATTGGTTCAACCTCAACAAATACATCTTCTACAGAGTATTCACCAACATAAAATCTTACTAAAACCATATTCTTAATCAAATGTAACAACCCAACAACTTAACATTGAAAGTGAAATACATACTAACTACTACAACTACAATGCTAACCTTGTGTTGAACTTTGACAAAGCACCTTATCAAATTCAAACCCCTTCTTGATTCCAGCTGATTTTACAACAACTTTATCCAAATCAACCACAACTGGATCATCATTCTTTCTGATATTGCTCCATAATGACGGTTGAATTCGACAAAATACTCGTATACTTCCTAATATGAATATCAAGTTTCAGTATAACAATTAAAATCACATTACCAAATTCAATTTTCAAACTATGAAACTAATAATTACCTTTAATGTCCAATATCTTATTCAACAACCCTCTTCTCTTTTCATCTAAAGACTTCTGCTTAGACCTTAATCCCATAATCTCTTCTGCATAATCATTTCAGTAAACCAGTTAATCAAACTATCAAAGATATAAGGACTTACATTAAAAAAAAATCAGTAATAATTTAACAACAGTATTTTTTTTTTTGAGTGGAAATTTACCTTCTAAATTGGACATTAATGAAGTGAGATCACTTGGTGTGTGCTCAGGGACCACATCTATATGAGTACAAATGGTGGTAAAATCTTGAATTGCACAGATTCCATTTGTAGCATCTGAGTATTTCATGACCTCAATTCCATTTTCAAAGGGAAATGAGATCTGTTCATTTACACTAGAAATCAACATTTCCTCAACCAAAACCCCACAAAAAACCTCAACAAATAAACCTTCAAACTCCAAACAAAAAATAAACAAAACTAATCTATACAACTTAATAAAGATGAAAACTTGGCATTATTGTCAAAATTCAATGTCAAATCAAAGAAAAAATTAGGAAAACCTCAGAAAAAACTGGTAAAAGTTTGTTGCCAACTGATATAAGCAGAAAAACACAGTTATATTGTGAAGTGAAACATAAGCAAAATCTATGTTACTATACTGTACTGTACTAACAGAAGAAAACAGAACAGAAATTTCAGAGATTAGAGAGAGGAGAGAGAAAAAGAATGCAGAAGTACAGGGTGTAGAATCAATGCCGAAAGAACACTCATTCCCAGAATAAATTCAAAAGTACAAAGGGTAATAGTTGGATGAAGTGAAAATGAAGCAACTCTAGTAAATTTTTTAGAAAACCCAGAAAAAATTAGTCTAATTTACAGGTTTATGCAAAAACCCAGATTTTATTTTGGCAAATTTGAGAAGATAGAGAGTGAAAATATTCAAAATGCTCATCTGGGAATCAGTGTTTTCTTTTTCAATGATTTGATGATCACAGAAGACTCTAATTTATGATGCTAAAGTTGTGTACTTTTGGTACAGTTTGTGGGTAACCAATCAGTAAGCACTGACATTGATGAAATATAAAATAATGAAAAAAATTTAATAAGGAAAAATTACAAAAAAAAAGAGAGTTAAAATAGCTGAGATTAGATCCAAGGGATTAATTTTTTCTGGTTTGTAAAGCAGATTTTCAGACAGGAGCGTGGTTGGGTCTGAATTGAACAGAAGAGAAGAGGGTAAAAGTGGAATTAAGGTAAGGACAAAGTTGAAACATCTTTTTCTTTAGTATAATTCACAACTAATCTTGTTGCTTTAATTAATCAGAGTTCTGATGCAAGTTTAGTACTATTCTTGTTGACTGCAAGTAATTGGGAGTAACTCTATTTGTATCACATGGACCACTATCAATCACTTATTAAAGAAGTTAATCTAGTTTAGGGTGCGTTCACCTTAATTAATAACAAATAGTTTCACGGTTGATCAGACGTAAACATAAGATAAAATCAAGGTTGATTAGATGCAATTACATTGAATAAGTTTAATTCATATATATTTAAGTGAAGAGAATGCATCACTAATCCGAAATCTCAAACTCGAATCTTGGGAATGCAATAACTTTGGTCGAGAGAGTGTTTTTTTCCAAATTAGGTCGGACGTGACTTGTCTAAAGGTTGTGTTCAACAACGACATTTGAAGTAGCTTATAGTGTTTGGACTAAATCAAAACACTAATAATGGTGAAAAGTAGTGTTTTGTGAAGTAGTGTTTGAAGTAGATTTTGGTGTTTGAACTTGAATTGCGGAAAAATTGCAAAATATTTGCATTTGGGATAGAGGTAGCTTTTGGAAATTAAATATAATTTTTTTTGCTATTTTTCTAAACTATTAGCTAGTTTTACCAAACACTAATTAACATAAAAGCATTTTTCACCGTCAAACTCTAGTAGTTGCTAACAGTTAATATAAATGTTGAAAATTTATTACCTACTTTTCTTGAATAAACCCTAAATTAGTTGACCTTCAGAAGATTCCTGGATAGTTTATGAAGATAGACTATCATGCATCACATGGACCAGCACAACGTGCAGCCTTTATGCTTTTGTTGGGCTTGATTTTCTAGCACCAAATTCGGAGCTTGACTTTCTGCCCTTTATTTGTGTGAAGTGGGTTTGGGCTGTACGTCCCTAGACTTTTGTAACTTGTTGTAGCATTATTGATGGCCTCAATCCAACTCATCAAATATTCCTCTAATCCTCTTCCTCAGAATATCCTGAATGTTATCATTATTGTGTTTGAAATCCAAAGACACTATCATGTCTTCCATAAGTTAGAACAATAATAAATTGTTATGTTATGTACATTTTTTTGTCCAATGGAAGCCATCTAATACAAGGACCCATTTATACAAATCATATTTGCATTGAAAGCTGTACATTATTGGAACACAAGCTATTATTTTTTAATGCAAATAATTGTGAGAATGATGATACGGCTTAACCCTAATGAGGGAGCCTGGACTCATATATATAATAATGTACAAGAGTACAATGACAAGGATACCCTTAGTATCCTCTATTACACCCCCTCAAACTGTGCAGAGGGAACCACATACAGTTTGGACCTCAAAAACTCAAAACGCTGACCAGACAAACCTTTGGTAAAAATATCAGCGATTTGTAACTCAGTAGGAACATAACAGACAACTAAATCACCATGAGCAACACGCTCCCGAACAAAATGATAATATATCTTAATGTGCTTGCTACGATCATGCTGAACGGGGTTCACAGCAAGATAGGTTGCAGAAACATTATCACAAAACAGTTTAACGGGGGCACGAATGATAAGTCCTAACTCAGCTAACAGAGATCAAATGGAGAGGGTGTCCTGTACAGTGTAAGCAACAACACGATACTCGGCTTCAGTGGAAGACTTAGAGATAGTGGGTTGCTTCTTTGAGCGCAAGGAGATGAGATTGTCACCCAAGAAGATAGCATAACCAGTGGTAGAACGACAACAATCCAGACATCCAGCCCAACCAGCATCTGAGTATGCAATCATAATGGACATAGTCTGGGAGGGGCGAAGCCATAGATCGTAGTCGGAAGTACCCTGCAAGTACCTGTAAATACGCTTAACAACCAACAAGTGAGATGTGCGAGGTGCATGCATAAATTGGGACACTAAATGCACGGCATACGTAATATCAGGTCTTGTCATAGTCAAGTACTGGAAAGCCCCAACCATACTGCGATACTCAGTAGGATCGGATAAAAGATCACCATCGGTAAGCGAGAGAGTACTTCTACTTGGAAGAGGTGTGCGAACAGGCTTAACAGCGTGCAGATGGAATTTAAGAAGAAGATCACTAACATATTTCTTCTGACACAAGAACAAGCCTTGAGATGTTCGAATAGCCTGCACACCCAGGAAATAATGAAGAGGACCAAGGTCCTTCATAGCAAACTCAGCAGACAGAAGAGAAATAAATTATGTGATCAAAGGAGCACAGTTGCCTGTGACAATAATATCATCAACATAGAGAAGAAGATAGAGAATGAATTTGCCACGACGAAAAATGAACATAGAAGTGTCGGATTGACAACAAAAGAAGCCCTGTTGTAGCAAGAAACTACTAAAGCGAAGATACCAAGTGTGAGGAGCTTGTTTCAACCCATAGATGGCTTTCCTAAGACGGCAAATGTGATCTGGAAAATCAGAATGAACAAAACTGGCAGGTTGTTTCATGTATACTTCCTCAATAAGATCACCATGCAAGAAGGCATTTTTCACATCTAATTGCCGAATGACCCAATTGTAGGAAATAGCTAAGGACAAAACCAACCGAACAGTATTTGATCGAACAACAAGGCTGAAAGTTTCAGAGTAATCAATACCTTCCTGCTGACCAAACCCACGAGCAACCAGACGAGCCTTAGGCCTTATCACATGACCTTCTTCATTAGTTTTTATCGTATAGATCCATTTTGTACCTACCAAGTTCTTTGACGTATCATACGGTACCAAATCCCAAGTTTTGTTAACAAGCATTGCATTAATCTCTTCCGCCATGGCTTGACACCATTTTGGAATTTTATGTGCCTTAGAAAAACAAGTTGGAGCTTTTTCTTTTTCCAAGGTTGTGAGAGTTAAAATGGTTTTTGGTTTGAAATACCATCTTTAGCACGAGTTTGCATAGTGTGAACATTAGAGGAAGACGAAACCGCAAAAATACTCGACGAGGGATGTGCAGTCAAAGAGCAACGAGGTGAGGAGAGGGAACTAGGCTGAATAGGAGAGGAGGGGGATAACTCGGACACGGGTGAGGGCGGCGAATTATCATCGCGAGGAAGAGGGGGGCTGCCAGCGTGCGCTGGCCTAACATCGAGCTGGGCAGCAGCATGCAAGGGGGGTTGGGCGACCCATCGTGCGCTGGAAGGCCACGGGCCGGGTCGCCAAGCACGATGGATGGGGGAAAGCATTACCAGCGGGCGTTGGCCTAGCAGCGGGGCAAGGCGTCACTTGCGGGAGGGGGCGACCCATGGGGCGCGGCGGGCCGGCAATGGGCCGGGCAAGAGATCGATCGCGGGGAGGGGGAAAACTCGTGAGAGGCGGGCGAGCTAATGGATAAGGGTGAAGGAGATACTCGGGATGGTGTCGTGTATGAAACGGCTAAGGGAAAGTGGAGAAGGACGGGGTCCGTATCAGTGGAGTCAACATAGGACGAGGGGCGAGACGACACTAGTTGACGATAAGGGAACACTGACTCATGGAATTTGACATTCCGACTCACATAAACACGACCGGACTTAGGTTCATAACATCGATACCCTTTATAACCAGAAGCATAACCCAAGAAAACACATTGAACTGACCGAGGGGTTAACTTATTGGACGGTTTGGCAGAAAAGTTCGGAAAACACTCGCACCCAAACACACGTAACATGGAATAGTCAGGGCGTTTGGAAAATAACTTTTCAAAAGGAAAAAGACCCTGTAAGACAGGAGTAGGCAAATGATTTATGACATAGGTAGCCGTATATGCAGCATCGACCCAGAACTGACCAGGAAGTGAAGACTCAATGAGCATTGTACGAGCAAGTTCAATAACATGTCGGTGTTTGCGTTCAGCAACACCATTTTGTTGTTGAGTTTCAGGGCAAGATTTTCGAAAATAAATACCACATCTCCGAAAATGATCAAGTAGAGGTTGATTATCGAATTCCCGACCTCCATCACTTTGGTCATATTTGATTTTGCAGTCAAATAAATTCTCAACCAAAGCTTAGAAATCCAGAAAACGATCATGCACCTCTGATTTGCGTTTCAAGGGATAAATCCAAGTATAGTGAGAAAAATCATCAACAAAACACACATAATATTTAAATCCAAGATGTGATAATATATTCGATTGCCATAAATCAGAATGATCTAGTTGCAAGGGTTTATCAAAAGAGTGTATTACATCTTGAAAAGGAAGACGATGAGACTTTCCTAAGCAACAAGAAATACAATCAAAGAAATGACTAGTGGCACAAACAATGGCCTTATTTTGCTTTAGAGCACCTAAAACTCGATCACCACAATGCCCAAGACGACGATGCCAAGTAGGACCAGACGCAGAAAGAGAGAATAAAGCAACTGGCCTCCTAGGATGGGTGGTGAGGGTGATGGGATAGACACTGCCTTGACTAGAAGCTTTGAGAAGCACCTCCCCCGACTGATTGTCCTTAACAAAAACATGAGAACCATTAAAACTCACAGTGCAATTGTTATCTTTAGCCAACTTTTGAACTGACATTAAATTAAATTTAATATTCGGACAGTGATAAATAGAGTTAAGAACTAATGGACGACTGTTAGAGTTTAATGTGACAGTGCCAACATGTTTTACTGGGATTTGAGTACTATTTGCTACTTCAACAGAAATTGGACCATTGTAAACAGACTTATTTGATAAGATACCTAGATCGTTGGTCATGTGAGAAGATGCTCCGGAATCAGGAAATCAAGTAGTTTCATTATGCTCACCAGTAGGAAGGCCAACAAGAGCAGTATTAGATGTCTGAGCATAACGAGATGGACAGGAAACAACAGAATGACCTGGATGAAAGTAAATTTGACAGACTATATTTGTAGACTGAGGACCAAACACACCATCAACAGTAGTACTCCCTGCAGACAAATGGTTAGTATCGCAAGAAGTAAGGGCTACAACATCACTTTTAGATGACAAAACAAAATTACATATAACTGTACCTCATGAATTTTGTGTTTGTGTTTGTGTTTGAGTTTGCTTTGCACCTCCACCACCACGACCTTTGCCACGACCACCCCGATTACGACCACGACCCTTGCCACCGCCACGACCCCCTTGATTATTATTACGAGAACCATTGTTCGAGGAGGTAGTTTCAGACGGAGGAGAACCACTACTAGGAGCATGAGCAAGGAACGCTTGATGAGAAGCAAAACCTTGTTCCCGAGCATGATGACCTTTAATTATCTGTTCTTGAATCAATAACTTCTCCCGAACATCATCGAAGCTCAAATTGCCAGAGAAGTGAGTAATACTAGTAATGAGAGAATCATAATCTCTCCCAAGACCCATGACCGTATGTTGAATCAAGTCTCGAGAGGAAACAGGAGCACCAACAGCAGCAAGAGAATCAGCAATAAGTTTAATGTCACGCAAATATGTGTCCATGGTTTGAGATTCAGTCTCAGAGACATGTTGCAACATACTTTTGAGTTCCATAGAACGGGCCAAACTAGCATTCATAAATCGGGATTGAAGTCGATTCCAAATTAACACAGAAAACTTAACATCATGCACCTCAACAAGCATATCTTCAGACAAAGTTGCAAATAACCAAGATCGTATAGTTTGATCAATACGTAACCAATGTCCAGATTCATTGATTCACGATTAAGATGATCAAGAACATAAATAGTAGGCATGGGAATAGAACCATCAAGCATTCCTAACAAACCATAGGATACTAAAAACGATTCGAATTGAGTACGCTAAGGTAAATAATTCTCAACAGTCCAAAGAACAGTAGTAACAATATTTTTATCATTAGAGGTAGATGTTACCAGTGTGGAGGAGAGCGAAGCAAGATTCGGCTGAAGAGAAGAGAACCCAGGCGGGCCACCAAACCCAGTTGGTGTGTGATGTTGGGGCAGCAAGCCTGGGTGGCCGGCAAGAGTGGAACCACCAAACGATGGTTGAGTCTGCGAGGAGTGATGTGGCGCGTGAGACACCAACGGGCCTGATGTGGCAGCCCAAAGAGGCGACATAGCAGCCTCGAAGAGGCGTCGGGGCGTTGGGTGCGTGGGGCTCCACGTAAACCCGAGAGCAGCGCTGGGTGTTGAGATATGCGAGAAACCGAACCCTGGTGCGCCAGCAATGATGCTGGGCTGCGAACCAGTAGGTGCAAAGGCAGACGAGGCGCTAGGGGGCTGTGTCATAGCCGCGACGTTGGTAGACGCAGGCTGGGTAGTGACGACAGACGTGGAGGTGGAAACCGAAGCAGCAGCAACCATTAAAACTCACGAAGAGAAGAGAGTGCAGAAGCGAGAGTACCAAGAACGTGAAATAGGGTTCAAGAAAAAAAAACCTTGCTCTTGATACCATGTGAGAATGATGATACGACTTAACCCTAATGATGGAGCCAGGACTCATATATATAATAATGTACAAGAGTACAATGACAAGGATACCCTTAGTATCCTCTATTAATAATCAACTATTTTGAGCGAGATTTTATGTTGAAAATGAAATAAAAAAGGCATAATGATTTATATCATTTCTATATAATCTGATCATGACAATTAATTCGTATGATATCAATTATACCTTAGGGCTTAGGTACACGAAGCAACATGAACTAAAGTCGTATTGGACAACGTGGACTTTCTCCTCGTTTCTCATTACGTACTATTAGAAATTATAAAAAGTTGATATGTAAAATCCACACGTTCCTTATTAGGTATAATCTATTCTTCTGCAGTCTCTGACATATGCATTTGGCCAATAATATTTCTAGTTACATATTATTAAAATTTATATAAAAAATGATATTTGAAAACTGCACGTTATATGGAATTGAACAAAATCCCACATGATAATGAGTTTTTTTTTTCCTTATATATCAGTGTGACTATATGATCAAAGTTTTAAAAGTTTGATCCCATAAGACTAATAGAGCAAATAATAAGAGACGATGGAAGTACATGTATAGGGAAGCACTAACTATACTCTCGGTGCACCAAATGACATATCATTATAAAATTCGCATAATGTTCAGCCCTAATACTCCGCAGCAGTATAAAGAATATTTAAGGTGTATTATAGGTACATCTCTGTCAAATGCACTAGGGAGATATTTGGGTTGTAATATTGAAGTAGATGGTCGTGGTTCAAGGCTATATGATCCTCTTTTGGATAAGGTCCGAAAGAGGGTTACTGGGTGGAAGTTTTTAGCTTTGTCGCAAGCTGGGAGATTGATATATATTAATGGTATTCTTGCGACATTATGCCAACATGTGTTGTCTGTCTTTCTGTTACCCAAGATTATAGTTAAAAAGATGAGCTCGCTATTTATGCGATTTTTATGGAGTAATTCAAGTGTTGTTAGACCTATTTATTGGAGGAGGAAAGAAGTTGTGGAGTTGCCTAAGGGAATGGGGGGCTAGGAGTAAGGAACATTCATCATTTTAATCATGCCCTGCTGGTGAAACAAGCTGTAAGAATTCATAATCATCCAAATTTGCTAGTTGCTCGGGTGCTTTGTTCGAAATATAGAGGTTCTCCGGTGGATTTGAGTTTTCAGGGGAAAAAACTTTCGGCTGCGTCTTGGGGTTTTAGAGGAATGTACCGAGCAGTTCGCCTTGCTCAGGGTGGTTTAATGAAGAAAGTAGGAAATATTGATGTGTTGGCAGATCAATGGGTTACAGGTTCCCGATTGAAGATTAAGCAGGGTGAATCGTTGCATGCACATGGAGTTTCTAAAGTGGAGCATCTTATGAATACAAATGAGAAGTCATGGAGAGCAAGTCTTATTTGGAAGCTGTTTGACAAAGATTCGGCTTATAGGATTTTATCAATGCATATTCCTAGTGATAATGTGCAGGATGCGGTTGGTTGGAAATTAAACAAAACAGGGGAGGTTAGATCAAAGGATGTGTATGCTTATCTTATGAAGGAGGAAAGCAATTTGGGAGGAATTGGTTCTAGTGAGAAATTCTGGAAACGATTTTGGTCAATGAGAATCTGTCCTAAGTGGAAGATTTTTATTTGGAGGATTCTAAATAAGGCTTTAGCTACCAATGACAACCTGAGGAAAAGAAATATCCAGGTTAGGAAAGAATGCTATTTGTGTGGTGAATTTGAGGAAACGATCTGTCATCTGTTTCGTGATTGTGATGTTGTGCGCCATGTATAGCGAGCTTCAAGGCTTGGTATTAGAGTGGAACTTCAACAAGGAATCCAACTAGGAAGCTGGATAAAAAATTACTTAACTTATATGTGCCGGTTGGAAGGCCAAAAGATGTATGCAAGTGTGGAGTTTGTTGCCATTTTGTGGGCTATCTGGATTGTCAGAAATAGAGTTGTCTTTAAGGGAGCCAAAGTGAGTCCTCATGAAATCATGAGGGAGATTGCTAAGGGTATTCAAAACCATAATAAGAGATTTCATAAGAAGGTGGGGCAAGATAAGCCCTCCAGGCTTGCTGATAAGGTTACAAAACAAAGAGAAGGTCACGTGGAGAATGTGATGGATACGTGTGTTCTGCAAGTAGATGGAATATGGAGAAAACGGAAAAATGAGATACACTGGGCTGGTGTGGGTTGGGTGTGCATGCAAGATCAAGGTATTCTTTTTCAGGGCAATGCCAGGGTGCATGCTACTTCAAAGTTGCAAACAAAAGCTTATGCGCTGCTTCATGGAGTATGAGCGGCTTGTAGCAGACGGATTGAGCGACTTCACATTTATCTAGACTCTGCACTTTTAGTTGGAGCAGTTAAACGAATTTTAGGTCCGTTAGATATAATCAATATTGTTGAAGATGTTTGTAGTAGCCTCCGTAGTTGTTTATCGTATTCTGTTTATAGAGTTGATAAGAGTCAAGTTAGTACAGCCCATGGTTTAGCGTTAAGGGCTATTCAGGGGATTTAATGTAGTTTGTTTGCTTATTGTCAAAAAAATAATATAAAATTCGCAATATCAGCACATGTCTAACCACCTTAAAACACTATTTCCCTTCTTACGCCGCAACCCCGCTTTATCATCGGCCAATTATTTGTATTTAAAAATAAAATCACCACAATTCCATGGAATTTGACAATTTGTGGCAATAAGTCATCTGACTCACCCAACTAATAAAATTGGTGCTACCATGTACACCTATAATTTGTGGCAATAAGTCATTTGACTCAACCGACTAATAAAATTGGTGTTACCATGTACACATATTTTAGTTGTTGCTACCATGTACACTTGTTCTAGTTGGTGCAACTCGATGCACCCCATAATTGATGTCATGAAGGTCAATTTAATATTAACTATTTTTATTACGCTTTTTTATCTGACGCCTTTTATATTATTTCTTTTTTTGTAAAATATATAGCACCTTTTTTTACTAGCTTTTGTAAAATAACACTTTCAAGAGTGTTTTCTTTACCTGATTCCGACCAAAATGTCAAACTTCTAGCGTTTAACCTTTGCTTGTCTCCTTCGGCCTTCCCTTTGGGATGTGAAACGCACACTTTTTTCCCCTCTTCTCCTCATTCATCCTCTTCTTCTCTCACCTTTGCCTTTGTTTCTTCTTCGTCTCTCTCAACAATGGAGACTTAATCTTTTCCATTTCTTAGCTCTCTCAGTCCTCTTCCCCATCTCTCATTCCTTCTCTCTCTATGGGTCCGTTTGATTCAACTTATTTTGTCTTATCTTATCTTATCTTATATGATCTTATCTTATCTAATCTTATCTTTTCATATCTTATCTTATCTTATCTTATCTTATCTTATCTTATCTTATAAGATAGTTTATTGTGTGTGTCTAACATCTTATTTTATCTTATCTTATCTGATTTTATCTTTTCTGAAATAAGTTAAAATAAGTTGAACAGAACAGAGCCTACGTCTTCCCTATCACTAATGCTTGATAGTCCGTTGATCCTCTCTAACACCAAAGAAGTAGTCTGCAATAATTCTGTCATAAGCATTGATGATAGTATCCTTAATTCACCCATTTCACATTTTCACATGCATTAGTAGAAGATCCGAGCACGGCCCGGGATGACGGGATCTACCTAGTTTTGTATGCATATATAATATGAACAAAATGACTTATTCTCTTTCGACTTTTTGTTAACATAGGTAAAAAAAACTTGGGATAAAATGATAGTCAGCAATTCACGAGCGTGTATTATTAGGAAAAATATATCTTACTCTAATCTTTACATTCTCCTGGATATGTCTCACAATATTATTAATTGTAGGGATATTGTGCTCCCACTAACCTTCATTCCATGCCCTCTGCACCTGATGTAGAGTTAATAGCTGCAAAAATTGCATAATAGAACCCTGAATGGTAAGCAAATTCTCTACTGCAAGTATGCAACTATACATTGACAATTATAAGAAGAGATGAAAGTTAGTCTCGATAAATTGTGATGCACATATAATATATAATTCTAATTATATATTTAATGGATCTTATTTCTGATCACTATAAAATTATACTATTTGAATTATGTAGAATTTTTTTTGAATTTTTTCCCTAAATATTGTCAAAGGGAGTTTTAATTCTTCATGCCTAAAAGTTGGAATTAATTCCCTACCTACTGTCCACGTAGGACAACTCACCAAAAATTTGGTTTTTTATTGTACTTAAATAAAACCGCTACTCAAAATAGCGGTTAACCATAATGAGCTACAAATTTGAACAGCGGTTAAAAGAAACCGCTACACAGAGTAGCGGTTCATTTTGTATCACCGCTACTCATAGTAGCGGTTTACATTGCTTATCTGTTGCTATAAAGAATTTTAACCGCTACTATGGTGAAGACGTGTACTTATTACATTGACCCAATAAGATAAAGATGTGGACTTATCACAGTTGCTCCCTTAATCAAATGACAAGTGGAAAGAGGTACATATGTTTTTTTGAAGTGAAATAATATTATATGAGCTAATTTACAGTGTATCTGTGTATGTAGCAGAGTCCGAGAAAAAGGGACTGACATTGCCCTTGTAATTTAGTGGTTGTAATTTGTACTTGGCCCTTGTAAACCGCTACTACGGGTAGAGGTTTCTCCTTTTAAACCGTTACTCAATGTAGCGGTTTATCTGAAAATTAACCGCTACTCTAAGTAGCGGTTTGCTTTACCGAAAATTTTAAAAAATATTTTTCTGGAGTACTATCCTACGTGGACGGTATATAGGGAATTAATTGTAACTTTGGCGCATAGATGGAATTAAAACACCTTTTGACAATATCTAGGGAAAAAATTCAAATTTTTTTACTCGATTCGATACAAAAACCTAGTTCTTTCAAAAAAAATTGTCCAAAATCCACCACCATTGTGGACGACTATTACTCTATTGGTTTATTTGAAAACGCAGGGATTGGTTTAATTTTTAATCATGAGTAGCGTAACATTTCATCTACCACTTGAATGGTTTATAGTGGGGAAAAAAGCATATTGGATTTCTGTTCTGATGATGGGTTAGTTATGCACACTTTCCTCCAAGCATAAGTTATATGGAATAAAGCTCAAAAAAAAGAAAAAAATATAGTTAAAAGGGGTATATGAAAGCAATAGCACAGCCAAGTATTCCTTTTATAATTTAAAGCTATGGTCTTAATACTACACGCAATTTGGCGTCACATTCAGCTAACCTCCTCTTTCAATTTGTGAGGAGAGGTAAACATATACATATACATATACACTTGTTCACAATAGTATTGTAGCTTATATAATTGACATTGACCAATTCTCATTACAGTAGGAGCCTAGGAGGATAATTGGTTACTCCCCCTGTATGATCTTGTCAAACCATCAATTGAACCCACTGCGCGACACTTGGCACCCCTTGATTCACCGCAAACATCATATAATAACCTGGTGGAGCCACCATCCCATTAGGTGGTGCCACACAACTAATTTTATAACCACCATAATCATTAGGAATAGCGGGCTTCACATTTAACTTCACTAACCTTTGTCCTTGTGAGAAAGAATGTGTAGCAAATGGTGCATTTCCCAAATTAATCTCAATGAGTCCCACCACAGACAAAGGTACCGTCAATTCCACCTCAAATTCATGACCGTACTTGAACTTCTTAGGACATATTTTAATTTCAGGTCGGAGATTAAGTCGATCTAGACTCAAGTACTGAGGTGAGAACGCCTCAAGGCGTAACTCAGTTTGAAACAACCCCTTAAAAGTATAAAAATAATGCGGGTTACTACCAGCAAGTAATATCCTTCCATCAGGTAACAAATTAGCCGTGGAATGATACATTCGTGCAACAGAACCCGGGTTCAACACCATAAACCGCAACCCAACCGGCTGATCAGGCCGGTAAAGGACCGGGTTCAAGCACGGGTTAGACGCCAGCTCAAACCCTTGGGTCCCACTTTGGGCTCCATTTATGATGATCACCTCACCAGTTGGTAGCATCACCATATCACCCATGATCCTAGCAAAAGGCATAACCTCCATCTCCCAAACCGGGTCAAGTGAAGTTGCTACTATACGCCCACAACTACCATTAGCAGGAACAGAATCATCCATTGTAATGTAGGCCCCATATTGGGCCCCACCACAAACAACAATCACAGCCGTTGAAAAATCCCCTTCTAAAGCAAGCATCACTGATGATCCGGCTGATGGGTAATTCCTAGGCCCACCATCCAACGGTGGATATTTTTTCACAATTAAATTATCATCATAATCATATAAAACAGCTTTATTATTAGCATAAATAAATAATTTTCCATTGGGTAGAAGATGAACATAAGGGTATAAATTATCCCCTTGTCTATCCTCCACGTCAGCAAGGAAAGGGAACAAAACGGCACCGTTTTCTCTTGGAGGGTAAAACTCAACTGAAAAGGCAACTTTACCCCCAACAATAATAACATCTCCATTAGGTAAAATCTGATTAGTAGAATACCATCTTCCATGATCCAAAACGACGTCGTTTAACTCCTCCCAATCACAAAACTCCGTCGTTTCACACGGCTTAAACTTGCGAATTTTCTTCCACCCATCTTGATCACCACCTGTCTGAAGGAGGGTCCCATCAGAAAGAAACTGTCCGGATGAGCACCACGTGTCAGTTTGGATAATCAACGGTCGGATTTTGTTGGTAAGGGGATCAAAGAGAGCAGAGTGAGCATAACAGTCGTGTTTTAAAACGGCGTCGTTTGGGTCTGTTCGGCAGTGGTGTTTGGGAAGGAGGAGGCGGGTGGGGCCTATGTTGGTACGGTCTAGAAGAACCACCGTGCCGAAGTGGGTCACGGCGGTGTGCATGGAAGCGATGCCTACGTCCGACACGAGAAGCTCCCACGTGCCGGGGAGTTCGGCACGCGAGAGTGGGAGAAAAATGAGGTGGAGGAAAGAGAAAATGAGGTGAAATAAGGTGAGAGTAGTCATAGTGGAATGGAGGAGTGGCGTTTAGTTGAGTAGTAGTAGTAGTAGTAGTAGTAGAGTTAGTTATAAATTATAATGAAGAGCGGTGGAATAATTAGGAAGATGAAGTGTAAAAGACAAGAGGGTGTGGGGAATTTAAGCAAAAACTTTATACACGTGGGACAGTATCTAGTACACGTAATGGTAATAGACTAACAGTAAGTAATAACAAATTAACAAGTCTCTTTTTTTTTTTTTTTTTTCAGGGAGTAATATTTTCCATTCATTAAAAGATATACGACATCTATAATACGTAATGGTAATAACAAGTAGTAATATTTTCTCTTTGTTCTCACGTTTCTTTAACAGCTACTTCCCATGCATTATTTTATTATGTCCAATTTCTAGTGCACTTTTGTTAATATACTCCTTCCGTATCGGAATAGTTTGAACAATTTCCTTTTATGTTTGTCCTAAATTAATTTGAACACTTCTATTTTTCACATGGTCTCATTATTACTATAATATTTCTTTTACACTCGTTTGGCCCACACTCTAACTTTATCAATAAAAAGTTACCATCTTTCTCTCTCTAATAAAAAGTACTCCACCAACTTCTATCACATCTACTTTTTTAAATAAAATAACATTTGATAGATATACTACTACAGTACAACTTATCACCTTAAACTACGTGTCTCCAACAAGTGTTTAGATCTTTCTGGGAGGAAGGGAGTACTTTTTTGGCGTTAAATATCATTCTTTACATATTAGTAAAAATTATACCGATTGAATATTAATAAAGTAATTATCGAGAGGAATCAAACAAGAAACCACATGATTACATTTTTTCTATTTTTCTATATTATGTGAGAGTTTTTTAAGAGAAGTATTACATTTATTTACCGAGAAAATATATTGAGAAGAATACAACGGAGTACTTATGTGACTCTCTTGTCTATTGTCTACACTTGCTTTTTAGGCCCTGTTTGGCACTAGCGTATTAGGTAGCGGGTAGAGGTTGGACAAGTCAAAAAGCTACTTAAGAAAAATTAGGAGTGATTGGCAAGGTAGCGATTATGGTAGCGGGTAGAGATTAGGGTAGATTATGGGTAGCTTTTGTGAAACGTTACAACTTACAATAGGTAACGTTTGAAGCAGAAAAGCTAGTGTTTGCTGCTATTGCATTCATTATGCTTTTGATCAACTCGTTTTTTTTTAATCAATAAATCTATAATAGTTTTGTGTAAAATGCTTTTAGTTGTACTACTTGGGAGTTTTTTGTTAATTTTTTTTCTTTTACAAAAGGGCTAGCGCGCGAAAGTTTCATAATATTTATGACCCAAATTTCACAAGTATCTAATTTAATCTAGCTATTACAAACAAGATATATGCCTTTTTTTTCTATGATTATTAGTATTATTAAAACGTTTAGTTTACATATATATTTCAAAAAATGATTTATGTTGTGTTTTTTGATAGAGAATATATAGGCGTACAAAATAAGTATATTATTACAAAATATACATAGAATATCATATATATTCTTTTTTCTTTATAGGATTGAATGAAATATACTAATGGTTCAAATATGACATCATACATACATTCGACTCTGTATACATACTTAAACTGATTTTGTTAGTTGTTTCATTTATCCTCAACACGTTTATCAACGCACAAATTATACCTTTAATATCTCTAATGATACATAAGTAAAAATTATAAAAAGTTGATATTTGAAAAGTATATATCCAACAAGATCCAACTTGACTATGTTTTTTCTTATGAAAAAATAACCAAAGACGGTCAAACTACATAAGATGAATAGTGTAAAAAGTCAATATGTAACAACTAAAAAAACGGAGGAAGTATGTTTTATAAATGATGACCATTTTGCAAGGGTGAAGGACTATCTTAAACTTGTACGTTTGTTTGAGTAGTAAAAGTTGTATACTCCTTATATGTAAGTTTCCTTGAAAATTAATCACTGAGTTTAATTATTAAACTAATTAATCAAATTTTTATATTTAATTCTATAAGTGAATGTATGTCCTTTTTTGTTTTTTTGCAATTCTGACAGCTACTTTTGTCAAACACTTGTATTTTGAATAGCTACTTTGAACGCTAATCGCTAACAGCTACTAGTTGACCTCTGATAGCTACCTCAACAGCTAAACGCTCTGCCGCAATTTACTAATACTCTTTGAACCGCTAGTTTTGCCAAACAGGGCCTTAATAGTTCTCTTATAAGTAAATGGGAAGGGAAAGAATTATAGCAGTACATTTGGGTGCTGCTGATTTTTTTTTTTTTGAAAGAGAAATTTCATTAATTGAAGGCCAAACGGCATCTACAATAGGTATTAAAGAAAAACAAGATACAATTAAACAAGACTAAATCAAATTCGTCTTCGAAGAAACTACAATGAACCAGATCGAGCAATACAATATGGCCCCCTTGTATTCTTGAATCAAGCAACTATTGATGAGGAAGTCTATCATTCGATATAGTTTGGGAAGAACATTCTTGATCGAGTCAGGTTGACCGCATCCGAGATTCCAATACCTTCATGTTGAGTCTCGAACTTCAACCAATGAGAATAATTTCTCATACCTAAAAATAAAAGAACCATACTCACAACTCCCATAGGGGAGAAGGAGATTTCCAAAACAGAAACTAAAAACCCCATAACAGGGTTTGAGAAAATCTCATAAAGAGAGACTAATTTATTAAATAAAACAAGAAAATGAACTAAAAACTGAAAATAAAAGGGGAAAAGGGGCTTACCATGGATGAAATCATCCATGACAGCCCCTAATTGATGAAGAAGGGGTAGGGAAGGCTAGGGTTTGAGAGAGAGAAAAAGAGAGAGATCAGATTTTCTGTATCGACATTTGGGTGCTGCTGATTAATCAGAGTAATCCCCTCAAAAAAAAAATGGAAAAATTGATAGGAACAGTCCCAACTATGGGCGTTCAGTCATTTTCAGTCCCAACTAAAGATTATTTCTGAGCGGTCCCAACTATATATCATTTTTGAAATTGGTCCCAAGAGTTAATGGCCCGCTACAAAGTAAAAAACGTGTTTTTTTTCGCCACAACTTGTTTCTTCTTCCTCCTCCACCTCTTTCTTACTCCTCCCTCCACCATCCATGTCCTTCTTCCTCCTCTTTCTCTCTCCTCCCTGCCACTTCCTGCACTTTCTCCTCTTCCTCCACCTCTTTCTCACTCCTCCCTGCCACCGAGCCCACCCCCGAAGCCTCATCCTCTTTCTTTCTTTATTTTTCTCTCTCTGTTTTTTTCTTGTTTCTCCTCTGTTTTCTCTATTTCTTTGTTTTTTCTTGTTTCTTGGTGTAATTGGTGCTCCATATTCATTTGGTAAAAACTCAGCAAGCCAAAGCATTGCTTTTTTCTTGTTAAACTCAGAATCATTGCTTTGGCTTGCTGAGTTTTACCGAATGTTTTTTTCTTGTTTCTTGGTGTACTTGGTGCTCCATTGATTCCTCTTCGAATTCCTTCAGATCATAAAGTTAACAAATGCATCAAACATCACCCAATTGTGAGTTCTCACAATCCCATAATTTGTTTTTTCTGTTTTCTTTTCTGGGTTGTTAGGTTCTTGTTTGCACATGAACTGTTTGGTGAAACGTGTCAATGAAAAAAAAAATCATTTTTTGAATTTTTTTTTCTGGGTTTTTGAGTTTGTCTGTGCATAACTCGAAATTGGATACCAATAAAGTGGTGAAGGTTAAAGGAATGAGGCATGGTGGTGAAGTGGGTGGGTTTGTTTTATGGTCCAAGAAGCCGGATTTGTGGTGCTTGGAGCTCGTTGTTTACGGCACTAAGATTAGTGCTTGGGAGTGATGGGAAGGTTGCTTGGAGGCGGACCCGTTGGCACAACTCTCACGCCTCTCGAGGCCCGCCCCGACCTCTCCGGCGTTCATTGCGGTATACATATACAATCCAGAACTCTTATGCGGTTTCTATTGATAATGTGATTAATATGATCATGTATGGATTTTTGATTCCGAGAACTTCTTGGATGGATTGTGTAATTGCGGGTATACATACAAAGTGGGGGGGGGAGTGGCAAACACTTGCCTCTACGACACTAACACGCGATCACGCGATGTCGGGGGTTCTTTGGGAGGGGTGGGGGGTGGCGGGGGGGGGGGAATGGCATTTCGGGGGTGGTTGGGGAGGGGGTGGGAGGGGGAGGAAGAAGATAGGAGAGAGAAAAAGAAAGAAGGATTAAGAAATTTTTTTTAAAAAAATTTAACCTGTTAAACAGGTAAGAAGTCACCTGGGGCCAATTTTGGCAAAAATGATATATAGTTGGGGCCGCCGTAAATAATCTTTAGTTGGAGGTCGAAAATGGCGGAGCAACCCCCAAAGTTGGGGCTTATTCTTATCAATTTTTCCAAAAAAAAATCAAGAGTAAAGTATCAAAGGACGAGGACTTTTTGAGTTCTTGAGGAGTAGGATTAGTGTATTCCTAAACAAGAATAAAAAATACAAGTGTCTAAAGTGTACGAAACATCGGCATCCAATATCCATGACCATGAGTATGACCAACTGATTCCAGATTGCAAGTTTGTCCAATTTAGTCTGTCATCAATTTATTACTTCTATTTGTATTGTGCTCCAATATAAACCGTCATCAATTGAAGATCATGATCTCAGTCACTTGTTTTATTATGATTTTGTTGATCAAAACTGATTTTTTTACTAATTTATCTGTGTTCTCATTATTTACTTTTACGTATTAAAGGTAATTAATATAAACTACAATTTTTTTATATATGGATCAACTATATTAGTTGATAAAGTCTTCTAAATTGACTGTTTTCTACATCATTGCTCTCTTTATTACTCTCCTAGAATTATATGCACGCGATGCGTGCATTAATTTCAAAACTTGTTATTCTATTATATAATACATCCGTACTATAGTTGTGATTACACAAAAATGTGAAGATTAATAGTTAGATGAATTTAGATATATTAATTCGCTAATGTAAAAAACTAACAAAGGTTGTGAGTGAATTTTAATATTAATTTTTTGTGAATGAATTTTGCACAAAAAGATTTGACATAATGAGTTGGTTTGACTGAATTAAAGAGTATCAAAGGTAGTGAGTGTATACCATCTTCTCTTATAAAAAAAAGGTCAAGATATTTTGTCCATTTACTTTTTTGATTGAAATATTTGATGCATATACCATTTTTAGCTTATTTAGAATGACAAGTTGAAATGAGAAAGGGTTCTTAAATTGGTTTCTTTTGTAATTTTTTTTATTCCATTAAATCATTAAGAGTGATTTAGTATTTTCAAAGGGGGACACCATCTTCCTCCCCCCTTCCCTTATATAATAGAGATATTTGCACAAAAGATCTATCTATCTTTTATTGGTTTAATCTTATTTTTTATAAATCAAAAATAACTTTCGACTATTAAAATTGTGGTTCATCTATTATTAGGCGGGAAAGTTCTTGCAAATTGATTGCTGTCTAGCTACATCATTGCTCTCTTTGTTACTCTATTTAATTTGCACAAAATCAATCTATTTTTTATTGGTTTAACCTTATTTTTATACATTAAATCGAACTTTTGATTATTAAATTTGTGGATCATCTAGTATGAGGTTTGGAAAATTAAGCATAGATAGGATGTTCAAATAACCCAAAAATGTGTATCTTTTGAAGATCCTAAAATGTTACTCTCTCGGTTTATAGTTGGTTGTTCCACTTTGACTTTTTCATTATTTTTCATATATCTTATTTTGACTGTACCTTTATTTATTATTATATTAAGCAAATATTATTATGTAAAATGTTAAACGGAGTTATCTCAATGTTAAGTTTTAATGGACGCAATCGAACTAGACAAACCTAAAAGTCAAAGAAGATGAGCTTATAACAAATTGAAGACGTATATATGATTATTGATTGTGGATAGAGGTAGAGGCGCTTTTCCCAACTTATTTTTCGGTTCGATTCAGTTAAGTTCGGTTCGGTTCGGGTCGGTTCGATTCGATTCAGTTCCTAAATGATAATCATTACTATTAATTAGTTATAATTTAATTCGATTCAGGTTCAATTGGTTAATTCAGTTCGGTTCGATTCAATTGCGTTATAATTTAGTTTTATCGTTCAGAGAAACAGTAATGCGCATAAGTCATGTCTTGGTATGTTAAACAATATACTTCACTATTAGTACCCCTCAATAAAAAATTTAACTTCATTAGCGAATTAATATATCTGATAATATCATTAATTCAAGGTATCGTGTAGTATTGGAGAAAAAGAATATACTAAGTTAGTTGTTTGAGAGACATAAGACAGCCTCTTGATTGGATGATATACAGCAAATACATTAAAATAAAATAATTACTGTATAGTAGAAAAAAGACAGACGTGAAAGGAAAAATATATATCAGATGTAGGAAGATATAATGGCCAAGCTAATCATGTATAGCCACAACAATGGAAATTGCATCACTCTTTTGGCCAAGTCAATCTCAATCGTTATCACGGGATGCATCATGCATGTTATGGTCCTTCATAAGTTTCCTCATGAAAATGAGTGTTTTACATATATTAGAGAAGAATGATTTATAATCCCAAAATAAGTAAATTACTATCAGATATTTTCTTGCTTATTGGTTGATTTTTAGCCTCACCTAACTTCAATTGTAAAATTTCAAGATCACACATTTGATTATGCGACCAAAATATCATTGCTTATTCCTAGCCCAATTTCCATGATACTTTAAAATGATTATTAGTGTTAAGAATTTTGGCTTTTATCGTTTTGTCAAGTAATTAAAATTTTGTAGCAAGTTTTTCCTTGCTTATTGCCCATATATAATATATTATTCTGGTTTCCTCATATTGTGCGTGATCGATTATTTCCTTGCTTCTTGCATGTCTTTGTTGTGCCCCAATTTTCTAAAAAGATTGTTGTTGTTATTATACTCTAATTTAAACTCACCAAGTCACTGTTTGACTTTTGTTCTTGGTTGCTACTTGCTACTTTTGTGTTGGTTAATACTTCGTTCTTTTTTCTATTGCAACAATAGGTTTGGATACAGTTTTTAAGGAAGTGAAAAAGGTGTGTAGTTTAACATAAAGATATTCATTTAATTAACTAGGAGTAAGAGAAAAATAAATCCTTAATAAAGTAAAAGCAACTTTATGAGGCAATTTGAGTTATTAATGACGGTTTTATATTAGTGAGATAAAGTAAGGGCAATATTATCAACTATAATTCCTTCCTTTACCAAAAGCAAAATTGTTGCAATAGATGTAAAATTAACTAAAACGGTAAGTGTTGCAATAGAAAAAGAACGGAGGAAGTAAAATTGTAAAATAAATCTACGTGGTATAGTTAATAGTTTGATGAATAGGGCCAGGTCAAGACTCAAGATTCTCCCTCACTACTCAAACACAACATTCACTCTTTGCCCTGTTCCACCCATCCACCACCTTCTCAGAAGATGTTTGATAATGTACATTAAAGGCACAAATTAATCTTATTTTCAAATAAAATGCTAATATACATTAATATCTTTGAAAATTATTTTTGACCAACTAATTAAAAAAGATTTTGATATAAATATGATGTTTTAGAATACAATTAGTATTGTGAACTTTTTATAATAATTATTCATAAAGATTTTGAATACAATTACAATTAGTTTTGAACAGGTTTGAAATGATAGAAGTTGTTATTAAAGCCCTCCGTTTCACCTCTTGAAGGTCATCATGTCAAATTCTCTATTGCACTTCTTCAAAAGCAAACATGCATGATTACAAAAGCAAAAAAAATGCTTGACCCAATACCCCTAATGGACCATTAGATTGTTTAACCTGTCTTTGGCCTTTTTCGCCTGTAGAACGAAGCAAACATTAGTAATTATTATTAGGGACAATTAAACTCAATTCACAAACATACATTATAACAAAAATTATCACTATTTTGCCTATGGTAGCACTTACCTCTTTGTCCCAGTTTGTACGTAATGTTATGAATAGGAGAAGAAATGTTTGGACGAGTAAGGCCATTATAATTCCTGTCCATAATCCCTGCATAACATCATCAAAACTAATTTAAGGGCAAGACTTTTATTGAAAATCAAATTTCCGTTCAATATCTACTATCTAGACGCATATTTTTGAATAAAGATAATAGTAAGAAATAAGAAGATGCAACTTTTTCTTTTAATTGGTAAAAAGTACCTAATTCTACTGAAGCTTTGATTCCAGAACTTCATAAATTGCAATATACTTACTCAGTTATTTATTAATCACTACATATAACTTGGGCACACATATTGATGCAATGGAAAGAGAAGAGACATATGGGGAGATAAGTGGTCTCCAAAACCATGTAAAAAAATAGACATGTAATAGGGAAAAGTAATGGATAATGATTATGTAATTGATATCAAACTTCCATAAAAGGGAAAAGTAGTGATTAAACAAGAACGGATTGGAAATGGATGAAGTATAAGCTTTTACCATTAGATCAAACAATATTGGGTAGAGGTATGATGCAACATACAAGCAAGTATGAATATATATCACACTTACCTTGCCTCCAAAGTGATACACAAATGCTAGCAACAAGGCACAAGAAATGCCTACTAGGTAATAAGCTCCCAAATTGATAAAAGCTCCAATTTTTTGCCAACCACATCCTCTAGCCGTGCCTAAACAATCATACAGATAACCTTTAGGCAATCTCAAACTCCTGCATAATTATAACTTTACACTTCTCCATCTCGTGGTGTCATATTCTTTTGAGTTGGAAACATAAAGTATTGATGATATCACATGATCATCAGATCAGCAGCACTTAAAGCATCAGTAGCACAACAAAGCATCAACAGCAATAACTAACTCCACGTCAGCTCAGTTAGTTGTTAAAAGTTGTTAGAAAGTTTGTTAGCTTTGTTATCCTAATAAGCATTGTAATAATAGGTGATTGGTTAGGACACCTCATTGTAATAAGTACAATATAAATAGCTTTGCTGATGTAAGATTCAATTCAATTCAATCATAGTATCATTTTCCATCTTTCTCTTTCTACTTCTCTCTATTCAATTTTCTCTCAACATTCATCAAACAAATGAAAGAAGTTCTGTAAACTTCTTTATGGTATCAGAGCAGAATCATTCATGAAGATTATGGATTCAGCTACATTTCAGTAGCAATTCTCATAAGGTTTCTGTTCAAAATCGCAAAAAGAAAATTACAAAATCTATTGTAGGAATCATCAAACTACAGGGGTCAGTTTTGTAATCTTCGATTTTGATCTTCAAATTTTGACTTCTTATTCTTCTTTCATTAATTGATCAATGTCAAAGATCATCTGCAATTTCTGAAGAAATTTACAAGAAATTTGCAATCAATCACGACTGCTAATTCAGATAGTGATAGTAATTCGAGTAATAATCCTACTCAAGATCCTACATCACCATATTGCATTCATCCGAATGAAAATACTTCACTTCCTTTGATATTTGAAAAATTCAATGGTGAATGTTATGGAGAGTGGAAGAGAAGCATGATGATTGTATTATCAGTCAAAAATAATTAAGTTAGGTTTCATTAATGGAACTCTAACTAAGCCTAGTGTAACTGATCCTAAGTACAAAGCATGGGAGAGATGTAATGATATCATTATATCTTACATTTTGAGGTCTTTGGAGGCTCCTATTGCTAAAAGTGTGATATATCTTGGCACTGCTGCTGAGATATGGAAGGATCTGGAAGAAAGGTTTTCACAAACATCAGGACCACAATTCTACACTCTTCAACATCTTTCTGAAATCTCTCAAGGTTCTGCTTCAATTGCTGAATATTTCACTCAAATTAAGGCGATTTGGGATGAATTGAGTTCTATTAGGCCTTTACCAAAGGTGTACTTGTAATGGATGCACTTGTAATCTCACTCAAGAATTCATCAAGCAACGGGAGGAAGATAAATTGATACAAATATTGATGAAATTAGATCTAAAGTTTGAAAATGCTAGATCTAATATACTAATGATGCAACCACCGCCTAAGCTATCCTTAGCTTATAGAATACCGGGTTCAAGATGAGAAACAAAGGCAGACTTCTTCTACTCTTGGACAATTGGCCTATGCTAATGCAGTAGAAAGTAGTAGAGAGAATTCAGCAGGAAAGAATTATAAGCCAACTGCTAGGTTTGTTTTTCAGAATGGAGGAAAGAGAGTAGTGGTTGGAGGTGCAGGTAAACGACCTCAGTGTGATCATTGCAAGAAGCTAGGGCACACAATTGAAACATGCTGGAAACTTATTGGTGTTCCACCTCATATCAAGAATAAAGGTAAAAACATTGCAGCTGTTGCTCAAGGACATAAAGATTCTGGAGAAAATGTCACAAACATTTAAGAGGAATAATTTGCCAATCTAATGAAGCTCATTTTTGCTCAGCAAACAGAAGAGCCTTCAATTGTTGCAAATGTGGCAGGTACATGCCTTCTCACTTATTCTAATTCCAAATGGATAATAGACAGTGGGGCTACATACCACATTTGCACCAATCTGAACTTGTTCAGTTCATATAGTAAGTTCAACAAGGTTCCTAATACCATAACAATAGCAGATGGCAAGCATGTTGTTGTTGATCATATTGGCGAAGTTAATTTTGGGAATGGCATTACAATAGAGAGTGTGTTACATGTCCCAGAATTCAAGTTCAACCTCCTATCCACCTATAGACTGTGCAAAGATATGCATTGTGAGGTGATTTTCACTCCTGAACTCTGTTTGCTACAGGATCCATCCCTCCACCTAGGGGTGTAAGTGGATTGCGAAAAGTCCAGAGTCCATCCGGTCCCACCCAAACTTGTCGGGTGACTGGACTAAAAATGATTGGGTGGACTCGGACTCAAATTTTCGAGTCCAAATATTTTCGGACTGGATTTGAACTCACCCCTTTGGAGTCCAATAAGTCCAATCCAGTCCAATAAATATTTTAGCATATAATATATATATGTATACATATACATATAATGTATATTTTAAAAAAGTTCTTTGACTTTTTTGTTAAAATTTGAACTTTTAACATTCACGTCTTAAATTCTTTTACCTGGCGTAAGAACTTTCACTTACCATCCGAAAGTCCATAGTGAGAATTGAAATTTGAAAAGGCAAAAGTTACTTTGACTCTTTTATCCACTTTTGTATTCTGTAATTTGCATTTTGATAAGACTTTAAAGATGTAAAGATATATGTAACTTACTTTATGAAATTGATGTAATGAGTCAAATTTTTCAAATTTCAATGATTCAATCACAAGAAAACATTGTGAACCTAAATTGGAAAAAAAATATTATAAAATAATCGGACTGGACTGGACTGGATTTGGACTCAAGAAAAAAGTTTCGGACTGGACTGGACTGTACTCAAAAAAAGTTTGGATCGGATTTGGACTCAATTTCTCGAGTCCAAAAAACTTTGGACTGGATTTGGATTTGACAAAGTCCAATCCAGTCCAATCCACTTACACCCCTACCTCCACCATTCTCTGGTTCTTGGTAAGCTCACATCAGGACTGTATGTTGCTACTGAAGATCATAATAATCAGTAACATTTTCTGAAGAAATCAGCTGATTCAGCTCTTCTTGCTTAGTCTATAGATGCCATCTCAGGTTAGGACATATTCCTTTCAATAAATTGCACCTTGTTGATCCTAGTCTTGCTAATAATGAAGCATGTGACACTATATGTCAAGTCTGTCCTAAGGCAAGACAAACAAGACTTCCATTTCATACTAGTTCTAGTTTTACAACTAGTTGTTTTGAATTGGTGCATGTTGACACTTGGGGACCATATAAGTCCAAAACTCATGATGATTATTCTTGGTTTCTCACTATTGTTGATGATTTTTCAAGACACACATGGACTTTCTTAATGAAGCATAAAAGTGATGCTGTTGGTATTCTTAATATTTTTTCCAACATGGTTCAAACACAATATCATACAAGTATACAATGCTTCAGGACAGACAACGCAAAGGAATTTTGTGAGGGAGACATATTAGATATGTTTCATTCTAAGGGAATTAAGCATCAAAAGACTTGTGCTGACAGCCCTCAGCAAAATGTTGTAGTAGAGAAAAAACATAGGCAGCTATTGGAGACAGCTAGAGCTTTATTCTTTCAAAGTAAAGTTCCAGTTAGATTTTGGGGTGAGTGCTTGCTGTGTGCTACTCATCTTATTAATAGGATTCCATTAAGTTTAGTAGGTTTTAGTTCTCCATATGAGAAATTGAATGGAACTAAACCTAGCCTTGCACATTTGAGAGTGTTTGGATGTTTGTATTCAATTTCCACCTTGAAGACTCACAGGACTAAGTTTGATCCAAGGGCAAGTTTTTGTGTTTTTCTTGGATATCCTTTTGATCCAAAAGCATATAAAGTGCTTTCCCTTGACACTGGCAAGATCATCATTAGTAGAGACATCATATTTCATGAGCATCATCTTCCTTTTCATTTCTCAAACACTCCTCAAAACACATCCTCACCTATCTATCTCCCTGCAGAAACACCTTTCTATATGGAATGTGATTTTGATATCCCAGAACCATTTTCTTTCCCTAATGACACATCTACAACATCATCTACTCCTTCACATCATGATTCACCACCACAAAAATTCACCTAGACATCCTGAGCTAGCACCACACAATCAGCCTATCCAATCTGACCTAGCACCACAAAATCAACCAATTATATCTGAACCAGCACCACAAAATATTTCTTGACAATCTACCAGACTTAAACACAAACCTGCTTACCTGGACACTTATGTTTGCACTACACACAATGTAACAGAACATTGGTGTAATTTAGTGCAATTCCATCAGTTACCTCCTCCAATGCAAGCTTTTATTAATCATACAACTGAGATTGTTGAAACCAATCAATTATTGGGAAGCATCTCAACATCCAGGGTGGATTGAAGCCATGGATCAAGAGTTGAGTACTCTGGATGCTAACCATACATGGGATATGGTACCTCTCCCTAAGCATAAAAAGGCAATAAGTTGGAAATGGGTGTTCAAAGTCAAGCTAAAGGCAGATGGCTCAATAGAAAGGCTTAAAGCTAGGCTTGTAGCTAAGGGCTTTACACAAAAGTATGGCTTGTATTACAAAGAAACTTTCTCACCAGTTGTTAAAATGACAACTATAAGATGCATACTCTCTATTGCTGCCTGTCATAAATGGTCTCTTCACCAATTAGACATCAATAATGCCTTCCTACATGGCAATCTTCTTGGAGAAGTTTACATGAAGGCACCAGATGGTATTCACAATCCAAACAACCTTGTTTGCAAGCTCAATAAGTCCTTGTATGGCCTTAAGCAAGCCTCAAGGCAATGGTTTGCCAGGATTCATGATGAATTGGTCCAGCAAGGTTATAAAAAATCTCAAAATGACTATTCTCTCTTCCTCAAACAACAAGCTTATTCTCTCACAGTTGTGGCCATCTATGTAGCTGACATCATCCTCACTGGTTCAGATGACAGTGAGATTTTGAGATTTAAAACAACATTTGCATGATACTTTTAGTATCAAAGATCTAGGCCTAGTACTTTGAAGCTTAGCTCAGACACTGGAGATCTTTATGCTGATCCTGAACATTATAGAAGTCTAGTTGGGAAGCTAAACCTCCTTACTCGCCATACTTGTTATATGCAGTGCAATCTTTGAGCCAATTTATGCACCAACCTAGAACAAGTCATGTCTAGGCCTTGCAACATGTCCTCAGATACTTAGCTTACACCATAGGGCAAGGCATATTACTCCAAGCTACTGCTCGTCTTACTTTACAAGCCTACTCATACTCAGATTGGGCTTCTTACCCTGATACTAGAAGGTCAGTTACATGCTACATTATTTTCCTTGGTAACTCTCCTGTATCTTGGAAATCAAAGAAGCAGTCCACTATATCTAGATCTTCTAGTGAAGCTGAGTACAGGGCCATGGCGAGCGGCCATCGAAGTTACATGGACTGTCAGATTACTTCAAGAGCTTAATGTTCTAGATTTACAGCCCGTGACACTTAATTGTGATAATCAAAGTGCCTTGAACATAGGAAGAAACCCTGTCTTCCATGAGCGTACAAAACATATAGAATTGGACTGTCATTTCACTCGAGAAAAGGTTCTACAACGTCTTCTAGAGTTAACTTATGTTCCTACTTTAGAACAGTTGGTTGATGTCCTTACAAAGCCCCTTTCTGCTGCTCAACATTCTTATTTAATTTCCAAGCTTGGTATGACTTCATCTCAGCCATCCCCAAGCTTGAGGGGGTATTGATGATATCACATCATCATTAGATCAGCAGCATCTTAAAGCATCAGCAGCACAACAAAGCATCAATAGCAATAACTAACTCCATGCCAGCTCAGTTTTTTTTTGGTAAGTAAGTAATTATCATTAAGCACATGAAAAAAAAACAACCTAACGCTGCCAACAACAGCTAACCCAACACACATCACAAGCAAAAAACCTTATAAACTATACAACCATTGGATATCCTCCTCCTTCACTCTCCTAGAAATCCTAGATTTCACTCTACACTTTACAGTATATTGAATATCCTGAACAATTTTTCCTACAGTATGTATGCTAAAATTCCACAAAGCATTATTTCTTTCTTCCCACACCTTATATACAGTAGCTAAAATACTTGCAACAATAACCTGCTTCCTGAACTTGCTGTATTTACATCTTCTTTGTACCCAGCTTATCAGCTGAGGTAGATTACATGATCTCACCTGAATGCCTAACCATTCCTTGATTCTGACTATACATTGTTTGCTGAACACACAGTTGAAAAACAGGTGACTGTGATCTTCCACTTCAGTTTCACACAAAAGACAAGTATTCCTAGCACATATTCCAATTAATGCCAGTTTACTTCTTGTTTGAAGTCTGTTTCTCATGGCCAGCCAGCCAACAAAGTTGTGCTTGGGGACATTATGACTATCCCAAACAGCCTGACACCAGTGAACTTTCTCCCCTGAGCCCTGCATCTTCTTATAGGTCTCTGCTGTACTATACTTGGGCTTGTTAATCCAATCATGCCCACACAATCTAAGGATAACCATCTTTGCCTTGCAAATATACTTTACTACCCAGCTGGCAGAACTAGGGGCAATAAAGGTAAGCCAGTCTTGATCCTTGATATATCTATCATGGATCCACTTAACCCACAGTTTATCTGCTTTCATGGTAATATCCCAAACCAACTTCCCCACAATAGCCACATTCCAGATTACCAAGACTCCCGAAGCCCAACCCACCCCGAATCTTAGGTTTACAAACCTCGATCCAGTGACATAACCGAGCTTAGGATCGTTACATATTCCTGTCCACAAAAAAGCTCGCAAATCATGTTCACCTTTTAAGGACAACCTTAGGAAGAAGAAAAATTTGAGACCAATAAACATTGATGCTCATTAAAACTGAATTCACTAACTGCTTCCTCCCAGCAAAAGAGATGTTCCTAGAACTCCAAATTCGAATTTTTAGAACCATTTTTTCAATCAATCTCTCACAATCAGCAGCAGACAATTTTTTAGTGCTAATTGGCACTCCTAAATACCTGAAAGGCAACCGCCCTTGCTTAAACCCATAACTATTCTTGATTCTCTCATTCTCTTGATCAGACATGCCACAACTGTAAAAGTCTGATTTATTAGGATTAGCTTTAAGCCCTGAGGTAGCAAGTTAGTTGTTAAAAGTTGTTAGAAAGTTTGTTAGCTTTGTTATCCTAATCAGCATTGTAATAATAGGTGATTGGTTAGGACACCTCATTGTAATAAGTACAATATAAATAACTTTGCTGATGTAAGATTCAATTCAATTCAATCATAATATCATTTTGCATCTTTCTCTTTCTACTTCTCTCTATTCAATTTTCTTTCTACATTCATCAAACAAATGAAAGAAGTTCTGTAAACTTCTTTATAAAGAGTTAAAGACTAGTAGATGGAGACGACATACATATTATGTAGTTGCTGGCTAATCCATGGGTTAGGAAGAGAACAACTCTTATTAAGTCATTTGTGGAGAAAGTACAAATTTTGAATAGAGCAACATAATTCTTAGGAGGAGAGACCTCGTTCTACGTTGTTATAAACGCTAAATTTAAAATATCCCAATAAGTGAGTTTCAAATAAATCATCAATATGGCCTTAAAAAAAAGTCTAATCATTACGTACATTGAGAAAACGGTATACATTTATGATTTATGTAATTCCATGGTGAATCCAATTCTTTTTTAGACTCCATAATCTAGAGCGGTTACTATGTGCTTAGTTATTTTTAATATTGCAGGATTTTTTTAAATAATTATTAGCTTAGTAATGGATTACCTGGAAATACAGCTTGAATGCCATCAACAGTATGTGAAACTGCAAGAAGAAGCATCATTTGCCCAACATATTTCACTACCTCTTCTTCTGTGCTATAGCAATATCCCCATAAATTGCGCCCCAAAATTAACAAACATGCAGCTGAGATCCCTTCAATTCCCACCATCAATGTCGAAACACATACCGCTAATCGAGCTAAATGTGGTCGTCCAGCCCCTAGTTCATTGGAAACTCTTGTGCTATCAACAAGGAAAACAAAGAATAATCAAGCTAAAAATTAAATTGAAACAATTTATTAGTCAAACAAAATTATACTTCCTTTGTGCCCTATTACATTTTGAAAGTTGACTTTTTAGTCAAAGACTCAAAATACATCAGCTTTTGGGCATGTTTGGTAAAATTAGCAGTTCTAGATATCTAATTGCTGTTAGCTGTTGCGGTAGGTGTAGCTGTTGGGGGGTAGCGGTTAGTGATTAGTGTTCAAATTAGTTGTTTAATCATAAGTGTTTGGCAAGAGTAGTTGTTGAACTAAAAGACAATAAATGACCTTTATTCAAATATGAAATGAATTAAAACAATTTCATTACTTAGTTCAATAGTTAAAATCAATATTTATTTTTTAAAGAATTTACATAGAAAAAGGAGTATACGACTTTTTAACTACTCAAAAAAATTTTAATTTAAGATAATATTCAACTCCCAACAAAATTTATATGACCTATTTTAACTAAAATGCTTGTGGAATTTGGAGTATAAAATATTGTGAAATTTCAGTTATATCTTCTCTTCAAAATAAATATGTCAATCATATCCCTGCTGTTGTAAAGGAAAAACAATGAATTGCCATAAAAAAGCAATTAATAACCAGAAAAAGGAAATTGAAATTCAAAACAATGGTTAACAATTCTACCTTATAAGATTATATATTGTTTATTCGCTAGACACTACCTATAAATCTCAAATGTTCTACTCCAATCGCTACCCATAATCTACTCCAACCGCTACTACAAGTCTACAATCACTACCTTACCAAAAACTCAAAATTTTCTTAAGTAGCGTTTTGATTTTGTCCTACCGCTACCCACTACCTAAAATGTTAATGCCAAACAGGGCCTTTACCGTATTGAATGCGTATTTTCGATATGTAAATTTTTAAATAATTTTTAGTAAACATAATTAGAGTAACTAATAGTTAAAGATCACCTTGGAGACTATACAACTCAACCAATAAAATGTTTCCTCTATTTGAAAATACTTGAAGCGTTGGCTTTTACACTATTTACAATTTACATACTCCCTTTGACCGTATTTTGTGAATTTTACATAAGGAAAAATATAGTCATGTGGGATCTTGTTAGATTCACTTCGACATCTAATTTCAAAATACCAATAATTTTTATAAATTTTACTTATAAGAAATTAGAGATATTAATGATTAAAGTTATGAATCGACAAGCATGTCCGAAGAATTGTTTAAAGTAATATATTTATATGAAATAGAGGACCCCTCAAAAGAAAAATGAAACAGAGGAAGTATAATACAAGACGGAGGGAATTATGTTCATATGTGCTTGAAAAGAAAACGGTAACTTAAATATTGTTGTACCTTAGTGCTCCACTTAATCCGAGTGGCAGCATGAACAATGCCGAACATGTATTGAGACTGTGAATTAATTAGAACCAAATTCATGTTAAACTGGTATTGTAATAGTCGTTAGAAATTCCATAGACATGGTGCGAGTTTATGGATTTGTGTAGTTTAATCTTACCTGATAGAGAGAACAGAGGTTTCCAGCTTTGGATTGGGAAGAAAACCAGCAAGCAGAACCATCATCTCAAATGTCCAAACTTCCAAGCTTTTTATGTCATAATTTAAGATCACTTGTTGAATATAATAAGAATGTAGCATCTTTTATTGAGCTAACAAAGAAGAGTCACCACTTACCACAACATAAGTGCAGAAGGTACAGCAAGTCTAAGAAACTCAGGAATACCACGAAAAGCCTCCTTCGAGATACCAGTCCATGTCTCTTTACAAGTAGGAGACACCCTCACATAGACAGCCAGTAACAACAGATTAATCCAATACGATATAGCATTCGACAACGCTGCGCCTTTGTAGCCTAAATCAGACTTGAAGACCATTAACCAACAAACAAGTATATGCAGCAGAGTTGTAACTCCAGTAGTAACTAGTAAGCATCATAGGTACAACATTGTTTTGAGCTTGAAGAAATCCAATGTGAGATTGAAGGAGACCATATGCAAATATGCTAGGAATCATGTAATGAGCATAGATTCCTGCTTCAGCTGATATTTCAGGATCTTGTCCTACAAATGCAAGAATTTGACCTGTGTTTTCCCATATAAATGCAAGGGGAATGCTGATGCAGAGGAGAACTACCATTGCTCGTTGCTTGTGTATGCCTAGCATGTGGTACTGCTTTGCTCCGTAGGATAGACCACAAAATGTGTCCAGAGCATTTCCCATCCCTTTCTATCAATGGCAGGTGTTAGTTTAGAGATATTTTAGTCATCTTACAGTTTACATCAACATAAAAAAGAACATGCATTCCCATAACAAGAAAAAGAAAAAAGGAACATCCATATTGCACAACAACTTCAATAAAGATACTAGTCGGAATGATGTCTGAGTTGTTGCGTGTTTTACATCTGGGTATTGTTGGTTAATTGTTCTGATTATTTTTCCTATCTATTTGAACCACTATTATATTTGTCTCCTTTCAAATTCAGATCGTCTGGTGAAGCATGTAGGTGTTGCAGTAATCTGAAGTATCATAGAAGCTAGGGCCTCAACATATAACTGACGAGGAATTCTGTCTGCTGTGCAATGAACCCGGAATCATTATGTAATTTTTCGTGCCTTGTTTCAGTGCCCCAACATGCGTGGATTTTGGTAGACAGGTGGGATGTGTGGACCTAGCGGTGACCCAAGATGCTGAGTCTATGTGTGAGCTGGTGGTGCAGTGGGTGCAGGCTACAAAATTCAATGAAGGGGCTGCTGATGCTGGGTTGTGTCGCATGGTGTATCTAGCACCAGCGCAACCAGCAGGTCTTTGAAATGTCCCAAACAATGTTGTGGTGGACAGAGCTGGTAAGTTGGCACCGTGCTGATTATGGAGAATTCAGGAGGAAGATTCATGGGATCGCTGAAACAACAACAGCAGCTAGCTCCCGATATTTGCAGGCACTGCATATGTCTGTGAGACTGTGAGCGTTGCTGGCTGGATTGGGCTGGGAGTTGTGGCGAGAGATCAGACAGGACAATTTTGTTTGCTGCAACAAGAACAATTAAGGCTTGTGGATAGCCGGAAGTGGTTAAATGCAAGGCAATTTGTTTTCCTCTTCGAATCGCTAGACTCTTCAGACTTCCAAATGCAAGACTGTAACCCATCACCTTTCTAAGTTAGTACTACTACCTTACATCGCCCTTCAAAAGTGGCTCGCTCCTTGTGTACTTAAAGCTTTTCTGTCCCTCAAGTATATCATCAAAAATTCAGACCATAAATGATCTGTTAATATATTCTTCTAATTAGAATAATAAAAGCTGATATAGTGGAAGTACCAACAACATGAGAAGTCAGAAGTACATACCAGCAAGCTAAGACCGGTGACGGAGGCGAAAGAAGTAGCAACAGAAGCAGCAGCCAGAGGGGGCTCCCCTAGATGACCAACAAACATAACTGAGATAACTTGTAATGAAAACAGTAAGAAATTAACCGCCATTAGAGGCCCTGCTAACTTTATTTGTTTCTTCGCTTCCATCACTATCTCATTTTTCCTCACCAAACTATCATTACTTGCATTTTTCTGAGGAGCTGATAATAACAATGGATTTTCAAGATCATAATGCACCATTGTTTCTTGAGTGTCCATAGTCTTTCTTAGCTATCAACACTATGACTTCTAGTAGTAGAAACAATAAATTTTTGGATACATATATATTGGAGATGGAGCAATGTAGTGCACTTAAATTAATAACACATTTTGGACTTATTGGAGTAAAATATCCGGAATTTTTGGATCTTTTCCTACCGTGTTGTCCTATTGACAACTAATAATTCTTAACTTCTTTAACCTGTTTTAGTTCATTAGAAAAGTCTGTAATGTAACTTTCAAATAATTAAAAATCCTAGAAAAATGAAGTTTGAATCGAAACATCAATTTATAATATAGTGGGGATTATTTAAAGTTAAACAATAGTTTTTTTTTTTTGTTAAAGAGAGCAATATATTAAACCTTAAAAATCAGAATTACTAGCTAGAATTCATAGTAGGGGGATTGACAGAACCCATATTACAACACCGGCATAAAAGTTTAAAGTTAATTTCCTCTAAACTAATATTAAGCTCTGCCCAAGGTGGTTTGGAAAACTCGCGAAACACATACACTTCCGTACTCCCCTGCCTCACAGCTTTTGCCAAAATGTTAGCCTCTCGTGTTTGCTCTTTATCCACTTTTTGCACCAACTTGACAGCAATAGCTCCCTGCAAGCATTGGTAACATAAGTATATCTATCCTTGATTTTACATTATCCTTGATTTTACATTCCCATTAATGTTGTCTGTAAGGAATAATGCCTTGAATCGTGTTATGTCGGGCAATCTACAAAAGGGCGATTCGCGGGAGGTGGGTCGACTCTGACCGCGAGTCGCGTCTGGCACCGCGACTCGCGCCAGGCGCCGCGACTCGCGGTAGGCGCAGTTTGGCGTGTTTGCGGGAAACGCGGACACGCGTTTTCGGATTTGTTTATAAATAGGTTTTTTACACTAATTTCGTTAATGCGACGGGATTAGTTATAACACATCTGTAATCCGTTTTCCTCTAAGATCAATAAATCAATTCTCTCTCTGTCCGTGGACGTAGCTAACAATCCGTTGGTGAACCACGTTAAATCTGTGTGTGATTTCTCTTTCTTTTGCATTCAATATTTGTTCTTTCTCACGTCTGTCATAACAAATTGGTATCAGAGCTTTGTGTTCAATCCGGGTGAGAAAGATGTCTGGGATGAGTGTGAAAATTGATAAATTCACTGGGAGAAACAGTTTCAGTGTGTGGCAGATCAAGATGCGGACTTTACTGAAGCAACAAGGGTTTTGGGCACCGTTGGAAAAGAAGTCAACGGATTCAGTTACCGCTGCGATGGCCGTTCTGGAGGAAAAGGCGCATTCAACGATTATGTTGTGTCTGGCTGACGACATAATTACTGAAGTTGCGGAGCAGGAAACCGCCGCTGGTCTATGGTTGAAGTTGGAGAGTTTGTATATGACAAAATCTCTAACCAACAAGTTGCTTTTGAAGCCACGTCTGTTTAGCCTGCGTATGCAGGAAGGTACGTCTCTTAGGGACCATCTCGAAAAGTTGAATACTATCTTACTAGATCTTCGTAATATTGATGTTAAAGTAGATAATGAGGATGCTGCTTTAATTCTGTTAGTATCTTTGCCTTTATCGTATGAGAATTTTGTAGATTCTTTTATTGTTGGGAAAGATAGTCTGTCATTAGAAGAAGTAAGATTTGCACTTCATACTAGAGAGATTCGTCATAAGGCGTCTGGTACAGGTACAGTCGATCAGACTGCTGGATTAGTAGCCAGTGGTAATGAACAGGGGAATTCGGGGATAAAATCCAGGAAACCGTTTTCTAGAGGTGCTAAATCTAGTGATGTCTGTAATTACTGTAAGGAAACGGGGCATTGGAAAAGGGAATGTCCTAAGAAGAAAAATAAATCTGGGTCTGATGAATCTAGGTCTGGTTCTGCTGCTGTTGCAGCAGAAAATTCTAGTTCTGATGATGATATTGCTTTAGTTGCTAATGAACAAACACATTGCAGTGATGTGTGGGTTTTAGATTCTGGAGCGTCTTGTCATATGTGTCCGCGCAGGGAATGGTTTATGAACTATAAACAGGTTGATGGAAGTATTACTATGACCAACAGTGAGGTCTGTAAGACAGTTGGTATAGGGTCCATCAGAATTAGGACATGTGATGGCAAAGTCTGTACTTTGAATGATGTTAGGCATGTTCCACAGGTCACAAAGAATCTGATTTCACTTAGTTTGTTAGACAAGAAAGGGTTCAGTTTCAAAGGTGAAGGTGGAGGGTTGTATGTTTATAAGGGTTCAAAGATAATTCTGAAAGGGGTTAAACGGGAGACATTGTATGTGTTATAAGGGTCTACGTTATCTGAGTCTGGGGTTGTCACATTGGCTGTTTGTGATAGTGTTGAGAAACAGGTGGAGCACATAGGCACTCTAGGTTGGAGTGGTGGTTCACATCAGGGAAAGGTCTGTCAACACTTACAATCTGAATCTGAAATTCCGTGTTTTTCATCGTCAAAATCGGGTCAGTCAAATTTGGCTCTTGGTCGGCATGTAAGTTTTGGGAACTCTCATCAAAGGGACGGTTGTGAAGACACGGTGGGTTTTGCACTGTATGTCGGAGAGTTGAATATATTTGGGTCGTCTAAGGAAGGTGTTACTTGTGCTAGGAAAGAGTATAAGCAACATATCTGTTCGAATCTGGTTCCACAAGGTAAGTTCCAAGGTTGCTTGGACTTACAAGCTGATTGTGATTGTTAGTTGTCCACTGGGGGCAAGTCTGGGGCCTTAGGGGCTAATCTGGTATGGGGTCCTGAGGGGCTAGTCTGGTGTCCTTCAGGGACAAATTTGGTTCTGATTGTCCTTGAGGGACAAATGTGGTTTTGGTTGTCTTTCGGGGCAAATTTGGTTGCAGGGAGAATCTGAGCATTGTGTTCAATGCATCTGTCATCTGGTTATTTGGTCATCTGGTCATCTGGTCATTTGGTTATCTGGTTATCTGGTTCGTTGTTAGAGGATTCAAGTCAAGGTGGAGTTTGTAAGGAATAATGCCTTAAATCGTGTTATGTCGGGCTATCTACAAAAGGGCGATTCGCGGGAGGTGGATCGACTCGCGGCAAGATGCCGAGAGCTGACCGCGAGTCGCGTCTGGCACCGCGACTCGCGCCAGGCACCGCGACCCGCGGTAGGAGCAGTTTGGCGTGTTTGCGGGAAACGCGGACACGCGTTTTCGGATTTGTTTATAAATAGGGTTTTTACCCTAATTTCGTTAATGCGACGGGATTAGTTCCTAACACATCTGTAATCCGTTTTCCTCTAAGATCAATAAATCAGTTCTCTCTCTGTCCGTGGACGTAGCTAACAATCCGTTGATGAACCACGTTAAATCTGTGTGTGATTTCTCTTTCTTTTGCATTCAATATTTGTCTTGAGTTTTAAACTGGTTTGGGAAGAGACATTTTTTTTTGCAATCCAACTATATCTATATATATATATAAAACTCAAGACAAAACCATGCTGCCACATGTACTCCCCCTCTCCCACACAATTAAACGAGAAATATAAACAATAAAAATGTGTGTTATAAGATTCGAACCTATGACCTCTCATTTGAGATATAAATGCACTAACCAACTACTCTATTATCTCATATTGGTCTATATGGGAAAAATAATATATTTAAAGACAAGATAATTTTCTATTTTTAAGACAATCAAATACATTTAAGACAATTAAATACAAATGTATATATTAATACTCATTAAGCTATTGTTAATAATATCGTGTCCTACCTTTCAGCAATCTTATATTAAAACAAAAGCTCTTCAATTTTTTGTAACCACCATAATTAACACTACTACACCATTTCATTGCATCGGTTGTATTCTTATACATTAACCTACATCTAAAAAAAAGATTATATTATATTTTTTATAAGTAATTATATATTTATAAATATGTACTCTTTTGAAGCCGACGTTATATTGATGAATAATTCATATTATAATTTACTATGTAGAAAATTTAAAAGGAACTGGTAGATCACTTCCTAAGTGATACGCTCAAGTTATACGACGTTTTAGTGATATTTGAGGTGCACTTTGCTAAGGGTTTGATTGTAATTGTTAACATTCGTGTTTTATTTAGCCTTTAGCGGAAATTCGGAGCTTTGCGAGATAATTTGTGTTAACGCCATGTATTCCGAGCTTTCAAGATGAAATGGATTTGAATGATGTTTGATTGAAGTGTCTTTGGAGAGCTTGGGAGATTTGGCATCGTACCATAATGGGCAATCATCGGAAGCTCTAAGCACCAAGCATGCGCGTAACTTCGACCACCTACACAGCTCACGTCAACCCAGCGAGCCAGCGTCATCACCAACCAAGCACAGCGGCTTTCGCACGCCGCTCATCGCACACCACTCGCACGGCCCGGCGCTCGCGACAACGAGCCACGAGAACTCGCCGGCAGAGCTCGCGACTCGCGAGGATGTCGCGACTCGCGACCCCTGCTTGTCGCACCTCGCGATGTTCTTCGCGACTCGCGATGCTTGCCCAGCCATTTTGTGCGCGGGGAGACGGAGTCCCTCGTCGCGACTCGCGATCGGTGTCGCGACTCGCGACGCTTTTGACGGTTTGGGGCCACGAATTTGTGCGGGGTTTAAATGCTTCCTAAAACCTAATTTTTGGGGGAGACGAAGAGAAGTACGAAGAGGAGAGCTGAAATGTAGACCTTGGAGTGGCAAGCTTGAGGGGAGAGCTCCTCTCCTCATCCTTCCTTCTTCATGATTCTCTTTTCATCTTTCCTTCTTCGTTCCTCTTTGTTCTTCATTTCTCTTTTCTTTGTTTTTCATTTCTTAGTTTTAGTTTTCAATTCTTTGTTTAGTTTTTAGGGATTTCAATTATGGATTTGGTTTTTGCTATCGGATTGTAGCTTGAACTGTTCTTGGATCAATTAACATGAAGCTTCAACCGTTATTGTGAGATCTTTCCTCTCTTTCTCTTTTCCTTGATTATGGTTCAATTTCTATGCTTGCTTTCCATGATTATTGCATAATTATGCTAGGAACGTTACTAGTTTGATTGTGTGATTAATCTAATGCTAGATTTAAGAATAGAATCGGATTGTTTTATTCTTTTATCAATTGGTAGCAAACTAGGGAGTAATTTAGATGCAGATCTTCTTGGTTATTTCTTAGGGAAATTGAATCAACTGTTGAATGTTTATCGCGTGTATGACATTAGCAGGTCTATTGGTTCTCTGTGTTTATTGCTGCTATTGGATTGAACTTAGACGCAGATCGGACTAGGTTATCCTTTAGTTAGGGTTTTATAGTCACGCTGATCGTGCTATTCAACTAAGAATAAGGAGAACACGAGATTAATTCTCGACAATAGATAATTATGGAAATAATTAGAGTGGAGGTTCAAGGATCGATAATGAATTGAAGTGGATGTTAATCGGATTCAAGATCTTCCCATATTGATTTCTCATTTTGTTTATATGCTAGTTAGTTGTAGTTTGTTAGTAAACCTACTCGAAACCCCCCCTTTGTAATTATTATTAGGTTTCTCGGCCCTTAGCTTAATCTAGGTTTCGAATCACGCTAAGTACTAAACTCGTCCCTGTTTCCCTGTGGATACGACCCCTACTTCCACTATACTACCTTAGTGTAGAAGAGAGTAGGAGAAATTTTATCTTTGGCCGGGTGCGGTGCACACAACGACACATCCGCGCCCGCCCACTAAGCACAATCCAATGCCTATAACTTTTTTTTTCCCACTTTTCTCAAGTGTTTGATTCAATACTTCAATTTCACATTGATAAATTACTAGGGGCATCGCCCGAGCCAACAACTAGTTAAAGTCTAAATTGTAAAAGTCACAAAGGAGGGAACATTTATTACAGACCTTAGTAGCTCTAGGGCAATCACGCAGAACATGGTCTCCCGGTCTCGAAGCAAGCTTGTCAAAAGGGACAATTGGGGCTTCCAGTGACTCTCTTACTATAAAGGGAAGCTTTAACTGGTATTCCACTCCAGATGCAGGTCCAGAGAAAGTGTTGAATTTTCTGATGGCAGGGGGCATCCGCCATCCACTACTACAAAAGCACATAAAGAGACCCCCTAATTATCCCCTTAGAGACCACTTTAGAGGTGGTCTCTAGCTCAATGGTCTCTTTGAATAAGAGACCACTTTTTAGAGGTGATCTTTTAAATAAAAGAAAAAACCACTACTTAAGATAAGTGGTCACTTAGGTGTCCATTGGAGGAACTAGGAAAGAAGAAAAAAAACCACTTATTTAAATTAGGTGGTATCTTTGATTCTAAGAGGAAACCACATAAGCAAATAAATGGTCTCTTTGATTTCATTGAAAGGCCACTTATCTTTGTGAAGTGGTCTCTTTGTTCAACATAATTATATGTTTAACATTGACCTCTTTTATTTTTCCGAAAATTTACATATATTCTCGATTTTTAATTTAAAAAAACTGAGAGTACATGATACCATATTAAACCAAATATTCATTCACTAAAATTAATGATTTACATTATAATATCCTTGATTCGCTCAAAGTTTCAATCAATATCTTTCACAAAAAGAGTAAATTAAGGAAATGCCAAACTACATAAACAAAAGTTTCAAAAACTAAAAAATTGTAGATACATTATACATCCTAGTCGATATCCACCTTATCTTCAAATTCTTCCCCATCCACTTTACACTTATGCGTGTGAGGCTGTGAGCTTCGCCAAAGTACTATCAAGAGAGCAAGGCACCCGGCGGCACCCAAATAAAGCATGAAAGAGAAAAGGGCTCTTTACTCGTATCAAGCAGTTCATCCATCTATCTACACCAATACAAGAAATATAGGCATAAGTAAAAAGGGTAAACAAGTAAAGACATAAATCAAAAACTAAAAATGAAAAATTGATAAGCAACTGCAAAATGACAAAGGAGTACATTATATGCTAGTGTGTTTATTACATTTATAATTCATGATTTGATAACCACATAAGTAGGAGAACAACTGAACATTCACGTAAAGTCTCCTATATCTCAATCACTATTGTACATTTGTGTCATTTCATTTTCTTTTTCATTTCGATCTGACGCTTTTCCTCGCAAAATAAATCAGACTTCAGACGATTGCACAAACTAAATGTTCCAGTCAGATCAGACATATTTCGCCCCAAACAAAACAATCAAAATGAAGAAGATAAAACAATAGTAAATAATCCAACTTAACAAAGATAGGTAAAGTGATCCAAAAGCATCAGAAGCAGCATAATCCCAAAATTAATTAAAGAAAGAATCCCAAAAACATCATCAAGATGATAATTAGATCTACAATATAGAATTATATGTTTAGTAATTACTAGAGAGTTTGTGAGAAACCTGGGAAAAATGACGACTCTTTGCCGGCGGCAAGCAGACAAATTGGAGGAACAAGACGATGGAAGATTAGCAGACAGTCGGCGAAGCCCTGGAGCACGAACCGTAGACCGTAGACGAGCCAACCATGAGCCAACGACGAGCCGACAAAGCCGAGGAGCACAAGCAGCCAACGACGAGCTATCGACGAAGTAGAGAAAGAATACAAGATCGGAGAAGAGAGATAGAAAAAGAAAAAAACGGCTGAAGCAATGATATCTTATTAGTTTTTAGGGTTTTATAGATCTTTACTTTTAAGTTAGGAGTATCAAAGAAACCACTTATGTGTTCATGAGGGTTTCTTAGTTTTATTGTGCGGACCCACAAGGAGAAATCAACATTGAGAAAATAGTAAGAGACCACCTTTGTACGAAAGAGGTCTTTTTCCTCCTATTACAAGAGACCTCATTTTTTACAAATATGGTTTCTTTTATTAAATAGCCACCTATTGGGTTAATGTGGTCTCTTATTAGTGGTCACTTTGCCCAGATTTGTAGTAGTGATCCCAAATAATGTTCCAATCAAACTCATGGGTAGGGGAGGGGGAGAGCAGCTGCCATGCATCCTTATAAATTCTCTTAGAGTTAAAACAATAGTTTGGAGTGAAAGAAAGAGTAGAAAGAACTTGGATGCCAACAATGGTTGGTGGTTGTATACAGTTGGAAGTTGGAACGCTCACAAAGAGGGTATGCATGCGTTGATAGCTCGGGTTTTGCACTTTGTAACTAGCATTTTTAGCCTACGTGATGCCTTGCTCAATTACAATAAACAAATATATTATTATTCAAAAATTTCATAATTCATTTTGTTATTTTATGTATTTGTTGTCAAATGAAAAATTGACGTGATAAGCAAAAATAACCTTAAAAGTTTGAGGTTGCAAATTAAAAGGAATTAGGGTAAGATGATATGTCATTAATAGTCTCTTGTTAGTATTGTAATAAGAGTGTTGGAGATATAAATACTTGTTAAAATCCTTTTAGTTAAGTATAATTATTATAAGAATTTATTATATTTTATTTAAAATATTAGACAATAAAGTTATAGTGTATTGATAGCTAAACTCTTACTTTTCATTTCAAAGGTCACGTGTTCGATACCTTACAGTTACACAATATTTTTAACTTTCAATACCACTTTTAGCTCTAAATTACATTATACAAAGTGAATGAATTCTACATCCATATATATAAGTATTCCCAGCTCCGTCTCAAGATAGTACGAACACTTTCCTTTTATATTTTTTTCCAAATTAGTTTGAACGCTTTCATTTTTAACATGACTCCACTATTATTATATTACTTTTATTACAATATTTTAATATGAGAGTTATCTACTCTTCTTGTTTGGTAATGGATAAGAAGGATTGGTGAAAAACACACGCACGTGGTGAGCGGGGGTTGTGGTTTAGTGGTCAATTTTGGACCCAATCTTTTTGATGTATCGCTAATTCCAAGGATATCGCCTTGCCATTATTACAAAGATGCTTGATCCAAAACACCTAATGGACCATTAGATTGTTTAGCTTGTCTTGGGCCTTTTTCGCCTGTAGAAGTAAAGATTAATAATTATTAGGGGCAATTTAACTTCTTAATTCACAAAAATACATTATAACAAAACATTATTACTATTTTGCCTATGGAAACGCTTACCTCTTTGTCCCAGTTGGTACGTAATGTTATTATTAGGAGACATAATGCTTGGACGAGTAAGGCCATTATAATTCCTGTCCATAATCCCTGCATAACATCCCCAAAACTAATTTAAGGGCAAGACTATTCTTGAAAATCAATTGTGCGTTCTATATATAAACGATTAATTTCAATAAAGATAATAATATCTCCGTCCCAGAAAGATCTGAACACTTGTTGGGACACGTAGTTTAAGTAGAGATGATCATTGGGTGGCTCTAATCGGACCCAGCCCTGAACCGACCCGTTAAAAGATCGGTCCGGCCAGGACCGCCAGATGACCGGCCTTGAACCGGGCAACCAAACGAGCTCTCGTGGGCCAAATTGATGAGTGAGGAAACCGGCCCGACCCTAATCCTGATCCGGACCGTGAACGACACTCGGCCCTGAATCGAACCGTAAACCATACTCAACCCTGAACCGGCCTGTCAAACCAATCGAGAAAATGCATAAAAATACTTCATCCTCGACCCAATTATCAAAAATATTAGTGTATATGGACGGTATCGAAAATTATTTATCGTAAATGCTAGTGCATAGACAATTAAAAATTAAAAATCAAAACGCATTTACATTTACGCAAAAAATAAAACACCGAACCGGTGGGCCAAATCTGAATCGGTCCAGCACGGCCCGAGCCCTAAACCGGACTAAACCGAGGTCGAACCAGTTCAGGTTTGAGAAAACTCAACCCTGAACCGGACCGAGCAGCTGACCGGTCCAGTTCAGGTTCACGTCGAGCCGACCCGGCCCAGCCCGGCCCGTGGCCATGTTTAAGGTGATAGGTTGCGATGTGATTATCAAATGTTATTTTATTTAAAAATAGATGTAATAGGAGTTGGTGGAGTATTTTCTATTGAAGGAGAAAAAAGTTGGGTAACTTCTTATTGATAAAGATAAAGTGTGGGCCAAATGAGTGTAAAAGTAATAATATATTAAAGTGGGACCATGCTAAGAATGGACACAAAAGGAAAGTATTCAAACTATTATGAGACGGATGGAGTAAGAAATAAAAGGCTGGTATTATGTAACTTTTTCTTTTCATTGATAAAAAAATGCCTTAACTCAAAGTGGAGTTTTGATCCCCACAACTTAGATTATCATGATTTAATTTTGATCCCACAACCTTATGATTATACTTCCTCTGTTCTTTATTAATCACATATAGCTTGAGCACACATATTAATGCAATGGAAAGAGTAGAAACGTGGAGATAAGTGGTCTCCTATACCATGTGAAAAAATAAACATGTAAAAGGAAAAAGTAACAAAAAAATCAGTATGTAGTAATTGATATAAAACTTTCATAAAAGGAAAATATTGTGATTAATAAAGAACGGATGAAATGAAATATAAACTTTTACCATTAGATCAAACAATAATGGGTAGAGGTATGATGCAACATACAAGCAAGTATGATTATATATCACACTTACCTTGCCTCCAAAGTGATACACAAATGCTAGCAACAAGGCACAAGGAATGCCTACTAGGTAATAAGCTCCCAAATTGATAAAAGCTCCAATTTTTTGCCAACCACATCCTCTAGCCGTGCCTAAACAATCATAAAACCTTTAGCCAATTTATTACTCGATAAATACTTTACATTCCTCCATCCCAAGGAGTCATATTCATTTGAGTTGGAAACATAAAGGCTAGTAGATGTAGACGATGTTATAACAAAAGTAAAGAAAGGAAACAGAAGAAATAATAATACGACACACATATTTCTGCCTTTGTGGAGTTGTTGGCTAGTCCGGGCACGAAAACTTAAGAAAACAGATCTTCTTTTTTATTGGTAAAATTGGTCTCAACACCACAAATTACGGCGAGGGTGCATCCAATACCACCAACTTTGACTAGTAGCCAAAACACCTCAAACTATTGACATGGGTGCAGGTAAGGGTGTGCACTTTTGGACCGGGACCGAAATTCGGACCAGAACTGGACCGGACCGGAAAATTTGGGATTCCGGGTTTCCGGTCCGATCTGGTCCAAACCTGGAATTTTCCGGTCCGGACCGGCGGACCGGAATTCCTGTTTTTTTTTTTTTAAAAAAAAAGTTTAAAACTTAGAAAGTTATTGCCTTTAAGATTATTGCTTTTAGAATTATTACATTTTAATATATTGAATTTATAAATATGTTTAAACCTAAGAAAAAGTTTTTTTTTGATAAAAAAAAATAAATTCCGGTCCAACCGGACCCAAAAAAATTTCACATTCCGGTCCACCGGTCCAACCGGTCTGGTCCGGTTTTGAACCGGTGCACACCCCTAGGTGCGGCGAGTGTCATAAATAAAGCAGGAGCTAACTTTTTTTTGTCGACGGAAGGCAATTCGTATTAATCTTTTTTCCCACTTAATTTTCCCCTTTTTATTTCATTTATCTTATTTTTTGATTGATTAGAAGCATCCCGTAAAAATGTGCCGATAAAAAGTTAGTTGCAGCGTCATTTATAACACTCGCTGCACCCAGGCTAATAGTTTGTGATGTTTCGGCTACTAATCAAAGTTCGTGGTGCTGGGTGCACTCGCGACATAGTTTGTGCTGTTGACACCAAATAGAAAGTAAATGCTAAATTCAAAACATCTGAATAACTGAGTTTCAAATAGGTCATCAATATGACCTATAAAAAAGTCATACCATTCCATTGAGAAAACCATATATACTTATTTAATTCCATGGTCATGTAAACTTTTTCTTTTTTAGGGAATGAAAACCTTAAATTAATGCCAATTCTTTTTTAAGACCCGATAATCTAGATCCATTACTAGTATGTGTTTAATAATTTTCTAAATTTGCATGGATTGTCAATAATTAACTAAGACAGTAATGAAATACCTGAAAACACAGCTTGAATGCCATCAAGAATATGTGATACTGCAAGAAGAATCATCATTTGCCCAACATATTTCACTACCTCTTCTTCTGTGCTATAGCAATATCCCCACAAATTGCGCCCCAAAATTAACAAACATGCAGCTGAGATCCCTTCTATTCCCACCATCAATGTCGATACGCATACCGCTAATCGAGCTAAGTGTGGTCTTCCAGCCCCTAGTTCATTGGAAACTCTTGTGCTATCAACAAGGAAGACAAAGGATAATCAAGCTACAAATATAATTGAAACTGCTGTTGAGTCAAACAAAACTATACTCCCTTTGTGCCCTGTTACATTTTACAAGTTGACTTCATTGGTCAAAGTACATCATCTTTTACCGTATAGAGGGTGTATTTTCGAAATGTAATTTTTTTATAATTTTTAATATACATACTTAGAGTAACTAATAGTTAAAGATCGCCTTCGAGACCATACAGGCGAACCTATGAAATATAACAGAAGACGAAGGGATTATATTTGTACTTTTCTTTTTTTGACATCAAGAAAATTTGCATTAATTAAAACCGAGATTGCAAATTAAGGGAACTAACCTAGCTCTTACAAACCATGTAAGGTAAAAACAACTAAAACTAGTACAGAACTGCTTGCTATGGAAGTCTTCGTTGTTCAATGGTTGAGATGCCATCAAGGATTATATTTGTATATGCTTAAAAAACGTGCAATTTAGATATTGTTATACGACTTATACCTTATTGCTCCACTTAATCCGGCTGGTAGCATGAATAATGCTATACATGTGTTGAGACTGTAAATTATAATCACATTCATATTGTAAAATTCGTAAAAAATTTGCATACACATGGTGTGATCGAATTTATGTATTTGTGTAGTTTAATCTTACCTGATTGAGAGAACAGATGTTTCCCGCTTTGGATTTGGAAGGAAACCAGCAAGTAGAACCATCATCTCAAATGTCCATGCTTCCAAACTTTTTACGTCATAGGTTAAGATAACTTGGTAAATATAATAAGAATGTAGCAATGTTGGAGCTAACAAAGAAGAGTTACCACTTACCAAAACATAAGTGCAGAAGGTACAGCAAGTCTAAGAAACTCAGGAATACCACGAAAAGCCTCCTTCGAGAAACCAGTCCATGTCTCTTTACAAGTAGGAGACACCCTCACATAAATAGCTAGCAACAACAGATTAGTCCAATACGATATAGCATTTGATAACGCCGCACCTTTGTAGCCTAAACCAGACTTAAACACCATCAACCAACAAACAAGTATATGCAGTAGAGTTGTAAATCCAGTAGTAAGCATCATAGGGACAATATTGTTTTGAGCTTGAAGAAATCCAATGTGAGATTGAAGAAGACCATATGCAAATATGCTAGGAATCATGTAATGAGCATATATTCCTGCTTTTACTGAGATTTTCGGATCTTGTCCTATAAATGCAAGCATTTGACCTGTGTTAGCCCATATAAAAGCAAGGGGAATGCTGATGCAGAGGAGAACTACCATTGCTCTTTGCTTGTGTATGCCTAACATGTGGTACTGCTTTGCTCCATAAGATTGACCACAAAATGTGTCCAGTGCATTTCCCATTCCTTTCTAAAAATCCCAGGTGTTAGTTCATGGATATTTTAGTCATCTTACAGTGTACATCTACATAAAAACATGCATTTCCTTATAACTTTTCAATAAAGAAACTAGTCGAAATGATGTCTGAGGACTGAGGTGTTGCATGTTTTTTATGTGGGTATTGTTGGTTAATTATTGTGGCATGTAGGAGTTGCAGCAATTTAGAGGAAGGGGTGGTGTTGTGTAAAGTTTAGTTTAAAGGCTTAAGCACATGATATCAATTGCGGAACCATTTGCGTCGCATGTGTCTCATGTGTGACGCAAATGATGTAGCTATCTGCATGTTCGAATGGGTGCGACGCAGATGATGTTGGCCCAGATCTTAAAACCGTCTTCTCAAAAATCGCACTAAAAGCTGATGACTTAAAAAAAAAATATGAAAATTGCGTCGCGTGGGATATGAGTGCGACGCAGATCGATAAGCTCACCATATAAAACCCACTTTCATTTTCCACTTTGCCTCTCAGCCGTTTTCATTCGCACCATAACCTATTCTCTCTCATTCTCACCTTAACTCTCATCTCTCTCTCATGGATGACGAATTCTGCAACTACAACGCCGGCGACTTTCAGACTCACTCGCCGGCGACCCATCACGTTCGTTTTCTTCTCCACCGTTCGTTTTCTTCTCCACCGTTCGTTTGTTCTTGAAGATTATGGATGGCGAACCCGTTTGTTCGTCTCCGTTCGTTTTCTTCTCCACCGGCGCACCACTCCAGTGCTAACACAAGGTATTCTCCTCTTTTTTCTTTAATTTCTCTAAATTCTTTAGGGATTTTATTTAATTTTTAGAATTTTGAAGTGTAATCTTTGTTTTTTCTGAAATATTATGGAATTGAATGTTTGATGTTAGGATTCTTATTTCTTGCTCCTCTTTTTTGTCAAATTATTCGACTTTGTCCTAATTTTTCTTTCTTTTTCTTCTCTTGTGTTTTGCAGGAGATTCAAGGCTTTCAACTTGAACCTGATACAATTCAGATCTCGTGTTCTACCTATCGAAATTCGCGAAATTGTTTGTGTCGACCTGATTCGCAGGAGGAAGAAGAATTAGGTTCAATTTTTTGTATGTTACATCTAATTTTTTTTTTAGGTTCAATTTTTTTAAAATTAGTTCGATATGATTCTGTTTTTTTTGTATCTTAGATTTGATTCAATTTTTTTTTTGTATTTTAGAATTAGTTAGAAGAATTAGGTTCAATTTTTTTAGGTTCAATCTCTTGGTATTTTCAATTCAGATTTTCTTGTTGTATTTCGTTGCTCTGGATAAGTGAGTTTGTTTTTTTTAACAAAAATTAAGCATTTGCATCGGACATTGTGTTACATGTGACGCACATAGAATTTTTTTTTTAAAAAAAAATTGGTTGATTTGCGTCGGACTTCGTAATACATGTGACGCAAATGCTGCTCATCTGCGTCGCACTTAGCTTGCCATCCGACGCAGATGGGAGCCTCTTGTATACAGGGGAGGAGGCATCTGCGTCGCACGTTAGGTAGGGTCCGACGCAGATAGCTTATGAATTGCGTCGCGTCGCGTCGTTGTCCGACGCAGATCCTTTATCCTGATCTGCGTCGAGGCTTGTGCCGTCGGACCCATGTCCGACGCAAATGGGCGCCTCGCATCCGACGCAAATCCTCATTTATGTACTAGTGTACATCAATAAACCTAAGTAAGGTAAGGATAGGATATAAGAAAACACTACTTAACTCAATACAATACTTTCCTAAACATATCTCTACCCCCTCAAGTTGGAGCATGGTCATTGAAAATGCCCAACTTGAAAAGTAAAGAATCAAACTGCTTTTTGCCAAGAGCTTTAATAAAAATGTTGATCAGCTGAGCAGTCGTGGTCATACAAGAAGGACTAAAGGACTAATCAAACCATCTTGTATTGAATCATGAACAAAGTGACAATCAACTTCAATATGCTTAGTGTGCTAATGAAACATAAAGTTTAAGTCAAAGCCTTAAAACTTGGAGATTATTATTAACATAAGAAAATATTTATAGTACATCAATAAACTTAATTTAGGTAGGAATAGGAAATAAGGAAATAATACAATATTTAACTAAACATATCTCTACATGTTGATATGAATGTTTTTTCTTCCAACCCTTCTATTGTCAAATTTGTAACTCCTAAATTTTTCATGCTTTCTAATTTAAGGATTATCATGAGCATAGATTTGGTTATACTGGTCTTGTTTATTTTGTAAAAAAATGCAGAAAATATTGAAAATTGTCATCTATTATTTCCGTAGTTCTGCTTTTAAGAAAAAAAAAACTGAAACAAATAAATAATAACAACGAACAAATCCTATAATTTTCAAATTTATGATGTCAATTTTTCAACATGAACATGACTAATAGTAGTTTAGTACAAGTGCACTAATTTAGGTTCATTGTATGATCTACATTTAGTAATTCCGAACGTGCACAACTCGTGACACAAGATGATATATTTGTATCCCCGATAGCCTGGCTAGGGGTGCTTATCGAACAAGCCGAGCCCGAATAGCACTGGGCTCGGCTCAAGCTCGTTTAACTTTTCATGGGCTCGGCTCGGCTTGTGAGCTCGACGAGCTTGGGGGAGCCGAGCTCGGCTCGAGCTCGTTTAACTTTTCATGGGCTCGGCTCGGCTAGGCTCGAGCTCGTTTTCAGGCTCGGCTCGAGTTCGCTCGAACTCGGGTTCGATTATGGGCTCGAGCTCGTTTGGGAAATTTATTTTGCAAAAAATATGTATATACCTTAGTTGAGTTAATATTTTAAAAGAAATACTTAATATAATTTTTAATATATAAATAATTTTTTAATATAAAATAATTTTTTAATATAATATATTTTTTTAGCATAAAATATTAATCGAGCTGTTCACGAGCTTTTCGAGTCGAGCTTTGCTTAGCTCAGCTCGGCTCGTTTAAGTTTCGAGCCGAGCCCGAACTCGAGCCGAGCCACAACGAGCCGAGCTTTGACCGAGTGGAGCCCGAACTGTTCGCGAGCTTGTCAGGCTCATTATCACCCCTAAGCCTGACATTTGATCATATGGAGAGCTTGCTCATCAACGATCCTGTTACGTCATATTATAAAAGCTAGCTATGCATATAACCGACGAGGATTTCTGCCCCTTGTGCAATGAACCCTAAACTATTTTATACTTTTAACGTGCGAGGAGTTTAGGAGATGGTGGGACGTGGTGATGCTGAGTCTATGAGTGAGCTGGTGGTGCAGTGGTAAGGCGTTGCTGCCTGCTGGTCTGTGTCATATGGTGTATCTAGCACCACTGCACCAGCGCAACGAGCAGGTCTTCGAGACAATCGGTGTTATGGTGGTAAGAGCCAGTGAGTTGATCACATCCATGAGGATGCTGTTAGTACTTAGTAGTAGTTCTTTCGTGTCTGTTGAATGGTCTTGTTGGGCATGTGTGGAGTTTGTGCAAACGTTACAAAGCAACACAAGCAAGGAGGAGTTCGTGCACACAAAAGCGAAGGAAGCGAAACCCCCAAGCAAGCTTGGGCTCGGGCGGGCCAGGGAGCCCGGGCGGACAGCTCGGTTATGTTGTATTGGAGTACGAGGCAGCAGCTTGGGCAGATTACTTGACACACCCTACACTTGGGCAGGCAGCCCTTTGGCCCGGGCGGGGGACCATGCTCGTGTTGTTTCTGTTTTCGAGGCAGGAACTTGCAGTGAACTTTGGTCCGGGCGGGCAGTACTTTGGCCCGGGCGGGCGGTTTCTCGTGCTTGTCCGGGCAACCAAGATCTTTCGGGATTTTTTACGGGTTTAAGCTTTCATCTCAACCCGTAGACTCAGTTTAATCCCCCTTAAAGTATATAAACCCCCCCCCCCCTTTCAAGTTTTAGGTTAATATTCACACAAAGTGAGATCTTCCTAGGGTTTAGTGAAAGAGGAGAGAGAAAATAGCGTTAAACTCATCCATTAATGCTTGTATTGTTCATCCATTATTACCATTAATCAAAGGTGCTTGCTTGGTGCGTTTTTTCTCCCGGTGCTCGGATTTTCCCACGTTATTCGGTGTGTTTTCAACTTTTCATTGTTTTCCTATTTTGTGCTTATTTCCATCACTTGTCATTTGTTGTTGATTAGTGTTAATTACAAGTAATTAGTGTTTTGGTTAGTCTAATTCTCAACAAATGGTATCAGAGCGAAGGTTAATTTTGGTGTAGTTGAATTAGATTTGTGTGCAAAACTAGTTATTTCTTGATTGAAGTTCAAAGTTTTTTGCTTTGTAGATATAAAGTTGTGATTTTTGAACTTGGGTTGTTGTTTAACAATGGAGGATGGAAATGTGAGACTTGAGAAGTTTGATGGAAATTTTTTTGGCTTTTGGAATATGCAAATAAAGACTATTTGTACCAAAAAAGAATATATTCCTACCTCTTGAAGTCAAAAGGCCAAATGGTATGAAAGAGGATGAATGGAAAGTGCTTGAGCGACAAGCTCTTGGTGTGGTGAGATTGACATTGGCTTGCAATGTGGCTTTCAATGTCAAGGAGATGAAAACAACGGCGATGTTGAAGCAAACTCTATAAAATATGTATGAGAAGCCCTTGACAATTAACAAGGTGTATTTGATGCGTAGGGTGTTTAATCTTGAGATGATTGATGTAAGTTCGGCCGCCGAATACATAAATGAGTTCAATTCGATTATTAGCCAATTGTCGTCGGTTGATATCAAGTTTAAAGATTAAGTGAGCACATTGATTTTGATGTCTTCTTTGCCTATATCATGGGATACGCTGGTTTCCGCCATTAGCAACTATTCCGGGAAGGAGAAGTTGGTATGTCACAATGTAAGCAGGGCCGGTTTTGGGCCTGTGCAAGCTGTCCAATTGCACAGGGCCTCGAAATTTTGGGGGCCCCAATAAAAAAAAGTAAAAACACTTCATCTCCCCCGAAAATTCGAAGGTGCACACGGAAGCACCTTCCTCTATGTGCGCACGGTCTGCAATGAACATTTGCAGTTTTCCAATGAACATTTGAATTCTTTTTTGACATAAGCCAAATTCTTAGTGTTCAGACATGCTAATGTACTATGTTCAGATTCAATTAACCATAATCTCTCCCAATTTGGTATATTTGATTAAGCAGAGCTTACTTTCCAAAAATAAAATTTAATTAATATGTTACCTAAAATTCATAGGCCTAATTACGTACAAGAATTAACTCGATTTCGGTTTATCTCCCCCAAGTCCCGTCAGATATGCTTTTCCATTTTTCAACCTTCCATTAATGACTCAATTCTCCAGATTCTTCTCCTCTAATTGCAAAGTTCCATAAAAGTTAAGATTTTCTATATTCTACTATGCTCCAACTGTCATTAATTTCCTTGCTTTACCAAAGTTTCCTTTTAACACTTTCAATCTTTCCCCTTTCTCTCTTAATCAAGCCAAGAATTACAGTCAATGGAAAGATTAAATCACCAATTTTTTCTATGTCAAACGGCTATATTTTATAACCTCTATGTATATCCACCCAATCTCAATAATTTCTCAAACAATCATTATACGAATCAGAATTTTAGTTGGAAAAAAATTCAGATTCATATATAAATACCATCTGATTCATCTGAAGTACTCTCCAAGTCTCCGGTTCTCCATAATCCAATCTGGGCAATTTCAAGACTCCAATTGCATCACCCGATAATTTGCAGAAAATCCCAGATTTTTGTTTGAAACTGTTCCATAATTAGAGGTAGACTTCACTTTTCGCATGTAGTTTTCTGTTCTTGTTGTTCATTAGTGTGTATTTTTTTCTGTTTGATTAAGCATGGTGTAATTTCTTGTATGATTAGTTGAGCAAGTTTCTGAATTGGTCGCCAATTTGTATTATAAAAGCATTTAGTTTTTCCATATTTATCAGATTTTTAAAGATAATTATTTTTATCAAGTGTTGATGGATGAGTAGTGAAAGTGTTAGGTATTCTGACTTTTGTTTGTTGTTTTTCGTTTGCCAAATATGAAATGGGAATATGAAATGAGAATGCTCCTGTCAGCTACACTTACACACATAGTTTTGCAATAACGATCCATTTTTCTATATAATCATAATAAAAAATTTGATTATCGCACATTTTTTGTATTAGGGGCCCCATTTTACAGATTAGAACAGGGTCCCGAAATGTTTAAGACGGCCCTGAATGTAAGGGACCTTATCTTGAGTGAGAACATTGAGTGAGAACATTCGGAGAAAGGAGTCTGGTGAATCATTGGGTGGAGCTTATAAGTTATCATAGAGGTAATAGGGGAAGGGGAAGACAACAAAAGGGCAATATCAAGCATGGGACATCGAAGTATAGGTGATCTGTTACATACCATGAATGATCTGTTACTATATTTATCTAATTATCCTAATTAAGATCGTATATGTGAGTATATGACTATACTCGAACTAGCAACATAAAGGTAAGTCAGAAGTACATACCAGCAAGCTAAGACCGGTGACGGAGGCGAAAGAAGTAGCAATAGAAGCAGCAGCGAGAGGGAGCTCTCCTAGATGACCAACAAACATAACTGAGATAACTTGTAATGAAAACAGTAAGAAATTAACCGCCATTAGAGACCCTGCTAACTTTATTTGTTTCTTCGCTTCCTTCACTATCTCTTTTTTGTTCAACAATCTCCCTTCATTGCTACTTACACCATCATTAATTATATAATTTTTTTCATTTTTCAGAGGAGTTTCAAGATCATAATTCACTATTGTTTCTTGAGTGATCATACTTTATTTTTCAGCTATCAGCAATAACACTAGCTAGCTATGACTTCTAGTAGTATTAGAAACTAGAAAATTTTGTTGGATCTTTATATTGGAGATGGAGAATGTAGTGTACTTAAATTAATATTAAGTTTTGGAATTATTGGAATAAGATATCAAAGATATTTTGGGTGTTAGGTTTTTTTTTTTTTTTTTTTACAAAAGTGTTATTTTTTATACCATCATTATTGTCCTCATATTGACAGCTAATACTGTTGGGTCAATCTCCCCAAATCCCATTACTATGTTTTGTTAGAAGATAAAGAAAAAGAAAATAAAAAAGAGAAGCTCGTGGTTGATAATGTTTCGGAGTTGTTGTAACTTGCAACAAGTTATAGTGTTGGATGTTTCTAACATGGTCTGAATTGATTTCAGACTATGGGGACAAAACAATGTGAGCCACACATTTGTATTTGTAGGACCTCTATTTATTTTCTTTTAATTGCCAAAACTATTTTCTTTTGATTTTGTTTATTTATCAAAACTCATGAAATTAATTTCTGAAAATCGAAAAAATAATTAAAAATTTTTTTTTTTGAAAAAATCCGAAATTTTTTTTGCAGCTTCCAAACAGTAATTCATGTTTGGAAAAAAAATTTTGAGCAAATTTTTTTTTACCCATTTTCTCTTTCCTCCTTGTTCTTGGTGTTCTTCACCAAAAATTTAAGAACACTTCCTCTTCCACCATTCTCAATCGAATTCCTCCCAAATTCGACCCATTCTTCCACCTTCTCCCTCAATTTTGACCCTATCTTCCATCTTCTTCCTCCATTTCGACCCATTCTTCACCTCCATTTCGCCCCAAACCCTCATCTCCATTGTTGAACTTCACCTCAATGGATTTCGATCTAAACTCTTCACCCGTAGATGAAATGGATGTAAGTTGACTTGAATATTTCGCATATAGTAACGAATTAATGATTTTCTATCTTCATTTGTGTGTTTGAGTAAGATTAAACTTGCAATTTATGAAAAAATTTCCCCAAAAAATATCTTGGGTTTCAGGGAAAATAAAATGCCGGTTTTGGTGATTAAATTGCTCTAAAACAATGCACATTACACTTTTATGTGACAATTTGTGGTTACATTTGAGTAGTTCATACTTAGTTTAGCTATGATGCAAAAAAAAAATATCAGATTTTTCGCGACCTCCATGGGAGGTTGAGCTGGTTTTCTGTCTAAGTTATTGCAGTAATTTGGTAATTACTAAAGATATTTTGGACATGACCAAACATAAATAAATATTGGTAATTGTAGGCGTGTTTTTATTTCGCCTACGCGGTGTGAGCACGTTTATTTAACTACCCCATTGTTAAGGTTTTATTAGAAATACGTTTTGAAGTCGCCAACAATTCTTTAAAGGAAGAATCATAAACCTAATTGGATATAGGAAAATTATATGGACAAATTATCCAATGTAGATTTCCCCGTCCTGACTCCATAGATGGTCAAAATGAACCAAAGATTGAATTCGGGGGTGAGGGTACGAATATAGTCATAATGAACCACATTCGCCGAAAGTTGGCCTCTACTAAATATCGATTCATTGCAGACTTTATGCCAAAGAATAATCAAATAATTTTTTAAAGCACCCTAAATATATTTAGTCTAAGTAGGTTCAGGAAACATACAAAAAGACTAAATTTTTAGTGACAAGTTATTAGACAATCAATATTAATGGGTTCCTAGCAGGTTGTCCATGTTATCTGAATTAGTTAGAACATTTATTTAGGTCTTAATTAACAATAAATACAAGGTGATAAATATTGCAATCAGGCATGAAAAATAATATGTTCATAAAAATAAATAAAAATATGAAAATAAAGTACTGCAGGGAGTTAGTATAATATGTACAATACTTACAGTCGCGGGAACGAGTTAACAATCTACATCATGAATAGAATGTTAGTAACTTCAAGAAAATATAATAAAAATAAATAAAGCAATAAAATAAAGTTAGTTAATTTAGTTGACCCTCAGAAATTATACCACCGTCCGGGGTCGTTAATTTGTACGGATCTTGGAAAATTGAATGTTGAACTAATCGTTAAAAAGATTTGTATCAAGTGCTGTGCGTGAGTATTTTAATTATTTCTTAGTGAATTTTGTTTGAAGGCACGATGATGATGTTTGATCAAGCAGTAATATGTGAGATGATGATTGATGATGTGTCGCTGGTGGTATGTATTAGGAAGCAATTGGCTAGGCATCCAACTGTTTGAGTCATTTGTGGACTCAAACAGGGGCAACTTAGTCATTTCAAGTGCAAAAAAAGGTTGAGTATATGGAGAGTTGTACACGCACATGTGGGGGGAAAACAGAAACACTCTCTCTCCTGTATCATAATTATCCCCTCTCTCTTACTCACTACCCGTAATTTTCTCTCTCCCCCATCTTCTATTATCCATCCTTCTCACAGAGAAACTCCGTTACTTTCAAAGGTGTTCAGGATTTTGAAACCCAAAAAAAAAATTGCTTGTTGAAGAAACTTCGGGAAACTACATTATTCTCTTTCATCTTCCTTACTTTTGGTAAGTTTGTGCATGCTAAATTTTTTGTACTATTAATCTTGTTTACTAGTTACTTGATGATGGAGAAACACTAAGCTATTAATGAAAAGGCTAGATCTTGAAGTTATTTTTTAATTTTGAAGTTTGGTAATTTCTGTAGAATTTCATAATTTTGGAGAAGATTGGAACTATGAAATTGTTAAATTGAAGTAAATTTGGAGAAGAAAAGGCTAAATTGTTAAGGTTTAGTGATTGAAATATTTGAAATTAAGTTTTTAAGGGAAAAGAAGAAACAGTGTTGTTCACTAAAGAGAGAGTGATTTGTGTTAGATTGGGTTGGTTGACACAATGTAGCAAACATCTTGTGTGCAATCTAAAATTTGAGAGAAAATTAACTTTGAATAAACAAATAAAGCTTTAAAATTAATAATTAATTCACATTGTACTGTACTTTTACCATGCTCGAAGTTGTTGATATCATTTGTTGTTGATGTTGTTGGTTGTTTTCTGTTTTGTGACTCATCAATTATACTGAAATTTTGTGTGGTGTTTGTACTAATGTGTGTTTATTTACATGGTGGGGTTTGGGGACTATGACTTAATTCTTGTTGGTTAGTTATTCACAAAGCAAGTTTGTTATCTTCCCCTCAAAAAAAAAAAGCAAGTTTGTTATCTTTTTGGCTCTAGAACTTGATTATTTTGTGTTTTGTTCCTGTATTATGCGCCATGGTAAATAAATTTGGCCTCCTGCTGGCATGATATTATAAGAACATTCAAGGGTTTGATCACTTGATGAGGTGCTTCTGTAAAGTGAGCACGACCTTTGATTTTTTTTTTTTTGCGTTTTAAGTCTACCAAAATGATAACAATTTTGTATATCTAAGTAAATAAATTTTGCGTATATGAATTTTATTTCCTCAAAAGGCCTTGTGGAAATGGATGTCGTTTAATATGCTTGGTGCAAGATTCATGCAGCTATTTACACCTTTTGGTGTAATATGTTGTGTGACATTTCTTATTATATTGTTTAGTACCTGATTCTTTTCATTTTGGTAGCAATGTGGTTTTAGTATGGTACATAATCGCTACATGTTTCTACTTAGTTTGGTACGAAAATTTTAATACTTTGGTGCATATGACTGCTTATTTTGGTATGGATGTCGACATGTTGTATTACTTTGGTACTTGAATTATTTTACTTTAGTACCAATTCCTTTTTGTTTGGTACCTGATTCTTCATAATTTGAGATGTTATGATTTTTAATTTGGTATCAGTCTCATCACATTGTGATACCAGTATACCATACGATACCATGGAATTGGTATCAATGTTGTGCTAGTTTGGTACAAGAATAATATTTATTGATGTAGGAACACGACGAAGAAAAAGGAAACTCCCTTGGAGAAGACAACCAAAAGAAAATGTGGAGAGAATGAAGTTGGACCTTCCAAGAGGTCCTTGGAAAAGGAAAATAAGAAGCTTGTTGTTGTATTGGACTCGGAATCTAATGATATTAGCACGGATGATAAAATATTTAGAGTAATTAAATAGTTAAATTATGTGCAATCTGTCATGTTGATCATGATATTGAACTAAGTTTGTAAGATTTCATTGTCTACTTGCATACTTGAGAATGAATAAATGTTTGTCTATTTTGTTTTTCTCCATGAAATAGTCATTGAACTTAAAGAGTACATTGAAAAAATATTACTTTAGTATCTTCTTAAACTTAGTTTGGTACTAATATGTAAGATTATTGTACCAATATAACATAACTTAGGTATCTTTCTTATATTTTTTTGGGTACCAATATAAGATCACTTTGGTACCAATTTAAGACCACTTTGATACCAATATAATACCACTTTGGTACCAATATAAGATATGCAAATTATTACCGACCGATTGACTCCCACTCAAAGCAACATATAATGAAATTGATTTTTGGTTTCAAATTTCATAATACTCTAAAAACGCATACCAAGTATGTTTTAGTTGTTTGATTAATGGGGTTAAAGTTATCTAAATTTTGTCATTGAATTATTTGCTAAATCAAAATCAATTAGTTTAACTATTTACAATCATTAGATTATATTTGAAATTATTAAAGACATACTAGATCACAAAAAGTCAATAAAAACATAAAAATAATGTCATGTGTGCAAAATATATCTACAATAATTACAATAAGATATTTGATTAGAAGGTAATTTAAGCTTTAGACTATTTTTGTATACTTTCAATCTCATGCTTGACACGCTTTTCCTAAAAAGAAGACACTTTATACAAAGAAAAGGAAACTTGAAGTGGTGGACTCAAGTCTTGAAATAGGATTGACCAATATTAAAGGTATTAATCTATTGCATGAAGGGTACCAACGTCAGATGTATAGGGTACCAAGGCTTTTGTGGATTTCATTAATATGGAGTTTAATATTTATTCCTTTCTAGGATGGAATCATATGCTGGAATGGTTCCATTCCTAGGTACCAATGTATGAAGCATGATGTACCAATGTAACGCTTGGTTCTTGCAAATGGGCTCCAATCTCTCGCAATTATATCCTATTGTTGTTTCCATAGATGGTTCCAACTAAATGATACATCCCAAATTATTGACGTGATGTTTAATTGGCCTCTTCCTTGTACATTATTGGCCCACATAATTGGAATAATCTATTTAAGAAGGGAAGGGTACCAATGTATGAAGCATAATATATCAATATAACACTTGATCCTAATCTCTCCTATTGACATCTTATTCTTGTTCGTACATGGTTCCCACCCAATGATGCACCCCAAAATAATTGACATGATATTTAATTAGCCTCTTTCTTGTACATTATTGGCCGAAACACTTGTGACTTATGTAAGAAAGTGAGGGTACCAATGTAAGAAGCTTGATGTACCAAGGTAACACTTTTTTCCTCCCAAAGGTGCTCTAATCTTTCCCAATGATATTCTATTGTTGTTCATAGATGGTTTCAACCAAATGATATACCCAAAAGTATTGATATGATGCTCAATTGGCCTCAACCTTGTACATTATAGACCCAAACACTTGTAATCCATTTAAGAAGCGAAGGGTACCAATGTATGAAACATGATGTACCAATGTAACACTTGATTCTCCCAAATGGGCTTCAATCTCTCCCAATTATATCCTATTGTTGTTTTCATAGATGGTTCCAACTAAATGATACACTCCAAATTATTGACATAAGGTTTAATTGGCCTCTTCCTTGCACATTATTGGCCCAAATACTTGCAATCTATTTAAGATCACTTTGGTACCTATACATAAGATCATTTTGGTACCAATATAAGATCACTTGGTACCAATATGAGAAATGCAAATTACTATCTAAACCCCTCACAAAGCAACATAAAATGAAAATGGTTTTTGGTTTCCATTTTCAATAATACTCTAAAAAACATACCAATTATGCTTTAATTGTTTGATTAATGGGGTTAACGTTATCTAAGTTTAGCCATTGAATTGATTTGCTAAAAGAAAGTCAATTATATCATCAATTTACAGTCATTGGATTATATTTAAAATTATTAAAGACACAGTAGATCACAAAAGGTCAATAAGAGCATAAAAATCATGTCATGTGTGCAAAAATATATCTACAATAATTAAAATAAGATATATATCAATGGTACTAATATGTTGCATGAAGGGTATCAAACTCAGATCTATAGGGTACCAAGCCTTGTCAATTGAGTTTAATATTTTTATAATCACATACTATATTTAGGATGAAATCGTATGTTGGAAAGGTTTCACTCCTAGGTGATATTAAGAAATGGAACTTTATGTGTTGTACTCAAATCTTGATCAATATGATTGACCAATATCAAGGGTACCAATATGTTGGATTGGACGGGGTAAATGGTACCAATATGTTCAAGTGGACCGTACAAAAAGTATAATGTGTAAGGTACCAAGTCTTTGTATGAACTTCACTAATGGAGCCTAATATTTTCTCACACACTCTATTTAGGATCAAATCACGGGTTGGATAGATTCCATCCAAAAGGTGACACTTAGAAAGGGGAAATTTATGGTTGGACTCAAACCCTGAAATAGGATTGACCAGTGCCAAAGGGTACCCATAGAGCCTTATACTTTCTCAATGTTCTATCTAGGATCAAACCATATGTTGAAGGGTTTCATCCTAAAGGTGGCACTAAGAAAGGGGGAACTTGATGGTTAGACTCAAATCCTAAAATAGAATTGACCATTGTCAAGAGTACCAATCTGATCGGTGGACAATACCAAAGTATAATGTGTAAGGTACCAAGGCCTTAAGTGAAATTCTTTAATGGAGCCTAATATAAGATCACTTTGGTACCAATATGAGATCATTTTGGTACCAATATAAGACCACTTTGGTATCAATATAAGATTATTTTGGTACCAATAATGCAAGATCAATTTGGTACCAATATATATAAGATATGCAAATTATTACCTAGCTAACCCCCACACAAAGCAAAATATAATGAAAATGAATCCGTTTTCCATTTTCGGTACTTTAAAAACACGTACCAATCATGTTAGTTGTTTGATTAAAGGGGTTAAAGTTCCAACCCAATGATATACCGTAAATAATTGACATGATGTTCAATTGACCTATTCTTTATACATTATTGGCCCAGATACTTGCAACTCATGTAGGAAGGGGAGAGTACCAATGTATGAAGTATGATGTACCAATGTAACACTTGGTCCTCTTAAATGGGCTCAAATATATCCCAATGATATCCCATTGTTATTTATAGACGGTTCCAATCAAATGGGTTTAGATCTTTCCTAATGGCGTTGTGCAAGAGGCTACTATATCTATTTTATGCTTTATTCATCGAAATAGTACCCTGCTTGTTTCAAATTGGTACCAATCTAACATGAAGTTAATTAGTACCATTCTGATATAAAATTGGTACAATTCTGGTATATAATTGGTACCATTTTGCTTTGAATTGGAACCATTTTGACTTCAAATTTAGATAAAGTTTGATTTTGAATAAGTGGTACCGACTTAAACTTTCATTGGTACTAGTTTTTTCATTCATAGGTACCTCAATGATAATAATAACAAAAATCACCATAGAAAATAATTAGATTAGCGTACTATGACCCTCTCCTTCACTAACTAAGATCCCAAAAGTAAAACCAATTTCATAAATTAACAACTCATCAACTTAATTTTCAAGACCGCTGTATCATTACTTAGCTTACTTTCATAATTAATCTCCATAAATACCTCAATAACATTAACAAAAATAATTAAACAAGTAGAATAAGCTTTCCCAAAAAACTCTTCAGCAAAATGAATGATTTTTCACTAACGCTATCCAACTAATAAAAATTTAGCTTAGATTAATATAAAATTGTATTATCAAGCCATATTATCTGCTTGAAACTTGAAAGGTTATCAAGGTACCAATCTAACATGATGTTGGTACCATTCTGATATAAAATTGGTACCATTTTGGTAGATAATTGGTACCATTTTACTTCGAATTGGTACCATTTTGACTTCAAATTTAAATAAAGTTTGATTTTAAATAAGTGGAATCGACTTAGACTTTCATTGGTACTAGTTTTTTCATTCATAGGTACCTCAATGATAACAATAACAAAAATCACCATAGAAAATAATTAGATTAGCGTACTATGACCCTCTCCTTCACTAACTAAGGTCCCAAAAGTAAAACCAATTTTATAAATTAACAACTCATCAACTTAATTTTCAAGACCACCGTATCATTACTTAGCTTACTTTCATAATTAATCTCCATAAATACCTCAATAACATTAACAAAAATAATTAAACAAGCAGAATAAGCTTTCCCAAAAAACTCTTCAGCAAAATGAATGATTTTTCACTAACGCTATCCAACTAATAAAAATTTAGCTTAGATTAATATAAAATCGTATTATCAAGCCATATTATCTGCTTGAAACTTGAAAGGTTATCAAGGTATCAATCTAACATGATGTTGATACCATTCTGATATAAAATTGGTACCATTTTGGTAGATAATTGGTACCATTATACTTTGAATTCGTACCATTTTGACTTCAAATTTAGATAAAGTTTGATTATGTCATCCATTTAATGATCTAAATCATTCTATTATCACATTTAGATAGAATCGACAACCATTTTCACAACCTATCTATCTTATTATTTGAAAGCATTAATAATTGGGAGATCCGAGATAGTGGTAGTGAAGCCACTGCCTCCGTCCTTTGAGGAAACATTGGTAGACGGTGCACTGTCCTTTTGAAGTCGAGAGCTAGAAGGTGTTGCAAAGTTGGCACCCAAACTTTTTCATGGCCCGACTGGGAAATCACACCTCATCATTGATCTCAAACCACCAAATCTGTTGAAGATAAGCTACTGTGGAGAACCTGTGTGCCATGAAAAGTAAAAATCCCAATCAATCCACCATAGCTAGACTAAATGATAGTAAATAACCAAAAATCCCGGTCAATTGCCTCATAAAACTTCAGCCATAACAGAGTCCAAACTCAACAGCACACACAAAATATTACAATGTCCACTACTTCTACAAGCATTGTTACACCCAAAATCCTATCTTTTTACATCATGACAATAATAACCAACAACTAATTCAACAAGATATTAATCATAGTAGTCCACAAATTCCACCTAACAACATTTCCAAGCTCCTTATAACTTGCGATTCAAAGAAACATCCAATACCAGATTATACCACCCTAAAAAATTTACATATACTCACTATCTATTAAAAATTAAAGCTTTAGATTAAACACAAGACATTCAAGGCTCCAAGCATAGCGAAAACAGTAGCAGACTCACAAATTAAGTTCGATCCTTTTAAAATTATGAAGAATAGCAGCTAATTACTCACCTAGATTATCATCAGTATTAGGTATGTGGTTCCAGGCCCGTTTTGGAGTTATCAGTGGCCCATGGGCGAATTACAAAATGAGGCCCTATTTAATAACCAATAAAAAAAATTCAATTTCTAGAGTATGTAATGAGTAAAAAAATTTGTTATAAATGACACTTTTTATTACCTTAAAAGACAATGTAATACTAAAAAACATCAAATTTCGTACAAGATTTAGTGAAATTACCCGTGAAACCAGTGAAAAAACAACTCAGCAACTAAATTTCCAAAGTAAAGGATGAAAAAAATAACATAAGAAAGAGGGAAAATAAATGAGTAATTGAGATGTGAAGAACAATGGAGATCGTTTATAAGACAAATCATCGTCAAGTAGTTTGTAGATTTTCGCCAAAATTTTCAACTGGATTATAATTGGAGAATAAAATGGAAAATAAGTTTCAGAATTGAATTAGAAAAGAAGTGGGAGAATTAAATAAGTATGGAAACTGCCAAAAATTGGAAAAGAAGTGGATTGAAGAAGGTTGTAGATTCAATGCTATTCTCGGCAGTCGGCAATGTGGTTGTATTTTTTTATTTTTTTAAATTTCCTTTTCTCTCTTTAGCCTTTATTAACTTGGGCTTTGTATTTTGGGGCCCTGGGCACATGCCCCTCTCGCCCGTGCCCAAATACGGCCTTGTGTGGTTCCAATATCTTCCAGCATCATTCATCAATCCCTGTTATTGATAAACTCTTGGTAGAAATTGCCATACAAATCCCTCATATGGTCTTATCCAGCCATACCTTATGCACCAATTTTATGTAAAAATATTAATAATCCCAGAAACCCCATTTCAATTTCAAAGGAAAAAAGAAGTCATTTCTTCATTTCCCACCTCAACCAAAAAAAAAAGTAATTTTCCCCCAAAATTTATAAAGAAACTCATATTAGGGAACAAAAGATTGCAAATTGAAAGAAAGAACCCACCTTTCTACCATCATCAATGGAGTTAAACCGAGATAAACTGCGAATAAACCGGATTATTATCACAATCTTCATCAAACATTTTCTCCATACTTTGCTAATTTTCTCAATAACTTGCTGATAGTAAGAGGGTAACTTTGATTCCCAAACAAAATCAGCTGAAGAAGCTCCATGAAAAGCTTTATTTAATTTCTCAATATATTTTTCTCTCTTCCTGTTGAATGTTTCTCTCTCTCTCTCTTATTTTTTTCCTCACTCTCTTGTTCTGTTGGGAGAAATTAACACGCGCCTGTTTATTTCTCTTTCCTTACTTTTTTTTTTTTTGAAAGAGATTCTCTTTCCTTACTTTTTTGTTGTTGTGGGCCCCACATGATATTGATTTTCCTTTTTTTTTGGTTGTTTGAGTCCCAAACTGTTGGTTGCTAAGAGTTTCTCGAAGCAATAAGGGGTTGAGTAGTTATGTGGCAGGTGATGAATCTAGGAGCTAGAGAATTAAGATGATCAATGGCGATGTGGCGTGATTTAGTTCATTAATTAGAAGGTGAATGTGGCTGTATGAGATCAGGCGAGGAGATTTGTAGGAGGTAGGCGTGTAGGTGTCGAGAGAGCTTGTGAGATATGCCGAGTGAATTTTTTGTTTATGCCGTGAGAGTTGGGTCGGTTGCCGTGGGAATTTTTGTGAGTCTTAATTAGTTAGTCCACCGATGTGAATTGTTAGGAGGATATATATAAGTTTAGGTAGTTGGGTTGTAATAGGTTTCCGAAAGCTAGTAGGCTTCTAAAAAGATTTTTATAAAATAGTTAGATAAAGATTTTTGAAAACACTTTGGAAAAAGATGATTTTTTATAAAAAGATTTTTGAAAATAGTTAGACAAAAGATATTTAAAAACATGTTGGAAAAAGATTATTTTTATAAAAGATTTTTATTAATAAAACAAATCAATATAATTAATTAATTCTATTAATTAAATTGGGTTAGAAAAGGGGTTTTATTAAATTTGGCTTTCATAAAACTGTTTTTAAAAGGTTTTCGTAGATGGGCTTTTAAAAAGTTATTTTAAAACGTTTTAGGAAATGGGCTTATTAAAATTGGTTATAAAAAGGTTAGAAAATGGTTTTGGGCTTAAAACATTTTATTTTAGACTCGTTCTTTATTCTTTCCTTGATCCGGACCAATTGGAGCAGGGTATTGGTCATCATAGGGTACTAAATGGGGAGACACGATTATGTGTCTACAGAAGCCCCACTTTGACTAAGGTTTGTAAAACGGAAAGTCAAAGTATACGTGTCGGGACGGAGAATGATTCTAGATGCTCTGCAATCCAAAATCACTCTTTTGCGCCGGTACCTGCAAAACAAGCAAAAACTTCAGGAACAAACATGTGTGAAACATATTTGCAAAGTGATTGTAAATTTGCAAAAATGAAATGGTAGGTGTAAATGAAATAGATGTTGTAGAGCATTTGTCCCGCTCCAAGGCGATTGTAATGAGCTATTGTCCCGCTCCAAGGCTATTTGTAATGAGCTATTGTCCCGCTCCAAGGCTATTGTAATGAGCTATTGTCCCGCTCCAAGGCTGTTGTAATGAGCTATTGTCCCGCTCCAAGGCTGTTGTAATGAGCTATTGTCCCGTTCCAAGGCAGTTGTTTTAGTTGATTGAAAGTGGTCCGCAAACCTAACGGTTTGTGTGCCGTTATTGACGGTTTGATACCTGTTAAATGCAATGAACACAAGCATGCAAACAGAAAGGAGTAACTTCCCAAAAGTTCATTCGCTTAAAAGCGAGAAAAAAATGTAGAACGTACGAAAAAGTTCATTCGCTTAAAGCGAGGAAGAAAAGCATAACTTACGAAAAGTTCATTCGCTTAAAAGCGAGGAAGAAAAGAATAACTTACAAAAAGTTTATTCGCATGAAAGGGATTATTCGAGGTAGATTGATTTGGGTTAAAAGCAATTGGAATAGGAATAACTTGCGAAAAGTTCATTCGCTCAAAGCGAGAAGGAATAACTTGCGAAAAGTTCATTCGCTCAACAGCGAGAAATATAACTTGCGAAAAGTTCATTCGTTAAACAGCGAGAAAAATAACTTACGAAAAGTTCATTCGCTAAAAAGCGAGAGATATAACTTACGAAAAGTTCATTCGCTAAAATGCGAGAGATATAACTTACGAAAAGTTCATTCGCTTCGCTAAAAAGCGAGAGATATAACTTACGAAAAGTTCATTCGCTAAAAAGCGAGAGATATAACTTACGAAAAGTTCATTCGCTAAAAAGCGAGAGATATAACTTACGAAAAGTTCATTCGCTAAAAAGCGAGAGATATAACTTACGAAAAGTTCATTCGTTGAAAAGCGAGAAGGGATATGACATACTGATGACCTAAACTATGAGGATATAGTGTAAGTGTGCAACTGTGTGACACTAGACTGTAGAATGTGTATAATATGTGTGTGTATATGTGACTCGATGATTGACGCTAGAATCCTATGGCTAAGGATGAAGGAAGCATGCAATGATTGACATAGTGTTTGGACGATGCAAATATGTAATGCAAATGCAGATGATATGACACTAATGCAGAGATATGACACTAATGCATATGATATGATTTTTTTTTTGTTCCTCTAAGCTCAATTTTTTTTTGTTTAGAAAAATAATTTTTGAAAGAGGAGAAATGGGAAGCCCCCAAGGATGATCCACATAGGTTATGTTTGATTCGAAATGTGTTGTAGCTATTATGGGCCTATGTGAGCCCATAAAACAGTTAGGATCTCGTATGGGTCTGGAGCCCACAATATTTTGTATGGACTCGTAATGAAGTCCTTATCAAGGTAACACATGGAGCCTATGAAGGATGATCTGTTGGATATGAAATGCATTGTAGTCCTCGTAATGCTTGAATTGTATATGCTTCGGGGTTTGTATGTCAAGGCCTAAGTGAGCCCATACAATCAGTTCAATCTTGCATCAGTGTGGGTTTTAAAACCGCCGATATTTCATGTATGGACTCGTAATGAAGTCCTTATAGGCCTATACTCGGAGCCTATGATTTTTTGTGTGGAACCATGATGAAGCCCCCCGGTAAGATGGAGTTTATGAAGTACTCAGCTTGATTGTTTGATTTTTGAAGATATCTCGTCACGCTTAGCGGAAGTTTCGACCGAAGATTCCATATAGGGTTCCTAAGGTGAAAAAGATAAGAAAGGTCAAAGAAAAGAACACTCAAGGGATGAGGCGCGGTCATAGCACTGAGTGTTGAAAGGTTATGCTAAGGTTGGCTTAGAAGCGATAATGTGGCTTAGAAAAAGGAAGGTATAAGAATTAGAAGAAGGCGGAGTCATAATGACTTGACTCACGCAATAAGGTAGGCTTATGATGCAGGTTCAAATCCTAGTCTAGTTCTAAGGGTAGGGGATGAGCATTGAAAATTCATAATTTGGGAGATCGCGCTGTTCTCATAGGCCTAGGCGAGCCTTTAAAATATATGTTTTTTGAATTAAAATGGTCGGGCTTAAAAGAGGTTGCCTACGTATCCATGATGGAATCAGGCCAGTCGTAGCTCTTAACATTTTAATTGGTGGCCTAGCATTTTGCTTTGGAGCCATTTGCAATGAATTAAGCATTGAATTAATCATTGATTTGGAAGAGGTCTTTGGCAAGGGTGGATAATGATGTAGGTTTGGTTTGATTTAAAGCGGTCGGACCTCAGGGTGAGGTTTCCTACGTATCTTTAGCAGAATCAGACCATTCGTAGTTCAGGCTAGTGAATGAGAAGATACCCTGACTTTTGCCTAAGTCGCCCTTATGGGTTTTCGACCTAGCGGGCTTTGGTTTGTCTTCTATGGCTTATTGGAATGCGACATGGATGGTTATGGATTACTTGAGGGAAGGTTTGTCAGATATATGATTTGGCTTGTAAAGATTTCTGGTTAAGGTTTTGAAAGAAATACCTTTGACAAAGCTATTGATGGTCTTGTTTGCAACACTTCTTTTTTTTTAATATATATTTTGCACTTTTTGCATGATTTTTTTTTTGCTTTTGCTTTGATTTTCTTTTTGTTGCACTTTTTTTTTTACTTGCCCTTTACATTAAATTGTTGTCAATTGTACTTTCCATGAGGTAGGTTAAAGGGAGAGGGGTGTTATGAATTTAGGTTGAAATGGAGGAATACTTGTAGGGAAAGGGAGAAATGCCTCTTTTATATATGCCAGTTGTTCATTGCCTTTATTAGAATAGTCAGGAGAGAATTAGAAATTCATTTCTTTTAAGGCGACAATCGTGATTTTCAGTGATGCTCATTAGTGCAGGGTTAGAAAAGAAATACTCATTTATTGATTGAAAATTATGAGTACATGCAATAAGAGGGGATATCCTACATTAGACTGGGAAAAATAAGAGAAATGAAACAGAAAATGAAATCCTAAGTCTAGACTCCTATGTCGCATGACAAGACAGCTTCGTTGCTTCAATCTTCATGAGTTCTTTTTCTACATGAAAAGAGAACATGTGCATTATTCGTGCTGATTGGACCTAAGCGAGTCCAAATGCTTTAATGAGCAGAGAATTTTTCGGAAAGTTTTCCCTTCATTTTGGTGTTATCAGTAGGTTCAAAATAGGAATTTGCATTAGTTACCCTATGAATGACATTCTCCATTTTCTTGTTGAATCCAGGAGATTCACCATACTCGACCTTCTCAAGCCTTATAGTTATTTCTTCCATCATACTTGACATCTTGACTAAGGCTCTAGCCATTTCAGCGACTTGTTGTTCGGTATTCAATGGATTACCCATTTCAGTGTCTCTTGACTTCTGCATGGATCATCAATGGAGACTTAGAGATAGAGAGTGATGATGGAGAGAGAGAAATGGAATGAAGAAATATAGGTTTGAAAAGAATTTTCATTTAAAAGTCGAGCTTCTAGGAACGAATCTGAATATCCTATATGCATGATGATTTTTTTTTTTTAATTTTTTTTTTGCACCTAGACCCAATACATGTATGAATGACTCAATCAATGCGTTCGAACCTGTAAAGGTTGCCTACATATCCCAAAAGAGGGAATCAGATCGCTTGTAGTTCGGGACTACTAAATGCGGAATGCATGAGATGAAATGGAGAGTATGGATACAATGAGACTCCTAAATGTCTAATAATTCTAGTATGAATACTGTCCTAATTGATATGCAATTCTAATGACTTCAGAATCCTAGACTTGAACGACTTCTAATGACGTCAGACTTTCAAGGATGCTAGACTCGTAATGTGCATGAAACTCTAGTGGACCTAAACTCCTAAAGTGAATGAAACTCTAGTGGACCTAGACTCCTAAAACGGACGGAATTCTAATGGATTTAGACTCCTAAGATGGACAGAAATCTAATGGATTTTAGACTCCTATTATGCATGGACTTTCTATGGATTATAGATTTCTAAGATGGCAAGAATTCTAACGACTCTAGACTTCTTAGATGGGTGAACCTAGACAAGGTTAAGACTCCTAACTTTGATAGAGTTAGATGAGGTTAAGAACTCTAAATGGAGTGAAACTGGATGAATCTAGACATTTGGGTCAGACGGACTTCTAGTGCAGTTAGAATTCCTAAGCGGATGAGACTTTTACAACAAGATGGACACTAAAAAAAAGAAATCCTAATTGATATATACATGAAAAGATGGATAATATACATGAAAGGATGAATTTTTGAAACAAGATATGTGATAGGAAAAAAGATGGATATTTTTTTTTTGAAAAAATGTGGAGATAGAATTTTGGAAGTAGATAGGAGATTGAAGATGGGATGAAATTTTGAAAAAGATAGGAGAATAATTTTTGAAGAAAAGATGAGGATGAATTTTCGAAAAAAAGATGGGAGAACAGTTTTTTTTTTTTTTATAAAAAAAGATAGGAGATTAGAGATTGAAAATCTTCTTTTTTTATTGACTTGGAACAATGGTCAAAGGATCAATAAGCATGGGACGAATAGACTGTGTGCCACGCAATTGATGCGCGCGGCACGCAGGCTATGCGTCTGGCGCAGGAACAGTGCACCAGGCGCAAATTAATGCGTTTGGCGCACTGCTCTGCAGCATGCGTATTGGTAATTTGACTAGAGTTTGGACGAAAATGACGATCTATTATAGACGCGATTTTAGGAACGACGCATAATAATGACAATTTGACAGGATAATCACAGGTAAGAATTGCAATCACAAGCAAATGTCATATAACATGGATGCAACAGTTCCAACCTAAAGTCCAGTTCTACATTCAACTATTGGTCAGGCTTAGGTTAAGGCTAAAAAGGGTCCATGACTAAGAGATTAATCCCACGCTTCGTACCCCTGCTTAAAAAGGTGGTCACGTGTAAGACGCACTCCAGTGTCAAGTTTGGAACAAGAGAATAATGTCATGGTTGGGTATGTTTGCTTATAACTAAGATCCAATACTATCGCTCAGGAAGCTTTTTGGAAGGACAAAGCGCAAACCCCCCGGGGGTGACCTCACACATAGAACATGTGCTAATGAGGCAAGGTAGATTGTCCTTATGGTGGCTGAACAGTAGCCATGCATATGCAAAATGGTATATTATTCTAAGGCATAAAAATAAGAATGAATCGTATTTTTCAAGTTTCACCCACTCATTTTAAAAATTATATTTTTTTAAATCCTCCCCAGTGAAGTCGCCAAATTGTAAGCGTGTTTTTATTTCGCCTACGCGGTGTGAGCGCGTTTATTTGACTACCCCATTGTTAAGGTTTTATTAGAAATACGTTTTGAAGTCGCCAACAATTCTTAAAGGAAGAATCATAAACCTAATTGGATATAGGAAAATCATAGGAACAAATTATCCAATGTAGATTTCCCCGTCCTGACTCCATAGATGGCCAAAATGAACCAAAGATTGAATTCGGGGGTGAGGGTACGAATATAATCATAATGAACCACATTCGCCGAAAGTTGGCCTCTACTAAATATCGATTCATTGCAGACTTTATGCCAAAGAATAATCAAATAATGTTTTAAAGCACCCTAAAAATATTTAGTTTAAGTAGGTTCAGGAAACACAAAAAAAAGTTTAAATTTTTAGTGACAAGTTATTAGACAATCAATATTAATGGGTTCCTAGCAGGTTGTCCATGTTATCTGAATTAGTTAGAACATTTATTTAGGTCTTGATTAACAATAAATACAAGGTGATAAATATTGCAATCAGGCATGAAAAATAATATGATCATAAAAAATAAATAAAAATATGAAAATAAAGTACTGTAGGGAGTTAGTATAATATGTACAATACTTACAGTCGCGGGAACGAGTTTACAATCTACATCATGAATAGAATGTTAGTAACTTCAAGAAAATATAATAAAAATAAATAAAGCAATAAAATAAAGTTAGTTAATTTAGTTGACGCTCAGAAATTATACCACCGCCCGGGGTCGTTGATTTATACGGATCTTGGAAAATTGAATGTTGAACGAATCGTTAAAAAGATTTGTATCAAGTGCTGTGCGTGAGTATTTTAATTCGTTCTTAGTGAATTTTGTTTGAAGGCACGATGATGATGTTTGATCAAGCGGTAATATGTGAGATGATGATTGATGATGTGTCGCTGGTGGTATGTATTAGGAAGCAATAACGGGTTGAGTAGTTATGTGGCAGGTGATGAATCTAGGAGCTAGAGAATTAAGATGATCAATGGTGATGTGGCGTGATTTAGTTCATTAATTAGAAGGTGAATGTGGCTGTATGAGATCCGGCGAGGAGATTTGTAGGAGGTAGGCGTGTAGGTGTCGAGAGAGCTTGTGAGATATGCCGAGTGAATTTTTTGTTTATGCCGTGAGAGTTGGGTCGGTTGCCGTGGGAATTTTTGTGAGTCATAATTAGTTAGTCCGCCGATGTGAATTGTTAGGAGGATATATATAGGTTTAGGTAGTTGGGTTGCAATAGGTTTCCGAAAGTTAGTAGGCTTCTAAAAAGATTTTTATGGTCAATACCTAACATAATCACTATATATGTTAGGTCATCACCTAATTAGATTAGGATATTACCAAACCTGTTAGGTCATTACCTAAAAAATTTTAGGGCATTACCAAAAATAATAATTGTCTTGGACAATGACCTCAAATCATGTGACTATAACATATATATGATGAGGGATTGTATGGTTAAGATGTGGGTTATTGATAACCTAATCTATGAGATTTTAAGTGGTTTATATGAAAATATTGCATCGGGCTAAAACGTTGCATTTTTTTCCTTTTTCTTTTGCTTTCAATGATAGAATTGAATGACTTTGGTGATATAAAAGGTTCATCGATAGAATGCTTATGTGAACAGCGGATTGAAATAATCGAACAATCTCAAAAAAGAATCCTCTCCATTGTAGTGGAATGTCACTTGTTTTTTGTGCAAGTGAATGCAGACTTTAGGTAATCACTATAGATATTTTGGTCATGACCAAATACAACCATTACATATGTTAGGTAATCACCTAATTAGATTAGGATATTACCAAACCTTTTAGGTCATTACCTAAACCATTTTAGGGCATTACCTAAAATAATAATTGTCTTGAGCAATGGCTTCAAATCATGTGACTATAACATATATGATGGGGGAATTATATGGTTAAGATGTAGGTTATTGATAACATAATCCATGAGGTTTTAAGTGGTTTATATGATAAGATTACATCGGGCTAAAACGTTGTATTTTTTTCCTTTTTCTTTTGCTTTAAAATGATTGAATATAATGACTTTGGTGATATGAAAGGTTCATCGATAGAATGTTTATGTGAAACAGGATTGAAATGATCGAACAATCTCTAAAAAGAATCCCTTCTCTTATAGTGGAATGTCAATTTTTTTTTATGCAAGTTACTTCAGGATTTATGTAATTACTGAAAATATTTTGGTCATGACCTAACATATCCACTATATTTGTTAGGTAATCACCTAATTAGATTAGAATCTTACCAAAACGTTTAAGTTATTACCTAAACCGTTTTAGGGCATTACCTAAAATAATAATTGTCTTGGTCAATTGCCTCAAATCATGTAACTATAACATATATGATGAGAGAATTGTATGGTTAAGATGTGGGTTATTGATAACCTAATCCATGAGATTTTATGTGGTTTAAATGATAAGATTGCATCGGGCTAAAACGTTGCATTTTTTCCTTTTTATTTTGCTTTCAAATGATTGGATTGAATGATTTTCGTGATATGAAAGGTTCATCGATCGAATGTTCATGTGAACAGCGGATTGAAATGGTCGAACAATCTCTTAAAAGAATCCTCTCCATTGCAGTGGAATGTCACTGGTTTTTTGTGCAAGTTAGTGCAGGGTTTAGATAATTACTATAGATATTTTGGTCATTACCTAACATAACCACTATATATGCTAGGTCATCACCTAATTAGATTAGGATATTACCAAAACTGTTAGGTCATTACCTAAAAATTTTTAGGGCATTACCTAAAATAATAATTGTCTTGGGCAATGACCTCAAATCATGTGACTATAACATATATATGATGAGGGAATTGTATGGTTAAGATGTGGGTTATTGATAACCTAATCTATGAGATTTTAAGTGGTTTATATGAAAAGATTGCATCGGGCTAAAATGTTGCATTTTTTTTCCTTTTTCTTTTGCTTTCAATGATAGAATTGAATGACTTTGGTGATATAAAAGGTTCATCAATAGAATGTTTATGTGAACAGCGGATTGAATTGGTCGAACAATCTCTAAATAGAATCCTCTCCATTGTAGTGGAATGTAACTTGTTTTTTGTGCAAGTGAATGCAGACTTTTGGTAATCACTATAGATATTTTGGTCATGACCTAATACAACCACTACATATGTTAGGTAATCACCTAATTAGATTAGGATATTACCAAACCTTTTAGGTCATTACCTAATCCATTTTAGGGCATTACCTAAAATAAAAATTGTCTTGGACAATGGCCTCAAATCATGTGACTATAACATATATGATGGGGGAATTATATGGTTAAGATGTGGGTTATTGATAACATAATCCATGAGGTTTTAAGTGGTTTATATGATAAGATTGCATCGGGGTAAAACATTGCATTTTTTCCTTTTTCTTTTGCTTTAAAATGATTGAATTGAATGACTTTCGTGATATGAAAAGTTCATCGATCGAATGTTTATGTGAACAGCGGATTGAATTGGTCGAACAATCTCTCAAAAGAATCCTCTTTATTTTAGTGGAATGTCAATTGTTTTTTGTGCAAGTTAATGCAGGTTTTAGGTATTTACTAAAGATATTTTGGTCATGACCTAACATGACCACTTTGCATGTTAGGTAATCACCTAATTAGCTTTGGGTGTTACCAAACATTTTAGGTCATTACCTAAACCATTTTCGGGCATTACCTAAAATAATAATTGTCTTGGGCAATGGCCTCAAATCATCTGACCATAACTTATATGATGAGGGAATTGTATGGTTAAGTCATCACCTAAACATCTTTAGGTTATAACCAAAATAGAATCACTAATTTTTTACTTATTACCTTAACATTTTTAGGTTATTACGAAACAATATCAAACTGAAAAATGTACCTTAAGATTTTTGTTTTTCTTTCCCTTCACAGTAGGGTCTTTATCTTTGTCCTATTCAGTTGGTGCTTTGGTAGTGTAATCTGGAGGATTAGGCTCACCCCCTTGTTCCATAGGAGGCTCCGAGCTTTCCTCGGCCTTATTCTCAGACGAAGTCCCACCTACACCATTGCCTTTTCCTGACCCAATGTCATCATCATTGTCTGGTTCATTTTTCTTGCCCTTCTTCCCATCTCCCTCTGCCTCAGTCTCCGTTTCTTTATCTTCCTCCTCCTCAACCTTTTTTTCCTCCTTCTCTTCCTTCTTCTCATCCTTCTCTTCCTTCTTCTCATCCTCCTTTATCTTTTTTCTTGCCTCATGCTTCTTCTCTTCCTCCACCTTCTCTTGTTCCACCTTTTTCTTTTTTCATGTCTTCTGCTCTTCCTTCTTTTCTTCCTCTTTCTTCTTATAAACCTGTTATTTCTTTTTTAGTGCCTCTTTTTTTCCCTTCCCCTTCACATCGCTTTCTTTCTCACTTCCTTCTTTCTCTTCAACACCCTTAATTGATAGAATAGGGTTGCTTTTAACTAAGGACTCAACATCAACATCACCAATCTCCTCAGCACCAATTACATCCTCCTCTCCTTTTTGAGTTTTCTTAATCTTTTGTTGTGCCTTACCCTTTTCAGGTTCTTTAGGGAATTGAGGTGTTTTTTTGGATTTAGGTGTAACCTTTCAATCACTCTTTGTTGGTGTCTTACCCTTTTTGGGTGTCTTACTCTCCTGAGGTAGATTGGCAAATGTCAACTTCTTTTTTCGTTGAGTCGGCTGCGGCAATTCCTCGTCATCGCTCTCAGTAGCAGAGTCCGTGCCAGCTTTCTCACTCTTAGACATAGGGCTGACATCACTGAATTCTTCATCATTATCTTCATCATCATCACCATCTAAGTTTTGGGCAACCTGTTTACTGGTTTGTTCTTCATAAATAATCAAATGATAAGATTAGAAACAATCAAATAACAAAGATCAAAGCTAAAACTTCTCTAATTTATAACATTTCATCCTCAGATATAATCTTAAAAAAACTTTTGTTTGGTCAGACTTTGTTTGGTAATCACCAACTCAGTTTTAGTAATTACCTAAACTTCATCACAAATGTATATGTTAGTCAGACTTTGTTTGGTAATCACCAAAACCTTTTTAGTAATTGCCTAAACCTTTTCATTACACAAACAAGTTCAACTGACATAGTTTGGTAATCACCAAAAGTGTTATAATAATTACCTAACACTCTTCAGAATACAAGTACATAAGGTAATTACTGAAACTAATTTGGTGATTACCAATAATGTCAGACAGTAAGTAGATGGAGTGCTAGGTAATCACCAGAATGAGTTTGGTGATTACCCAATATATGATAGGTAATCACCAAACATACATCAGCCTATATATTTATCATGATATCTCGTGAACCAAACCATACTCTAAATTTGCATATCATTTATATTTTAACATGATAATTAGATTCTTGTATTTTATTTTATGAATGACGACATCGAGACATAAACTTCGAATTTAAAAGGTTTAGAAGTTCAAAAACTACTTAATGTTTATCAAACAATACACTGGTAAACACCAACAAAAGTTTACGCAATCACTGAGAACTTTTATTATATCAACGTACACCATTATAACTACCATTATAATTCATCAACCAATCTACATAAGAAATTAGCATCTTAATTTAACCACCATAGAGCCCAAATTAATGCAAGCATAACACATTACATAAGAATTAAACTATTAGAGCACGAACCTTCAAGCATCCATTTGAACATTTGGTTGAAATTCTGCGAGAGTTGGTCAATTTTGTTCAATATCACAAACTGCATCTTCAAGCAATTTGCCGCGAAATCGCTAGGCAAATTTCCCTTGATCAACTCCTCATTTTCAATCTTGTTCATCAACTGAGATAAACAAAACAATAAACAATTACTTTCATAAATTGTGAGAAAACAATTTAAAAATGAAGGACTTAATGATCATTTACAAACTCACTTTCGGGGTTCTGTAAGCATCTTGCAAGTCAAGGACGGCGTCATTCAAGCACTTGGTGTTGGCATCACTTCAGTCAACCACTCTTGGAGTCTTAAACCTCCAAATCTCATCAAGGCCAGAAACCGAAGAGTACCCAGTGAAAATCAACTGTTACAGATACAATAATTCCAAATTAATTTTTTATTTACTCAAGGTAAATCATAGAATGGAAAATTTTATCATATACGTTTTGCTTTAGACCTCACCTAAACATGTTGGTAATTAACAAATTTGTTAAGAAGACAAAATAATCAGATGATTATGTGAAGATATGCCCCAAATCATTTAGGCAATGACATAAACCATCAGGGGAAATTCCCAAACTCAGCAAGAACACTATATTGTGTTCTGAAGAGGTTTCGGCAATTACTAAAACTATTTTGGTGATTACCAAACAATATCAAACCAACTTATATACTTCTGTTCTGAAGAGTGATAGGTAATTACTAAAACACGTTTGCTGATTACCAAACAATGTCAGACCAACTTGTATGTGTTCAAAAGAGGTTTAGGTAATTACTAAAACCATTTTGGTTATTATCAAACAATGTTAGACCAACTATTATACATGTAGAGAGGCAAATAAGTAATGAATACTTACCATCCAAAACAGGAAACAACCACCAACATTTGCACCGGTTGGCTTGGCTTGAAATTTAGCCACTTCACTGACCGAAGTGTCGAAGATAAACTTGGCATAATTCCATTGCGGAATCATCTCCGCGTTAACCACAGCATGAAGCCATCCCTTCTTGGGTTTACGATTAGGAGTGAGTGAAAGTAGTGCAGTCATCATGAAGAGGGTTGTAATAGCCCCACTTTTTAAGCTAAGATTATTTTGATAAGTAAGGATTATTAACATTATTAACGTACTAATCAGTATGTAATCTGTTATGACTTTCGCTGGAATAAAAAATTTTCGAATAATTTTTTTTTATGTGAACTTTTGCTTGTAAGATGAATATTATGTCTTATTATGTGTTGCGCTATGTGAATTGTGAATGAAGATAATTCATTTGTGAATTACGCTAGGAACGTTGAGTATCGTTCCGGAGTTTTGAGGTATGAAGTTATTATCAGTATTGGATGTAAGTTACCTTGAAAATTAAGGTTAAGGGATAATTAAGTCAAGATACCTCCATTAAGGTATAATATATAGTTTGGGAAATTTAGTTAAGAATAATTAAGGATTAGGAAGTGATTAAGGAGGTAATCCAAAGTTAATAACCTTGAGAATTCTAGATTGTTCCTAAGCAAGGGAAATGACAATTTTGCCCCTAATACTAAATCAAAATCACGAGTTTGCCATTACCCATTCTCTATATATAAGTGATCAAGGACCCAAAGTCATTTCATCTGATTTCATCAAACAAAACACACCAAAAAATCACTCACAATATCTCCTCTCCTTCTCGCCAGAACTAGCGAGTTCTATGGCTGCATTTTGGCAACTTGTTTCCTTTGAATTCTTGCTTCAAATCCTACATGAAATTACTTTCCTAGGTTCCTCAAGTTGTTCTTCATACTGGGCAATCGATAGTTTTGAATTTTCACATCAATAGCATCAAAGAAAGTCAAGGAAGGTGAGATGTTGCTGAATTACAACACTTATGAGGTTTATAAGAATGAAACTTGATTAATTTGGGTTAATTGCTGAATTTTAATTTATGAATATTTTATTTAAGGTCTTATGGAGTTGCTGGAAAAGATCTAAAATTTGTTGAAAGAGATTTGATTCCTAAACACCAGAGTAAGGTACACAAGCTCCACCACCTAAACTTTGTTTCTAGCTTTGATCATGGAATTTGTTTGTGGAATTGTGAATACTTGGATTATGTTTGAATGTGTATGAAAACTGATTTGCATGTGTTTTCTTATGGAAGATGTTGGTTTAAAATCCTCTTGCATGTCAAGTTCCCTAAGACTCTCTGAATAACCGAGTAAGCAGTGATTATCCATCTCTCTTGGGCTATGCTGCCGTGACTTTCCCTGCCAAATATATTCCTTTTCCATTCTGTTTTTCGCCTTGGTGTCACTTGGAAGTGGTAGATCTTGAAAAGTTATTGAATTTAGACCCAAAAATCACTCCATTTGGAGTTGTACATCAAAAGTTATGATGTCTGGAAGTTGTTGTATGCATAACAAGTTTCCTCAAACACTTATTAACCCTTGCCATTATCTCGATTTCGTTTTGATTGGGGATCCTGTTGTGGCCAAACTTTCATGATATTCCCTTGCAACATTTATGTCTTGATTATCAAATAAACCTTCGCTTCATTCACCTCATTTAAAACGCAACCTCAATTCATTGAGTAAAAAGAACACCTAAAACTCGATTCTTGCTTAGTTGTTTTCTCGAGTTGATTAACCATGTTTCCTTGGTTCATTGATTACCTTTAAATGTTGAATACGTACTGAATGTATCCACTTATTGGTTTACATACCTGAACCTTGGCCAAGCATAGAAGTTACGATATACACCTAAACCACCATATTTTAATAAAACACCGAAACCGTGAAATCGATCTTTTGTTTACTTGCGTGGAGTAGTCTTCTCATATAGGTAAGAACCTCTTGTGAAACCTATGCATGCTGCCATATCTTGTTGATCGCTTTGGATAACCATGACGTCGTTTCCGATACCTTGTTAGTAAGTCACTTCCCCAAAATAGTGGAACTTGGCATAGCAAGCTTGTTTGGACGAAACTTGTTTTGATAAGTTAAAGTTTGTTATGATGGTTGAAATAGTGATTATGAATAAGTATTTAAGTAAGCTATTTGAGTACAGTTATAAAAGTATAAGTATTTCAGTATAAGTGTTTAAGCATAAGTATTTCAGCATAAGTATTTAAGTACAAGTGTTGAGTATAAATATTTTTGTATGATTACAAGTTTTGTTTTATAAGGGGAAGTGAACAACATTTGTAGAGCGGGTTTGCTCATTATGTGTTTGGAGCGGGTATTGCTCCGTTATGTAGGGTCATGACCGAGAAGTCTTGCAAGCAGAAAATAAGAAAGGTGGGGAGACGTCCCTCAAAAGACTAGAGTTGTGGCCTGGCCCTCTCCATTCGTGTTCCTTCCCTGGAGTTATGCTATGTTTGTGATAAGTATAAGATTATTATTTATGTTCTATATATGGAGAACGATGTGTGATATCTTGAGATAATTCTTGGAAATTTCTCCAGTATATGCAAAAGTATTTCTATGGAAGTTTACAGGAAAGAACCAACGTATTTTTGAGCAAGTATTAACGTATTTCTGAATAAGAATAAAAGTATCTCGTAAATTTTGAGTTTATGCTTTGAGTATAAGAAACGATTACGTAATTTCAGCCACCTTATTATTTTGGAAATGGTGGGACTTGTGTACCAGCGTAAGCTGACCTATTTTGTTCTATGAACCTGTCCTGGTGGGGGCAGATTCATCTGTTTTGCAGGAGTAGAGAGAATGTCCGAGTTTGCTCATGTGTGTGAATGTGAAGTCATGATCAATGTGTTTAGCCCGCTGCTATGAGATAACCTGTTTTATATAATGTTCCTTGGCAGGTTAAACTTGTATTTTCAATTTGTAATCTATGTACTCATAACATATTGTAATAATTAATTTATTATAACTTATTTTCATAATAAGCTTGGATACTATGGGATTTCCTAATTTTCCCTAGCAGGGAAGGTGCGGAAATCCGCCCTAACAGTCCCTTTAATTAGCAACTTAACTTCGTAATTATCAGTATTAGGTCTTAATTAAGCTGCTATTTGGAGCAGGCTATTACAAGTGGTATCAGAGCCAAGGTTTTCGAAATCCAAAATTAAGTATTTCTAATTTGCAAGTTTTGGAAACAATAAGAGTGTTTAAACAAGTATTTTCTTAAGAAAGGAAAGTTAAAGCCAATTTCATATATATATATATATATATATATATATATATATATATATATATATATATATATATATATATATATATATATATATATATATATATATATATATATATATATATATATATATATATATATATATATATATATATATATATATAAGTTTATATATATATATATATATATATATATATATATATAAGTTTGCAAAACATTTGTGAATATATGTGCGTAATTATGTTTGTGCTATGTGAATTTATGTGTACGAATGTGTATGTGAATGATATGAGATTTGGGTATAAATGGTTCTAAGTAGATTCCATTAAAGCGTAAGTGAGAATATGCTTATAAAAGGAGGACTCGACACCTATTATGTTATCGGTAAATGGTAAATGATGCGGTTGACCATGCTAGTTGGGCGCTAGGTCACAGTATGGCGATAGAAAGAGGTTATGGAGGCTTGTAGGAGCCATTAGAGGCAATCGGGGACTTAAGCCAATGTGATTTGTGAGCCATGGGGTAGTTTTTGTCAAGTCTAATTGAACATGTTAGAATTGTATAGATTTACTGAAGCAATTCAAGGTTATGATATAATTATGAACAATAAGGATAAGAGTTTGTTAAGGTTGGAAACATTGTGGAGGAAACGGAGGTGAGATCAATGATACTCTGGAGTGCCAGAGGTGGGGTTAGCCATACCAGACAATTCTCACCATGGAACGATGTATGAACGTAAAATTCGTGGAGAGAAAGACGGAGTGGAAGATAATTGGTTGTACTAAAGCTTTGTGTTAGTATTCTTTTTATGAATGTAATTATAAATAAATTGTTGTGAAACTATGAGGATAAATTGGAACAAAGAGTGTATATATGAGGATGTAAACTCAAACTAGCTACCTTGGTATTATTTAAGTAAGCTTTGTTTTTGCATTAAGCTAGTGGTGTAAATGGAGAGCTAGGAAGTTATTGTTACAAGTTTATAAAGGAACGAGTATGGAGTTAGGAGTAATATGGACATGTTCAAACATTGAGAAGTACTACTGTAAGTTATGGATTAGAGATTAATATGGATAATGAGTGTAAGTAATTGGAGTATAAGTTTCAGGTAGATAGCTAAATCCTGGTATATTTATGTTTGATAGGGTGATATGGGGTAAGATTTATTAACATACGATAATAATTGTCGTAGACAATTTGTTAGGATGTAATATGGTTATCTAGGTAGAAGGTATGGGGGCAATAACTCCAAAAATATGGATATCATTTCGGTAATATAAGAATCAATATGATTGTGTAATAACCTAATCGGGGTGTTACAGATTGTGATGGGGAATTGACCAGGTTAAACTTTTGGAGTCTATATATGTTAGTTACAAGTACTTTGTGAATTGTTTTATAAATATCTTGTATACCTCCAATAACATGTGTTGTAGTTGGCTATGTTATGGGTTTCGATTGTGAAATGAACGTGAATACGAATAAGTTATATGCTTCTCTTATATGTTTTGCAGTACGTAAATCGTTTTGGAATTTGAAAATTTGATATTACTTATTAGAATGGAATCTGTATATAATGGATTTGGCATATGATTTCCTCAAATATGTAAGTTGAATATTGTCATGAAAAAAAAGGTGGAAGTCGGGCATTGTTTTGAGGAACTGAAACTCAAGAGAATTAGGTCTTATCCGACCTTAGGGAAGTCATATGATTGTGCTCTAGAGTAAGTACAGATGGAAATTTAAAAGAAAAAGAGAAAAGAACATTGAAGAAAAGGAAGATTTATGGACGGGGGAATCAAGAAGCGAAGATGGAAACGTCAAGGGGAAGTCGAAGTTACACCAGAGTTGCAGGAGATTTCAAGTGATGTGATTTCAGGAAAAAAAAAACATTGTAAAGCCTTAGCTAATTTGTTGTGTTTGGGGACTGCGCATTTATGTATCTCCATCGTGTTTTTGTTAAACTTCATTATGACAATTTATATGTCTGATAGAGGGTCGAGTTGTTGTAAATGATTATTTAGAGATTGTGTAGTTAAAATTACAAGGGTCAAGGTTGCATGTGGGTTTAATATTTCTCGATTTGGAGTATTGTAATATAATTTTGGAGGATGTCTTGGCTGAGAAAGAACCAAGCAAAGATAGTATTATATAGCAAGGTGCCGTTGTCAAGCTCGGAAGAACAGAGCAGGGTGATAAATGGAGATGTGTTACAGGAAGGTATTGATTATAAAACTCAAATAGTAGAGAATCATAAGGAAGTAATGGAGGATGGAAGGAACTCCGGTAGTTGATAAGTTCCCAGATGTATTATCCGATAATTTGCGAGCATTGCGATTATATAAGGTGATCGGTTTTTTTATATGATAGGTGGCAGGGACCACGCCTACTTTTAAAGCTAAGAAGGCCGAGTTAATGACGTAGTTAGAAGAATAGTGCAAAAAGATTATATTCGACCAATGTTTCAAACGGGGAGATGAATTAATGGAATTATTTAAAGATCATCAGTAGACTAATAAGATTACGTTTAGGAATAGGAATTCGTAATCTCGAATATATGGTTCAATCGATCAATTAAAATTAGTTGGAATGTTGAAAGTAGATCTAAGATCAGGGATATTACTAGATGCACGCAGCAAGGAAAAATATTTCGAATATGACATTTAGAATGAGTTATGGTCACTATGAGTGTGTGAAAACACCGATCGAACTTAGTAATGCACCGATGCAGTACGTAAATACGATGTAATGATACTGTAAATCTTATTAGACTAAATTATGACAATTCTTGTAGATGATATTTCGGTATGTTCAAAGAATCAGGAAGCGCATCTTAAGGAAGTATTAGGAATTTTGAGGAAGGAACGAAGTTTTAGTGGACGGAAAATTTCAAGAAAGCTTTCTACAAGTTGCAGAAAAGGTTAACTAATACCCCAGCTATAGCTTTGCCTTCGGGGATAAATAAAGGATTTGAAGTATATAGTAATGTTTCTCAGGAAGGTTTTGGACGTGTATTGATGCAGCATCAGTGAATTCTTCTAGGCAGCTAACGCTCATAAGAGAAATAATGTTGGGCATGGTATAGAGTGGAAGTTCAGACATTTGCTTTAAAATTGTTGAGGCCTTATAAAATTAAGTAATTTGTATGGTTTATACTAATCATAAAAGCTTAAGGTATATCTTTACTTAGAAAGAGATGAATGTGAAACAGCGAAGGTGGCTAGAATTTCTCAAGCATTATAATGTAGACATTTAGTACCGCCTGGGAAAGGAAGATGAGGTAGTAGATGATGTGAACGGGATACCTCGTTAGAATGTTGATCCCATCATTTCAATACCAGAAGAGTTATATAAGAAACTAAGGCAATTGAGTTGAAAGTGATTAAAAAAAAAGAGATTTGCAAGGATGGATTAATGTTTGTGATTAAAATATACCTTTTTGAGGGAATTTGAGCTAAATAAATTCAAGCTAAGTTATCAAGGAACTGAAGTTAAAGATAGAAAAAAAAAATGACACAACGGATTTTCAAGTATATGTTAGTGGAAGCATACGAATAAATGGGTGGTCGTTTGTTTCCGACAATTCGGAGCTAAATAAAAATAAACAAAAGTTTCGAGGAAAGCACATAAAGGTGCGTACTCGGTTTATCCTAGAAGAAATAAAATAACTTGTGATATCAAGGAATACTTTTGGTGGAAAGGTTGAAGTGAGATGTATCGCAATATGTTATAAAATGGTTAATCTGCCAGGAAGTAAAGATTGAGCGAGGGAAGATACCGGGGTTGTGGCAACTATTAACAAGTACGAGAATATAAATGGGGCTAATCTCAATGGATTGAGTACTTAGAATGCCCAATTCAAGAAGAGGCAATGTATCTGTTCGAGTAGTTGAGAATAAGTTGACAAGAACAACTTGATATATTTTCATGGATAACATGAAGTAAGGAGCAGTTAGCTGATGCATATACTACAGGAATTGTATGATTGCACGGAGTTCCAACGACTATTATTCGATCGGGATACTCGACATTCGAGAAAAGTTGCATGCGAAAACAAAGTGTTTTATTCAAATGTTGGAAGATATATGTTTCAACCTTGTGTATTGAAGTTTAAGGGTTCAAGGAAGGATAAACTAGCATGGACAAAATTCTTCTATACCGATAGCTACCAATTGAGCATGGTTCGGTCTCAAGCTCTATACAGATGTAATTGTCAAACACTTAATCGTAGGGATGACGTTCCAGTAACGCCTAAGTTATTCCATGAAACTATGGAGCAAATGCGATTAATTTGGGAAAGTATTACCCTTAATTGTTCTAATATATGTATTGTATTACTCCTAGTTGTTATGATATATGTCTTTTAAAGTTTCGGGACGAAACTTCTTTAAGGGGGGTAGAGTGTAATAGCCCCACTTTTTAAGCTAAGATTATTTTGATAAGTAACGATTATTAACATTATTAACGTACTAATCGGTATGTAACTGCTATTATGACTTTATTTGGAATCAAAAATTTTCGAATAGTTTTTTTTATGTGAACTTTTGCTTGTAAGATGAATATTATGTCTTATTATGTGTTGAGCTATGTGAATTGTGAATGAAGATAATTCATTTGTGAATTACGCTAGGAACGTTGAGTATCGTTCTGCAGTTTTGAGATATGGAGTTATTATCGGTATTGGATGTAAGTTACCTTGAAAATTAAGGTTAAGGGATAATTAAGTCAAGATACCTCCATTAAGGTATGAAATATAGTTTGGGAAATTTAGTTAAGAATAATTAAGATTAGGAAGTGATTAAGGAGGTAATCCAAAGTTAATAACCTTGAGAATTCTAGATTGTTCCTAAGCAAGGGAAATGACGATTTTGCCCCTAATACTAAATCAAAATCACGAGTTTGCCATTACCCATTCTCTATATATAAGTGATCAAGGACCCAAAATCATTTCATCTGATTTCATCAAACAAAACACACCAAAAAATCACTCACAATCTCTCCTCTCCTTCTCGCCAGAACTGGCGAGTTTTATGGCTGCATTTTGGCAACTTGTTTCCTTTGAATTATTGCTTCAAATCCTACATGAAATTGCTTTCCTAGGTTCCTCAAGTTGTTCTTCATACTGGGCAATCGATAGTTTTGAATTTTCACATCAATAGCATCAAAGAAAGTCAAGGAAGGTGAGATGTTGCTGAATTACAACACTTATGAGGTTTATAAGAATGAAACTTGATTACTTTGGGTTAATTGCTGAATTTTAAGTTATAAATATTTTATTTAAGGTATTATGGAGTTGCTGGAAAAGATCTAAAATTTGTTGAAAGAGATTTGATTCCTAAACACCAGAGTAAGGTACACAAGCTCCACCACCTAAACTTTGTTTCTAGCTTTGATCATGGAATTTGTTTGTGGAATTGTGAATACTTGGATTATGTTTGAATGTGTATAAAAACTGATTTGCATGTGTTTTCTTATGGAAGATGTTGGTTTAAAATCCTCTTGCATGTCAAGTTCCCTAAGACTCTCTGAATAACCGAGTAAGCAGTGATTATCCATCTCTCTTGGGCTATGCTGCCGTGACTTTCCCTGCCAAATATATTCCTTCTCAATTCTGTTTTTCGCCTTGGTGTCACTTGGAAGTGGTAGATCTTGAAAATTTATTGAATTTAAACCCAAAAATCACTCCATTTGGAGTTGTACATCAAAAGTTATGATGTCTGGAAGTTGTTGTATGCATAACAAGTTTCCTCAAACACTTATTAACCCTTGCCATTATCTCGATTTCGTTTTGATTGGGGATCCTGTTGTGGCCAAACTTTCATGATATTCCCTTGCAACATTTATGTCTTGATTATCAAATAAACCTTCACTTCATTCACCTCATTTAAAACGCAATCTCAATTCATTGAGTAAAAAGAACACCTAAAACTCGATTCTTGCTTAGTTGTTTTCTCGAGTTGATTAACCATGTTTCCTTGGTTCATTGATTACCTTTAAATGTTGAATACCTACTGAATGTATCCACTTATTGATTTACATACCTGAACCTTGGCCAAACTTAGAAGTTACGATATACACTTAAACCACCATATTTTAATAAAACACCGAAATCTTGAAATCGATCTTTTGTTTACTTGCGTGGAGTAGTCTTCTCATATAGGTAAGAACCTCTTGTGAAACCTATGCATGCTGCCATATCTTGTTGATCGCTTTATTGACCACTTTGGATAACCATGACGTCGTTTCCGATACCTTGTTAGTAAGTCACTTCCCCAAAATAGTGGAACTTGGCATAGCAAGCTTGTTTGGACGAAACTTGTTTTGATAAGTTAAAGTTTGTTATGATGGTTGAAATAGTGATTATGAATAAGTATTTAAGTGAGCTATTTGAGTACAGTTATAAAAGTATAAGTATTTCAGTATAAGTGTTTAAGCATAAGTATTTCAGCATAAGTATTCAAGTACAAGTGTTGAGTATAAATATTTTTGTATGATTACAAGTTTTGTTTTATAAGGGGAAGTAAACAACATTTGTAGAGCGGGTTTGCTCATTATGTGTTTGGAGCGGGTATTGCTCCGTTATGTAGGGTCATGACCTAGAAGTCTTGCAAGCAGAAAATAAGAAAGGTAGAGAGACGTCTCTCAAAAGATTGGAGTTGTGGCCTGGCCCTCTCCATTCGTGTTCCTTCCCTGGAGTTATGCTATGTTTGTGACAAGTATAAGATTATTATTTATGTTATATATATGGAGAACGATGTATGATATCTTGAGATAATTCTTGGAAATTTCTCCAGTATATTCAAAAGTATTTCTATGGAAGTTTACATCTCCGGTAGTCAAAGGAGTCTTGAAGAATGTCAAACAACATGCATCAACTATATATACGCGGGGTGCTTATAACATGATGTGCAAAGAACTTGACTATGAAAGAATGCACATCGTCATTGATACTGAAGTTGAACATTTCCATCCCGATGGTCCAGTTACATGTTATTGGCTATCACACTCCGAGCACAAAGATGCATAGTACATTGTTGCTTATTATAAAAGAATTGAGACAATGTATTGTTGTTGTATGAAGTTTGAATCGATTGGTTTCCCATGTCGCCACATGTTTGCTGTCATGAAGTGTGCTTATTTTGATCAAATTCCGGTGGGAAATATTCTCCGTCGATGGACAAGACATGCAAAGACAATTTCTAATCCAAGTGAGGCCATGGATCAATTCAAGAGCGATGACGATGCCGCGATACTTGGACGGTTTGCGTACCTGACATTGGAAGCAAAAAAACTTTGTAGGGCGTATTCCAAAACGTACAAGTCATCACAAAAGCTGAAGGCAGCTTTCTTCAAGCTTCAGTTGTCTGCTCCACCAGAGATAAATGACCATAACTTAACTCCAAGGGTTTTGGTAGGTATAAATGATCCTAAGGTAGTGCCGATAAAGGGTAAGCCAAAAAGGAAGAAGGCAAAATGTTTGTTCAATGAGCCCTCCACGCCTAAGAAGAATGCGGAGGAGAGCGAAACCGTGTCATTCGACCTCAACAAGACACCTCTCGTTACTCCGCACAAAAAACCTGAGGCAAGCAACTCCTCAAACTTAGTGACATCCTAAAGAATCATATGCCTAGAACATTTATACCTAGAGAAGCAGCAGAGTGCATTTCGTGCTACGAAGTTTCTCACTTTGACAAGGATCCACTAGTTTTTGATTGGGGGCCCCAACCATTTTGGTAGTTATAATTGCTAGTTATTGGTTGGTGCCCGCAATCATTTTGGGAATCATGATTTTTTTTGTATCTCTTTTTTGATCATGGTATTTTTTTTGTATCTTTTGGAAAGCTATACAAAGCAATCTCAATATACATTTTCACCTAGTGTCTGACATAATTTAGTCATCACCAAAACAGTTTTAGTAGTTACCTAAACCTCTCCACAAATGTATTTGTTGGTCTAAACCTATTTGGTAATCACCAAAACAGTTTTAGTAATTACCTAAACCTCTCCACAAATGTATTTGTTGGTATAAAACTGTTTGGTAATCACCAAAATGTGTTTAGTTATTACCTAGAACTCTTCAGCACACAATTACACAAGTTGGTCTGACATAGTTGGTATTCACTAAACATCATCAAACTGATAAGCCTATTATTCATAATCTGGTCAAGTTAGAAAATTACCAAGCATGCTTCAGGCAATCACCAAACATTTTTTTTGGGTTATCACCTAAAACAAAATGGCTTATGCGCTATATATTTTTGGTGGGTTAAATAATAATAAATTAATTAATTTCACTTTTAACATTTGAGATATAAACCCGTCCCTTTAATAACTATTATTTTTTCAAAAGTTGATTATTTTAATCGCAATTTCTGATAAATGAATATGTAGACTTTGTTTGTTTATGGTGATTGCCAAACTACTTTAGGTAATAACCAAACCTGCAAAAATAAAATCACAAATAATAATTATAAGTTTTACTACCAATAAACAAACAAAACATTGTGCTTCAAAAGCAAATACAATCCATATATCCTAATGGAAACACAACCTTACAAACTTAATAGTAAGTATGTCCACAAAAGCTATAGTACCAACTACCTAAACAAACATTATCATTGAAAACCAAATAGAATTCATAGATCCTAATTATAAAACCATATTATAAATATCTAATTTAAGCACCAAATATTACACATCAATTTAAGTCTTGGGGTCAGAGCCATAGGTCTTGTCTGCTTCTCCATCATCTTCCTCTTCTTCTCCATCACCATTACCATCAGCATGATCAGAACCTGTGTACATTCAATAACCAATTCAATCAAATATATTGAGATGAATAAAAACTGGTAACGATTGAAAATCATTACCTAAAATTGGCATAATACCTACTCAAAATTTTTAAACATTTAGTAATGCCTAAACAAGTTCAGGTCATTACCAAACTATGTCAGACAACATAATCCAAAAATTTTGGCAGACGACCTATCACCAACTTTTTAAGTTTTAGAAAATGCCTAACAATGTTTATATCATTACCAAACAGTATCAGATTACCTTATTCCTCTTCTACCTGTCTCATTACCTATAACAAGCATAATACCTACCCTAAACTTTTTAACATTAGGTAATTACTAAATTATTTAAGATAACATAATCCTAAATTTATCAGTCTTGGGTAATGACTAAAACTGTTTTGGTGATTACTAAATGACGGCAGAATACCTACCACAAACTTTTTGAGTTTAAGTAATGCCTAAGCATAATTATGTCATTACTAAACAATAACAGCTTGCCTTATTCCACATTTATATATCATGTATGACTTTAATAACCAATTTAATAATTATTACCATAATTTTCATCTTCGCTATCTACGGTTTCCTCTTCTGCCTGTCGAGGCCCCGTTGGAGCGGTCCCTTTCATCACCTCCAAATGCATCCTATTCCTGAGGTCATGCATGAAATCATCGGAAAAAAGTTCCGGATATGCACGTTTGAGCATTTCTTGTACCATTTTGGCCTCCACAAGGACATGTTGTGTGTTACCCAACGTCTCAAAGAACATTTCTCCCAATCGATGGAATAACTCCAAAGAACCTCTTCTTCACTTGGCCCATCGCCCCTTTTCCTCTCCCCTTGGTCACCTACAAGTCCACCCCTCTTTTTCACCTTCACCCATTTATCAACCGCTTCATCAAAAGTGAAGCCTAGAGCATGAGTGATGGTCCTATAGTCAAATGTATCATGATCCATCTCCTTTACAGCCTCATCTTTCAAATCCACTTTAAATTTTGTAAAAACCGCAGTTAACCACATGCCATAGGGCAAACAGGACTTACGACCTTCTGATCTGCTTATATGGGACATTAGCTCCACCATGAAACGCGACATGTTCAGTTTTTTCTTTGAAATGACAAAATACATAATGAACATGTCAGCCCACGTTAATGTTGATTTCCCCCCTATCCGAGCATTGAAGGACTGCTGAATGACAAGGAGGAGGAAACGAGTCTCGAGAGGAAGCTCATCAACTTGAGGCTTACGGGTTATGCCGTCTTCATCATCCATCAACAACAGCTTGTTGCACTTCTGAACATCAAAATCATCGACTTCACTGGGTTTGTTACCGGGGTAATCCCAGTCACCATCAACAGGCATATCAAGAATTCTTCCAAGTTCTATATCATCGAACGAGATCTCGACACCTTTCACCCAAGATGTTACTCTGCCATCAGCAGTGTCATTGACTTCAAGATGGGTGCAGAATATTTTTACAAGTTCAGGATAGCAAGGAAACTTAGTCTGAAGTAGACTATGCCATTGTTGGTATGAAAACCAATCAAAAAAGAAGTTTGCACCGTTGGTTTCCAAAGACCCAAAGTCCACTGTCCTACCTGAGTGCACCTGACGTGTACCAAATTTTTTTTTTGTAACGTTCAGCATGGTCTGGGGTGCGAAACCTTTTGTTTTTATCAACATTAGTTTCGGGAACGATAGGATCAACACCCGAAAACACACGTTTCCTTTTCTGTACCCTCTTAGAAGTAGATGCCTGTTGCGTTTTTTTAGCTTACCTTTTTCTAGATGCAAGAGGTGGGGAAGGAGGTGGTGATGCTTCACCTTCCTCGGAGTCCACATAATTCGAATCATCACTACCATTCTGCTCCTTATTCTTTCTCGTAGGCTTCATAGCTGTCCTCTTTACCCTTGCCATCTCACTGCCCAAAAAAAATTATTATAAGCATATTACACATATTGACAGATTAGGTAATAACCAGACATGGTTTTGGTAATAACCAAAAAGCATACAACAGAGAAGAACAATTTCTGGAATACTTTGGTAATTACCAAACATACATCACCACAATTTCAATAAAATTTTGATAATCACCAAAGATATTCAGGTAATTACCAAATACATGTGAGGCAATACTAGCACAGATTACGAAACAAAGTTAAGGGAATTGAAAACTCTAGGACAAGTATAAACCTATACTTATTATAGATACCATTTATTATTCATGAACCAAATAATATTAGCATAGATTACATGACAACTCACAATTTATAACAGCACCACAATTTCTATCAAGTTTTGATAATCACCAAACATACATCAGGTTATTACCAAACACAGGTGAGACAACACTAGCATTTATAACCAAGCACATTTAAGGCAATTGCCAAAGATAGGTGAATTAAAAACCCAATCTTATTATAGCCATCATTATATATTCATGAACCAAACCATACTAGCATAGATTACATGAAAACATACAATTCATAACATCACCACAATTTCTATAATATTTTGGTAATCACCAAACAAATTTAGGTAATTACTAAATAAAGGTGACAAAATACTAGCATAGATTACCAAACACAATTAAGGGAATTGAAAAAGGTAGGACAAGTATAACCCTAGCCTTATTATATATACCATTTAATATTCATGAACCAAACAATATAAGCATAGATTATAAGAAAACTCACAATTCATAACATCACCACAATTTCAACAAAGTTTTGGTAGTAACCTAGCCTTATTATAGCCATCTTTACAAATTCAAAAACCAAACAATACTAGCATAGATTATAAATAAACATAAATCCCTATTCCTGAAGCGTTTAGAGAACAACCCAACAAAGTTTAAAACATCACCACAATATCTTTCTAATTCATCAATGAAACCATGGTCCAAACTTCGATCTTTTGTAAACTAACATGATAATTACATTCTTACAAATTTCTCCTTTTGTCAATTTCTAAACAAAACTTACAACAAAACCCTAACTTTCACTCTTCAAATACTTAAATCAATGGACAACAACAAATTGCCACAAATCAAAACCCTAAATTTCAATATTCATATCCTTAAATCATATGTTTCAGAATTTTGGTAAGCACCAAATTGATGTGTTAGAAACGCACAACTCATATGATTCAAACACAATCCTTCTTCTTCCCCCCAAAATATCAAAACAAGTCCTTTAATCAATTCAGAACAACATAATCAAGTGCTAACAATAAATAATTTAATATCACAATTCCAACAAAAATCGAAATTGCCATATCACAATTCGAACAAAAATCGAAATTGCCATAATCAAGACAAAACATTAACTTTCACTATTCAATTACTTAAATCGTATATTTCACAATTCAAATCATGAATGGAGTTGTATGGTACCACTATTCAAAACTTCCAAATTGAAATAAAAAATCAAACCCTAGATTGAAACTCACCTTCAATAAAATTTAATGCTGAAAGTGTTGCCGGATTTGATGCGAAAAAACGCCGTGCGTTTGTCAAATAACCGCTGTGTTTTTTTTGGGGAGTCAAAGTGGTGGTTGATGAGAGAGAATGTGGAGGAAGTTGAGAATTATGGAAGGTTTAGGAGAGAGAATGAGGGAAGTTTTAGGAGAGAGAGAATGAGAGAAGTTTTAGGAGAGAGAAATTGAGGGAAGAAGTTGGTGGTTCTTTGAAATAGAGGTCGATAAAAGTACAATAATGCCCTTAGTATTTTGGATTTACAAATGATTTAAAACAATTCAATTTTAAATTTTCGTATTTTACCCCCAAAACAAATAATTTAGGTAATTACTTAAACTTATTTGGTGATTACCAAACAATGTCAGAATCTAATTTTTACATAAAAACTACTCAACCATCAATCCTTACATAACCAAACTCTGCAGACTGTTAAGACCTAGCTAGCAATGTCATTCAAATTTAATTTAATTCTTAAACATTTCAATAGTACTTTTATTAACAATAAAAATTCTAAGTTTGGGCATTACCAATCCTATCCAATCACAATCCATCCCATTGCTCATCAAAGCCATCCTATGGGAACTGGACAATCATGCCCCTTGGTCCATTAGGCCCAATGCCTCACTAAAGCCCATGGACTTGAGTTTTGGGGCCCCATAGTCCCTCATTGTACTAAAAATCCCAAATTAACCCCAATCATATGCTTTAAGTTAACTACCAAACATGTTTAAGGGATTACCAAACCCACTAAGTGGAGGATGTTCTCCCAATCTCAATCCTTTATCATTACACATCAAAGCTATCCTATGGGGATTGGACAACCATGCCACTGGGTCCATTAGGCCTAATACCTCACACAACCCTATTGACCTGAGTTTTGGGCCTCCATTGTCCCTCCTTATACTAAAAAGCCCAAATTAACCCCAAATCATATGCTTTTAGGTAATTACCAAACATGGTTTGGGCATTACCAAACTTATCCAATCACAATCCATTCCCATTACACATCAAACCCATCCTATGGGGATTGGACAATCAAAACCTTGGGTCCATAAGTCCCAATACCTCACCAAACCCTATTGACTTGAGTTTTGGGTCCCATTGTCCCTCATTGTACTAAAAATACCAAATTAACCCTAGATCATATACTTTTAGGTAATTACCAAACATGGTTTAGGCATGACCAAACTTATCCAATCACAGTCCATTTCCATTACACATCAAACCCATCCTATGGGGATTGGACAATCATGACCCTGGGTCCATTAGGCTCAATACCTCACCAAAGCCCATGGACATGAGTTTTTGGCCCCCATTATCCCTCCTTGCACTAAAAAGCCTAAATTAACCACATATCATATGCTTTTAGGTAATTGCCAAACAAAGTTTGGGTATTACCAAACCTATCCAATCACAGTCCATTCCCATTGCTCTTCAAAGCCATCATATGGGAATTGGACAATCATGCCCCTTGGTCCATTAGGCCCATATCTAGCTAAAGCCCATGGACTTGACTTTTGGGCCCCCATTGTCCCTCCTTGTACTAAAAATCCCAAATTAACCTCAATCATATGCTTTAAGGTAACTACCAAATATGTTTAGGAGATTACCAAACCCACTAAGTGGTGTTCTCCCGATCTCAATCCTTTATCATTACTCATCAAAGCTATCCTATGGGGATTGGACAACCATGCTACTGGGTCCATTAGGCTTAATTCCTCACACAACCCTATTGACTTGAGTTTTGGCACCTCCTTGTCTCTCCTTGTACTAAAAAGCCTAAATTAATCCCTGATCATATGCTTTTTGGTAATTACCAAACTTTGTTTGGGCATTACCAAACTTATCCAATCACCATCCATTCTCATTACACATCAAACCCATCTTATGGGGAATGGACAATCATAACCATGGTCCATCAGGCCCAATACCTCACCAAAGCCCATGGACTAGAGTTTTGGACCCCATTGTCCCTCATTGTACTAAAAAGCCCAAATTAACCCCAGATCGTATGCTTTTAGGTAGTTACCAAACATAGTTTGGGCATTACCAAAAGTATCCAATCACAATCCATTCCCATTACACATCAAACCCATCCTATGGGGAATGGACAATCATGACCTTAGGTCCATTAGGCCCAATACCTCACACAACCCTATTGACTTGAGTTTTGGGCCCTCATTGTCCCTCTTAGTACTAAAAAGCCCAAATTAACCCCAGATAATATGCTTTTAGGTAATTACCAAATAAAGTTTGGGCATTACCAAACTTCTCCAATCACAATCCATTCCCGTTATACATCACACCCATCCTATGGGGAATGGACAATCATGCCCATGGGTCCATTAGGTCCAATACCTCACCAAAGCCCATGGACTAGAGTTTTGGACCCCATTGTCCCTCATTGTACTAAATATCCCAAATTAACCCCTGATCATATGATTTTAGGTAATTACCAAACATGGTTTGGGCATGACCAAACTTATCCAATCACAATCCATTCCCATTACACATCAAACCCATCCAATGGGGATTGGAAAATCATGACCCTGGGTCCATTAGGCCCAATACCTCACCAAAGCCCATGGACATGAATTTTGGGCCCCCATTATCCCTCATTGCACTAAAAAGCCCAAACTAACCCCAGATCATATGCTTTTAGGTAATTACCAAATAAAGTTTGGGCATTACCAAACTTATCTAATCACAATCCATTCCCATTACACATCAAACCCATCCTATGGGGAATGGACAATCATGCCCATGGGTCCATTAGGCCCAATACCTCACCAAAGCCCATGGACTTTAGTTTTGGGCCCCCATTATCCCTCCTTGCACTAAAAAGGCCAAATTAACCCCAGATCATATGCTTTTAGGTAATTACCAAATAAAGTTTGGGCATGACCAAACCTATCCAATCACAGTCCATTCCCATTGCTGATCAAAGTCATCATATGGGAATTGGACAATCATGCCACTTGGTCCATTAGGCCCAATACCTCACTAAATCCCATGGACTTAACTTTTGGGCCCCCATTGTCCCTCCTTGTACTAAAAAGCCCAAATTAACCCCAATCATATGCTTTACGGTAACTACCAAACATGTTTAGGGGATTACCAAACCCACTAAGTGGAGTATGTTCTCTCAATCTCAATCCTTTATAATTACTTATCAAAGCTATCCTATGGGGATTGGACAAGCATGCTAGTGGGTCCATTAGGCCCAATTCCTCACACAACCCTATTGAATTGAGTTTTGGTCCCCCATTATCCCTCATTGTACTAAAAAGTCCAAAGTAGCCCCAGATTATATGCTTTTAGGTAATTACCAAACAATGTTTAGGCATTGCCAAAACTATCCAATCACAATCCATACACATTACTCATCAAAGCCATCCTAAAATGATTGGACAATCATGTCCCTGGGTTTTTTAGGCCCAATACCTCACCAAACCCCATGGAAATGAGTTTTAGGCCCCCATTGTCCCTCCTGGTACTAAAAAGCCCAGATTGACCCCAGATCATATGCTTTTAGGTAATCACCAAACAAGGTTTGGGTATTACCAAATGTACCCAATCACAATCCACACCCATTACTCATCAAAGCCATCCTATGGGGATTGGACAATCATGCCCCTGGGTCCATTAGGCCCAATACCTCATTAAACCCCATGGACATGACCTTTGAACCCCCATTGTCCCTCCTTGTACTAAAAAGCATAAATTAACCCAATCATATGCTTTAAGGTAACTACCAAACATGTTTAAGGGATTACCAAATCCACTAAGTGGATGATGTTCTCCCAATCTCATTCCTTTATCATTACTCATCAAAGCTATCCTATGGGGATTGGACAAGCATGCCACTGGGTCCATTAGGCCTAATACCTCACACAACCCTATTGACTTGAGTTTTGGGCCCCCATTGACCTCCTTGTACTAAAAAGTCCAAATTAACCCAGATCAATGCTTTTAGGTAATTACCAAACATGGTTTGGGTATTACCAAACTTATCCAATATCAATCCTTTATTATTACTCATCAAAGCTATCCTATGGGGATTGGACAAGCATGCCACTGGGTCCATTAGGCCCAATAACTCACACAACCCTATTGACTTGAGTTTTGGCCCCCATTGTCCCTCCTTGTACTAAAAAGCCCAAATTAACCCCAGATCAATGCTTTTAGGTAATTACCAAACATAGTTTGGGTATTACCAAACTTATCTAATCTCAATCCTTTATCATTAATCATCAAAGCTATCCTATGGGGATTGGACAAGCATGCCATTGGGTCCATTAGGCCCAATAACTCACACAACCCTATTGACTTGAGTTTTGGGCCCCCATTGTCCCTCCTTGTACTAAAAAGCCCAAATTAATCCCAGATCATATGCTTTTAGGTAATTACCAAACATGGTTTGGACATTACCAAACGTATCCAATCTCAGTCCTTTATCGTTACTCATCAAAGCTATCCTATAGGGATTGGACAATCATGCCACTGGGTTCATTAGGCCCAATACCTCACCAACCAATAGACTCGAGTTTTAGGCCCCCATACACTTTGGAATTGGAGGTTTTGAGACTTCTGTTAGTTTCTGTCACGTTTTGGTAATTACCGGAACCCTATTTAGTAATTACCTAAAGTGTCTGTTCAGTCATCTTCTCCCAACTTCATCTTCAACGTTTCGATTTTTTCTCTCTCCTCTGAAATTCTTCATTTAGTTTGACAATGGTAATCAATACTTAAAAAACGCACAAATCGATCCCAAATCGTTGGTTTCCCAACATCTTACAACAATCCAAACCATGTTTTTGTCAAATTCATAATGACCTAGAATTTTGATTTTGAGTTTCTTCATTTTGAAACTCCAACCTTTATTTCCATGGATATTCGGGCGTTTATGGTGTACATACGATCATCAACTTTATGTTTCTTCATCTATTTCATGGATTTGCAAATATGAAAGAGAGGAAAGTGAAAAAAAATTCCCCAAAAATTTTCCCCAAAATTTTCCCCGAAAATCAAAAATTAAAACTTCGATTTCACAACTTCTCCATCACAAATTCTTGATTTCTTCATGAATTCTTAACATTTTTTGGAAATAGAAGGGCCAAATAAGAAATCTACTGAAAATTTGAGAAGAATCGAAGATCCATAGAAGATTTGAGGGAGGAAGGGGTAGAGGAGAGGAGAGAGAAAATCTGGGTAAAAAAAAAAATTTTCCCAAATATTTTCTTTGGCCGAAATTAATTTTCGGAGTTTTTTGAATTTTTTCAGATTTTTTTTTTCAAAATTATTTAAAACATTTTCAGAAATTAGAATAAATGATTTTGGTATTTTCTAAAATCATTTCAAAGCAAAAAAGAAAAGGTAAAAGAGAGCATATGTGGGTGGCTCACATTCACTGTGGCCCACATTCTCCATGGTCTGAAAAAAATCAGACCATCTTAGAATTCCCATATAGTGTTAGGTCCCTTCAAAAAAAGTTATAGTGTTAGGTTTGCATTATAGCTTGGTAGGTAGATGCCCGTATCCATTATGTCAGGATACATGGGAGAGTAGTATACTAGGTTGCTAATTTTTTTTTTTTTTTTTATAAAGGTAAGGAAAAAGATGGTTAGGAGACCCTCCGCACGAGGGGAGCTCTTACCTTATCTGTTACAAGTATATTATGGAGAGTAGAGTGATACTGGGTTGCTAAATGACGCTCTATAATTTCCTAGTAACGCCTTAAATGCGTATAAAATACAGTATTTGTATACTTTTCATTTTTTTGCACTTTCTCCCCTTCCCTCATTTCCTCTTCCCGTTCTTCTTCCACACCACCACTGGCGCCGCCACACCACCACTAGCGCCACCCCCCCTCACCAAATGTTCTCCTAAATTTTCCAAAAGCTCCATCGTCCTACTATTTCCTCAACCTCCGTCACTCCAAAACCTTCATCAGATAACCAAGGAATCCCAATTGAATTCACAATTCACCTAACAAAATTCATTAAAAAAAAAGAGGGAGGCGTCTATCATGGACGCTCCACCACTGGTGGAGCACTCCACCACAGGAAGAGGCGCCTGCCATGGACGCCTGTGGTGTTTATGAATTTAAAAACACCACAGGCTTCTGCTATGGACTCCCCACCACCGGTGGAGGCGTCCATGGCAGGCGCCTCTTCCTATGGTGGAGCGCCTTTCATGGACGCCTCCACCGGTGGTGGGGCGTCTATGGCAGACGCCTCCCTCTTTTTTTTAAAAAAAATTGGGAAATTAAGTGTCAATTTCTTTGCATATTGCTGTTGGTGGTGGTGGCGCTGGAGGATGTAGTGGTGGTGACGCCGGCGGCTGTAATGGTGGTGGTAGGGAAAGGGGAAGGGAGAGGGAGAAAGAGAAGAAATGTCAATGGAGTAAAGAAAGGGAAAGCAAATGAGGGAATGGAGGAAAGAAATGGTGTATAAATGTATAAAATACAGGGCGTTACTAGGAAAAAATAGGACGTTAGTAGGAAAAAATAGGGCGTCATTTAGCAAAACCCTAATTATAAGCTTGGCCATGGAGTTCTTCCACCTAAGGCTAAAGACTTAGCATTTTAGCTTTGATGTTAAGCCTTGGAGATTTGGATCGTGGTTTTTCCCTATTGTTGAAGAAGGTTTTCCACATAAAAAGTAGTTGTGTCATTTCTGCCATTTTGTACTATATCTTTCTTCTAGCTATTTTGCGTATCTGTTATTTATTTCCCAACAAATATACTAGTGTTTATAAGATAAATCTGAAATATTACTTTCAAACAATTCAAAATTCTAAAAAGAATGAAAGGAGAGATTAACTAATAATATACTTTTTCACCAAAATAAAATAACAATATTCTTGGAATCATTAGTCTAGCTAACGGCCCCGTTTGGTAGTCGTTAATAAATGATGGTAATGAGAATAAATTTTAAGTGTAATGTTACAAGGGAAGACAGGCAATTTCAACCCCCAAGTTTGTGTTTCTTTTTTTGCCATAGGGAAGCAATGTCACCCCTAAGCTTGTGTTTATTTTCTCCAAGGGGAAGCAATTTTCATTACCACTCATTACCACCTACAAGATGGTATTGTATAGAAAATTAAAATTTCGAAGAAATATATACACTTTAGGATAAATTAGCATTACCATGGGAATGAACAATGATTTTCTTGACAATCTTACATACAAATTCATTTCCATTAACTACCACCATCTATAACCAACTACTAAACATACAGTAAGTTTAACAATTGTTAAGAGAGGAAGAAAGAGTATGGAAATCCTCAGTTTTTCTCCTTATTCTACTACTCTATCACACATTCCACCACATTACTGGAGATGGCGTAACTTATTCACCTTTGGAAGAAGTGAGGAAATCCCCATGGATATAGGAAATTTCCTTCGAACTCGAATGGAAGAAAATTGGTAAGCTTTCTAGAACACTAATAATCTGCTCCCACAGAAAGGTGATACGAGAAACGCCAAGCGAAAAATCTTTGTTAGGTTGATTGCACCTCCTATGTACTGGGTTACTCTAAATAGTGACGGAGCTGCTAAAGGGACCCCGAGTATGGCTAGTTTAGTATAAGTGTAGTAGAATCATTAGATTTTTTGGCTGTAACTTTACGGCCTGTTGGTAGTCGTAAATAAACGGTGGTAATGGGAATGAATTTTAAGTGTAATATTATAAGGGAAGCACCCCTAAAATCTCCATGGGGAGACAATTTTAACCCCCAAGTTTATTTTTTTTTTCTCCATAGGGAAGCAATCTCACCCATAAGCTTATGTTTTTTTTTTCCAAGGGGAAGCAATTTTCATTACCACTCATTACCACATACAAGGTGGTATTGGATGTGAATGAAATTTAAGAAGAAAAATAGACACTTTAGGATAAATTAGCATTACCATGGGAATGAGCAATGATTTTCTTCACAAATTTACATACAAATTCATTCCCATTACCACCATTTATAACCAAATACCAAACGGGTCGTTAGTATTTTACATTGTTATTGTGAGGGGGACAAGGTTGCGGACACTAGCAAGTAAAAAAAACGTTGATTTGCGTCTCCTAAATTGTGTTGCACAACTGGCAAACCGATGCAGAAGTCTAGGGGCGCATCATTTGCGTCGGATACTATGGGGGTCCGACACAATTCATGCTTCATGTGCGTCAGATTTACATTAATGTTTGACGCAAAAATTAGAGCAAATGGGTGCGTGATTCATGTGTGCGTCGGATCCAATTAATGTTCGACGTAAATAATTAAAACCAATGAGTATAAAATGAACAAATGATTTGTGTCGAAGGTACACTATATGCGATGCAAATCGCTGTATCTTACGATTTGCGTCGGATGTTTACGTCGGATTTAGTAAGCACATCCGACGCAAATGGGTTTCAGGCCCACTTCCCCCTTTTTATTTTGGAACGATTTGCGTCGGGTCTAATAACCCATCAGACGCAAATAGTCCGCTTCCCCCTTTTTTTTTATTTTGGAGTCTCTTCTCAAACCCTACCAACATTTCAAACCATACCAGCTGTCACTCCCCTCTCTCTCTCCCTCTCTCTTTCTCATATCTCGCACTTCTTCTCCTCTTTCTTCCTTCACCCGTCGCAATTTCATCGTATGTTCTGGCACTGTCGAAGTTTTCGAAAAGCACTCATCGCACAACCTTACTCTCGTCGCACAACCTCACTTACTCCGGCGAAGTAACACAACCTCACTCGTCGCCTTTCATCGTCGGTTCTGGTTCTTTTAGGGTTCGATTCTTAACGGCAAATGGTTGGACATGAATTGAGGTTATGTTTTAAAGTCTTTCCCCAAATTGTATTGTTAATCGCTTCAGATTTGAAATTTTTTTTGGAAGTGATTCCTCTAATAGTTGGCATGAATTTTTAGGGTTCTTTTTTGTGTTTAAGGGTTTAATTTTTTGATTTCGATTTATTCTTCGATTCATTACAGCATTCATGGTTTCGTTCTTGTATTTTGTTCCCGTATTTCGATTCAGTATTCATAGTTTCTTTCTTGTATTTCTTTCTTGTATTTCGAATATTATGGGTTCTGCTTGTATTTTGTTTTCTTGTATTTCATGCTTGTTGCTGAAATATGGGTGGGGTTTAGTTATATTTGTTTTTACTCTATAAACTATCATTTGCGTCAGATGTATATCCTTATCCGACGCAAATCCACATTATTTGCATCAGAGGTTGACTTAAAACGACGCAAATCCTCCTCCACTCTAAAGCATGGAACAGTCAGTTTGAGACTATTTGCGTCGGGTAGTGCCCCCCATCCGTCGCAAATGGCACTAGATTTGCGTCGAATGCACATCAGACGTAGATTACATTTGGGCAATTTGCGTCGATACCTGTAGCGCCGGACCCAATCCAACGCAAATCGCCATTTCTGTACTAGTGGGATAAGCTTGCTAACATAGGGGTTGAACTTGAGGAGAGATGTGTGTATTTTGAGAAACCACCTCTTCACTACAAGAAAAGGCCATATCAATGACGGCTTTAAGCCGTCGCTGAATAATAAAAAACAGTCGCTGATACCATCAACGTTGCATCGATGGTCGCTGATTTGGGAATCAACGACCGTCTGGCCGTCGGTACAATATCAACGACGGTTTTCTTACTCATCAACGACTGTTCTGAATACCAACGTTGATAATATGTCACCTACTGTTTAGAGCTGTCGCTGAATTAACGACGGTTTAAAGCAGTCGTTACTATCAATGAGGGTGTAAAGCAGTTGTTGATATCAACGACTGCTTTATAATGTAAAGTCAAGCCTTACAATCTGCAAAAAGGAAGAAACTTCAGAATAGAAAGGAATGAGGAATAACAATTGAATACTCAGTCAATTAGAGAATTCAACTGATTGAAATTATTTCAACCAAGAAGAAAAGGATGGAAGAACAAATTAATATCAGAAAGCAAAATTGTAGACAGACAAAAATTTGCCATTCCATAGTAATGGTCAGACAAAAATGTTTTGAAGCAGGGATTAACTTCCCTTGATGGCTTGCTGCATCATCAAATGAATAACGGGCTTGTGTATGTATAACCTGCCAAAGTTGAAATCACCCGATGAGTTTATCGCACATGTCAAACCATCAATAAATCGGTAACAAATCACATTCAAGCACATAACCGAATTCGGGAATTATGACAGCACAAACCAAATAAGAGCGCTATTTGACAGTTTTATAGATGAGATGCAAGCAATCAGTGAAACCACGAAATGCTTAGGAGCTTCATAAAGCAGGTGATAGTTTTCCTATCCTGAATCAATCAACACGTAAATGCAAATAAACCTCTTAATATTACAGAAGAGATGCACAACATAACACAACCCTGCTTAAACAGCTCATAGTGGAACAACCAAAGGGTGAAAAGGAGATTCTAACACTTGATTGCATCGTCAAAGGAGACTATTACTATGACTTCAAGTGCCACTAGAGAACAATTTTTTTTTTTCAATAGTTCTCCAAAAGGCTTGAATGATGCAGAACATCAGGTCTGCAAGAGCATATAACACTTTGACCCTTGGTTACTGAGCATCAGCACTCGAGGATCCTTCTCCCCAAAAAAAACAGCTCTCTACTCTCTAGTATACCAAAATGGGTGCAAGGAGAGGTTAGCACATCAGATTTAAACATGTGCAAATCCAATTTAGAGACTCAGTGAAGAGCCTAATTGCAATATCATAATGATCAATTTCTGAAGTTAAAAAGACAAGCCTTCTTATAAATAAAACAAAATAATACAATAAATAAACAAAAGTTAAACAAAAGCACTTGTCATTATCGGTGGTAATTGGCATGAACAATCCATCAAGAATTCATGATTCATGAATGGTCCTTCCACCAATCAATATAATGTAGTATAGTCTTAGTCACGAAACCTATTAGCCTTGCTATAAAGCTAACTCCACCAAACCTTATATCATGATTCATGGATTGAACTAATTTATTTGTGTAGCTTGTACTCCTCTGTTTTTAGATGCTTTTTCACTAGTTGTAGCACATATTTCAGGAAGAATATAGAAGTTAGTAAAAAGAGAGTCTATTTTACCAACACACACAACTACTCATTAAACATAAACACATCAAATGCCATAACCAAGCACCCAACCCTCTCCAATTATTTCTTATGATTTGTACTGCAACTTTATTTCATTTTAGAAAAAAATTAATTATTCAGGAAGTTTATCACAACCTTCTCTGATGACTGAATCCCACTTTACTCCAGCGTAACATTACGAAATCAATTCAACTCTATCATAAGTAATCGCCAACTCGCTAACATGAACCATCATTAAGAACCTAATCAAAGCCTAAATCAGATCAATATTCATTTTGAATCCCTCTTTACTCCAACGTAACATTACGAAATCAATTCAACTCAATTAACAACATAAACCACCATAAAGAAGCTACCTCATTACCCCCAAATTAGATCATACTCAATCTAATAACAAAACCTACCAAACTAAAAACTACAACAACATAATAAAATGAAACAATTAAAGAACAAAAAGAAAAAGAAGCTCACCCAGCAAGGGAAGTGAGGAGAAATGAAGCAATTACACAACAACCAGTGACAGTAGAGGCGGTTACAGCGGCGAAATCAAAGAAATAAAAGAGGCTCATTCTGGAAACCCTAGTTCCGACTAAAAGGGTAAAAAATAATCCAAGTGTTACGTAATATAAACATTGCAAACAAGCAATTTGAGCGATGATTAGGCATGGGTTCCACACTACCGCTCCATAGAACATGGCTCTATTTTCTCTCTCCTGCTAATTTCGATGAGATTCGCCGGAATTTTGATTCCGACTATGGGTTGAAAGAGGTTGAAATTAATTAGGGTTATGTAAACCCATGAAATTGAAATGATGATGAATTAATGTGAAGAAATGGTAAATTTTTGTGTAAGAAAAGAATAATTTGATGATGTTGGAGTGATCTGGAATCTCTAGTCAATTAAATTGGTTTAATTGTTGTTAATATTAGAATGAATAGAGATTGCTAAGGAGTTGGTCAATGATACTCGAGCATGTATCTTCATAATATCAGCCAATTTCATTTGAGAATTTTAGTTGAATTTGAGGATTTTTTTTTTTTGAGAGATTTTTGGAGTTAAAAAAATGAGTTGAAGAGAGAAGAAAAAATGACCTTTGATTCCTGTTCATATTTGCAGGCTTTGATTCCTCCATTTTTACAGCAGATGTACTCATGAAATTCCTACCTAAACCCTGAAAAAAAATAAAAAAATTTCTAAAAAAAAATTCAAAACTAAACGTAAAGAAACATGATAAAACAGCAAAAAGGAAATAAAATTAGTGAAAAAACAAAAACACACTACAATTTCAACTCAAGAACAAGAGTAGATCTCTTCGATTTCTCCGCCGACAATGTGACAGATTTTCAGATCAGTACCCCCAAAAAAATCGAAAATTGGAAACCCTAGAATTCGATAAACAGAAAAAAGAAGAAGAAAAAAAAAGATAAAAACTTGATATCAAAATCTCTTATCTTCTTAGAGATGGAGTTGAAGAAACCTTTTTTTTGGATTCTCTTTTTTTTTAACCTGTTTCACTTTCTCTCTCCTCAGTCTCTATCTCTTCAATAAGCGTCCGTTGCTCCGGTGGATTGAGAGGGAGAAGGGAGGAGCAGATCTGAAGAGGAGAGAGAGGAAGGATTAGGGTTGAGTAAGGAGAGGGAGGAGTGAGGAGAGAGAGGAGTGAGAAGAGGCGAACTTCATTTTGTCTCTTTTTTGTCATCAGCGACCGTTTAACACAGTCGCTTAAATTGAAAAAATCTAAAAAATTTAAAATAATAAAATCAACGATTGTTTAGAACGGTGGTTGATAAACAATGACGGTTTATCCGTCGCTGTCCACTTTAGAAGCAGTCGGTGGGCAACGACGGTTTTAAACAGTCGCTGACTGCAAGAATAACGACCGTTATTCAAACCGTCGTAGTGAAGCAGTCGTTGTTTTGGTCTTTTCTTGTAGTGCTTCCTATAACCCATCTCCTCCATGAGGATATTGTTGATGTGGCTTCTTCTAGACTTGTTTCCTAAACTTCTATGGTTATTTGATTAATAATATGGGTCTCTCCCTAGTCCCTCCTTTTGCATTAAAAAAATCACCTTCAACCACATTGACCACCATAGCTGCCTCATTGTCGGCCTTCATATTGTAGACACTAAAAGTTTATTAGTGTTCTATATTAAAATAGGTTAATTATTATTGATCTAAAGTAAATATAACTAGCCCATTATAAATAATTTAGCCAACTTAAATAAGATATACAAATTAAACAAATAAAATTTGGATTATAACATACTTGGGTCATTCGATATCACTAGTCCAAATACGATGGTCAAATGTGAAAGGTATAAAAAAACTTCCAAGTCATAAGCGGGCCCAAGCCCATAAAATACAAAGTCCATGAAGGAATCTTTGTATGCACATAATCGTGTCTCTTCTTTTAACACCCAATTATGAAATATACCATCGTCCTAATTGGTCTGGTCCAAAGAAAGAGCAATCCTATAAGCTAAGCCCAAAATCGTTTTAAGACCATAAAGTCTATTTATTATTCCAAGCAATCCTCCATTTATTTATGGATGCAACCAAGTGTTTTTCACACATACCAAGGGCGTGTTCGGCACAAGTTTTTGAGGTAACTTTTAGTGTTTTGAATCAGTCAAAACACTACTTAAGCAATATATGAGTGTTTGGTTAGGTAGTGGTATTAGTAGCTTTTAGTGGTAGAAGTAGTGTTTAAGTAGTGGTTGTCATAAGCTAAAATTTGTAGCTTTTGAGGTAGTGTTTAGTGGTGTATAAATTTTATATTTAAATTTTTCTTTGAATGTTTGACTATTTATCTGTAAACAGCTACCTTGACAGGTTCTATAACCGAACATTAATATTTTATACTTCTATTTTGACAGCTAACAGCTACACAACAACCACTAACAACTACTCTTATAGCTAAAAGCTACAACAACAGACACTGTTGCCGAAACCCCCCCAAGGCAGAGGAGAAATGGGGTTGAAAGTTACATAAGCTCATCCAATTAACAACGGTAATTCATGACGAAAAAAATTAACAAAGCTAATTACCCTACCCAGCCTAGCCAGCCGAACCACCACCAATCTTATCCATCCCACCTAGTCACACCATCACTCAAACTGAGTCAGTCGTTCAATTACCGCCATCCTTGCCTAGTCGCTCGCATTACCTCCGTCTAGCCTGCCGCATCACCACCACAAATTGACCATGAAACCCACCCTATAAACCCACCTCACCCAATTAAAAACCACTATAACCCTAGGGAGGAGGAAAAGAGAGAAGGGAGGGTGGGGGAGACAGGGAGGCGAAGACGATGGTGGTGGTGGTGGTGGCGGTGGTCGGAATTAGTGTTGGCACTTGGCAGGGGGTGTGAGGGGGTGATGAAAGAGTAAAAATAGAGGGGGTGGGTTATTAGTTGTCATGGTTAGTTGATTAAATAAGGGTAGAATGGTAAATATGTGCTGAAACTTAACAAAAGTAGGTTGGTTGCATTTATTGTGACATTATTGTGACATTTTCCATAAAGGAAAGTGTTGCATCTATAAAAAAAAGAAATGGAGGAATTATATACCATATTCATTTCCACATGTGGTGTTCGTTGGTTTTCCCCTCTATTTCGAATAGGAAGAACGAAAAGAATCGGACGGAATATATGTTTTTTTCAAATGCAAAAGAGTTACGACTTGCCGAAAAATTGTTCTTGGATAGGCTTAACAAATGATAGGGTTATGACTTACAAGTCGACTGCCAACTGTCAAGCAAATGGCACTTTGGTATGTGCATACCTTTATTTATGACAGATAGTGTTTTCAAGGTATGATTTCCGTTTTTAAATCATATGAGGAAGAAATTCCAACCAAAAAAAGACACAATTTAAAATGATAGAGTTATTGTTTTTATAAGGTAAGGAAAAGGTTTTTAGGTGGCCCTCCTCACGAGGGAAACACCTAAAACATCATTTACAAGAATGGAATTGAAAGCAGAATTAGAAAAATTTACAATTGAGTAATCCGAAGTAACTAAGTGACCAACGTTGGCTATCCGGTCCGCTACTTTATTTGCTTCCCTGTAGATATGCTTGAGTTTCCAATTATCAAAACGAGCTAGTAAAACATTAATATCCTGAATGATGTTAGCAATTTGCCAAGGGGGAGACCAAATTCCGAGAACGACATTGACCACAAGCAGATATTCTTTAGACCTTCATTGATAGCAATTTGCAGGCCGTTTAGGAGTCCGATAGCCTCGGCAACAAAAACCGAGGCAGTTCCAAGGTTGAAGGCTTGCACTTGGAGGACTTCACCTTGATGATCTCGAATGATTGCACCAACAGCTGGAGAGGAGGAGAAAATTGAGCCATCAATGTTAAGTTTGTGAAAGGAATGGGCAGGTGGAGCCCGAGAGACTAGCGTGGAAGTGCTTGGTGAGTAGTTAAAATGAGTCTGCCGAGGATGAGAAAGGGGTGTACCTGCGAGGAGACAATGATCCAGCAACGTTCTTTGAGTCCAATCCTGATGATAGAAATGAGCTTTTGAAAAACCCTTAGTGCATTGAAAGTTGCATTGTTAAAAATAATGTCATTCCTTTCTTTCCATAATGCCCAAAGCGAGAAAATAACTTTAATAATATGCTCCTTATTCGGCTTGTTTTTTAGGAGATCATTAAGTAGACATTGTGGATTGAAAGTACAAAGAAGCCAACTCCTAACCTAAGGAAGGTTCCAAAGAAGTTTAGATTTTGAGCAATTGCCAAAGAGATGGTCAATAGTCTCATCCTGAAGAGCACAAAGGCCACAAGTGGAAAAGAGAATAATTTTCCTTTGGTGGAGGGTGTGACGCACTCCAAGACTATTATGACAAATTTGCCATAGGAAAATTTGAAGTTTTGGGGAATATTGAGTTTCCAGATCCAAACAAAAGCCTATTTTTCCAGACAAGTGTCCAGATTGTGGGCAAGCCAAGTAGTAGATTTGACTAAAAAAAGTCCAATACCCGTAGGGCCCCAAATGGGGTCATCTTGAACCGAGGATAAAGGAAGTGGGATTCCTTTTATTAAGTTCACTATATGCTCAGGCACAAGAGGTGTGAGTTTATCAATATCCCATGTCTTGGCAGGACGAATGTAACTGGCGACGCGGAGGTCTGCATCTACTTGAGAGTGGGGAACATTGAGTATTGTGATAAGATTTATATGGGAGAGCCAATTATCGTACCAAAAACTAACGGACTTTCCATCACTTATTTTCCAGCGGATCCCTTTTCTTAAAATATGACGTTGCTTTGAAATGTTTTTCCAAATAGGGGAGGCTTTAATGTTTGTTTTGCAGTTAAAAAACTACGGTTGGAGAGATACTTTTTTCTAATAAGTTGAACCCATAAGTTCTCGTGGTCTATTAATATTTTCCAAACAAGTTTTGCTAAAGAAGCTTTATTTAAAGGCAAAGTTTTTCTGAGCCCAAGGCCCCCATATGCTTTTGGTCAGCACACTTTGTCCCAAGCAATTAAAGGAATATCATTTTTATCTTTGTGCTGGCTCCAGAAGAAATTGCGATGCAATTTGTCAAGGGAGCTTGCTATATCAGTAGGGAGTAAAGAGGAAGCGCCTCTAGGTTGCTTTGAATTATAGTGAGTCTTACTGCTTTGGATAGAAATCCAGATCCCCACTAGTTAATCTGTTGTTCCGTTTTTTGGATGACATTTTTGAAATCATTTTAGTAGGAAAATAAGAGGAGAAGTAAACTCCCAGATACCGTCCTAGATTAGAGGTAGGTAGCATATTGAAATGAGAGGCTAACAACGTTTTCCGTGCATTGTTGATTTATTTTGGGAAATAATTGCGGATTTTTGAAAATTGACTAGTTGGCCTAATTGAGCGCAAAAGTTGTCTATTAATTGTTTTAGATTTTGGCAAGCTGTGGAGGTGGCTTTACAAAGAAGGATACTATCATAAGTAAACATAAGACACAAAATGTTAGGGGAGCGAGGTTGGATCTTAAACCCAATGCCGATTTAGTATCTTGACTAACGAGCGAGCTTCCTAATGAAAACTTATATGCATAGAATAAACAAATATGGAGATAGAGGATCACGCTGATGCAAACCTCTAGAAGGTTTAAACCAAGGAGAAGTTTGGCCATTTATCTTGAGCGAGTATGACACATTGGTGACACACTCTCGAATCCTGTCTATCCACTGAGGGGGAAACCCAAGAGAAATTAGACATTGCCAAAGGAAGTCCCACTAAATACGGTCGTAAGCTTTTTTCATGTCTAATTTAAGAGCACACCATCCTGTTTATTATGAGATTTTTGAAAGACATTTAGAATTTCTTGAACTATAAGGATATTATCGTGGATAGAACGATATTGAGTGAAAGCATTTTGGAGGGGAGAAATTTCTCGTTTTAAGATGGGGGATAAACGTTGAACCATAATTTTGGAAATGGCCTTATAAATGGTATTGATTAAACTAATAGGGCGGAAATGATTTGGCGTTTCGAATGGTCAATCTTTGGAATAAGAGTTATGATTGTGTGATTTAGAGAAGGGGGAAGTTTGCCATGATGAAATAAGCTTTGAATGGCCAAACATAAATCATTTTCTAAATAGGTGAATAAGCCTGAAAAAATTTGCTACCAAAGCCATCTGAACCAGGGGCTTTGTACGCGTTAATATCAAGAAAACCTTCCCTTATTTCTTGTTTTGTTACTGGAGATAACAACGTTATTTTCTCCGTATTAGTAACAATTGGGGGTGATGAAATATAAACTAATTTTTCTATTAGCATCAATTGAAGAAATAAATCGGTGTTTGAAAAAGTTGATAAGGATTTGAGAGATGTAAGTATAAGAATCTTCCCATTGATTGAGGACGTTTCTGAGGCGATAAATAGTGGCAGAGGCCACTCTTTTTTCATTTGATTATGGAAATAGCGAGAGTATTCCGATCCTCTTGAACTAACCATTTTTTCCTGCTTTCGTCCCCCCAATGGCGTTGGCCACAGAGGAGAAGTTTCTCACGTTGTTTAATTAATCTTTCAATGTGATTGGAGTGGATAGGGTTAAAAGGTTGTTGTCATAATAGCGATTGAAGATCATGAATGTTTTTCTCATTATCCATTAGTTTATTTGTGTATGTCGGTATCTTTTTTTTTTTCCAAACTTTCAAATCAGTTTTGATTCGAGTAAGACGTTGTTGTACTCGAAAGAAACATGACCCAGTTATGGAGAGATTACAGTGTTTCTTAACAATTGAATGTGTTTCTTGTTCCAAAGCCCATAAGTTTTGGAACCGGGATAATGTGGGGGTTGCTCTGGGCCGGTCATTGGATGATTAAAAAATTAGTGCATGATCTGAGACTGTAAAATTTCCATATGATAAGGTGCCTTTTGGAAAGTCATTTCTAAATGATTGATGAGAGATAACTCGATCAATACGTTCATAAATCGTTTGACTCAGCAAATTGCTTTTCCAAGAATATGCATTTTGAAGGCAAGGAATACCAATTGCACTTGTATGGGCCATGAGAAGCGGAAGAAGTTTTAATTGATGAGGGAGAAGGGGGCAACCCCCAACCTTATCATGGCACGACAACATTTCGTTAGAATCTCCAAGAGGGAGCTATGGAAGGGCGTTTCCTTTAAGAATATTTGTTAATTGTGTCCAAAAGGCATATTTTTCATGTTCTTGCGCAGGCAATATGCTCCTATCATGGAATAGTCCTTATTGGTAGGTTTGAAAGTTATTTGCAATTGAGCACAACGATTCGTAGTAGTATGGTTTTTGACAATAATTTTTGCGTTATTCCAACAAATCCATTGACCATCATAATGATTAATAGGGTCAATGATAATCTTATTCTCAAAATGCAAGGCGTTAAGAATTTTTGTGCTACTACAAGAATTAGTAAGTGTTTCTAAAATAAAAATAAGGGCCAATTGGAATTTATTTTTTAAGTATACTAATTCTGCTAGGGCATGGGGTTTTTTTCCCCCTTGAATATTCCATGCTATAATCTTCATTCAATAACAATAATATGAACAAGAATCTTCCTTTTAAGAAGGACTTTAAAATGAAATCCAAGTTTTCACAAACAGGCTAAGGTTTGCGACGCATGTGCGAAGAAGGCTTAGAAAAACAAGGGGCCCAATACCATTTTGAAGGAATGCTGGTTAGTTGGAAAATGACCATCCCACCAGTGAAACACACAAATTACAGTCCATGAAAAAAGAAGAGGACTTGCCATTTGCAAAGGAGTGAAGTGCCTGATACAAAGATAAACATCTGGTTTGCACTCAAAAAGGCCGACATTCTATAAAGTTCTCCCAAAGCTGGAGGCTAGAAGAGTACCTGCAACCATGCAACAAATCATTAGGGGTGTCTCTTTAGCGAGTGATGAGACACTCGATTCCATTTGGTTCAGGCACTTCACTTCTTTGCAAATGGCAAGTCCTCTTCTTTGTAATGAGAAACAAGGTGCAATACTCCAAATTAATAATACAGTTGGTAATTCCTAGCTGGTGCGTATGGATCCTAAAATAACCATTTGGGATAATTGGATTTTTCCTGCAATAGAGAAACAAAGTGTTAGGGGGTGTTTAAACCCCCCTATTCTATAGTGAGTGATACAACACTCGAGTACATTGGGTCTCGAAAACCCGATCTATAAAAAGAGTCATTAGAACATAGACAAAAGAATAGTACAATCTTGAATTAGAAGAAATATAGCTCAAATTCATGGGAATTTCCGGAATCACTCCTCGTCTTGCGAACTTATCCCTGTAGTAGAGTAGCAAACAGTTAGGGGGTGTAAAGACACCCCTGTCCATCAACGAGTGACAAGGCACCCGGTTCCGTAGGGCTATAAAAATCGGATCCCACTAGTACAAAAAAATCAAATGCTCCGGTTACAAACCGTACAAATGCTCCATATTTGACCCGTAGCAGACGACATACGAGCATTTGAGCATATATCAAATGCTCCGGTTGAAAGTCGGAGCATTTAGTTTGTCAAATGCTCCGGTTCTCTAAAAAATCGGAGCATTTAATATGCCATAGGAAAATTTGAAGTTTTGGGGAATATTGAGTTTCCAGATCCAAACAAAAGCCTATTTTTCCAGACAAGTGTCCAGATTGTGGGCAAGCCAAGTAGTAGATTTGACTAAAAAAAGTCCAATACCCGTAGGGCCCCAAATGGGGTCATCTTGAACCGAGGATAAAGGAAGTGGGATTCCTTTTATTAAGTTCACTATATGCTCAGGCACAAGAGGTGTGAGTTTATCAATATCCCATGTCTTGTCAGGACGAATGTAACTGGCGACGCGGAGGTCTGCATCTACTTGAGAGTGGGGAACATTGAGTATTGTGATAAGATTTGTATGGGAGAGCCAATTATCGTACCAAAAACTAACGGACTTTCCATCACTTATTTTCCAACGGATCCCTTTTCTTAAAATATGACGTTGCTTTGAAATGTTTTTCCAAATAGGGGAGGCTTTAATGTTTGTTTTGCAGTTAAAAAACTATGGTTGGAGAGATACTTTTTTCTAATAAGTTGAATCCATAAGTTCTCGTGGTCTATTAATATTTTCCAAACAAGTTTTGCTAAAGAAGCTTTATTTAAAGGCGAAGTTTTTCTGAGCCCAAGGCCCCCATATGCTTTTGGTCGGCACACTTTGTCCCAAGCAATTAAAGGAATATCATTTTTATCTTTGTGCTGGCTCCAGAAGAAATTGCGATGCAATTTGTCAAGGGAGCTTGCTATATCAGTAGGGAGTAAAGAGGAAGCGCCTCTAGGTTGCTTTGAATTATAGTGAGTCTTACTGCTTTGGATAGAAATCCAGATCCCCACTAGTTAATCTGTTGTTTCGTTTTTTGGATGACATTTTTGAAATCATTTTAGTAGGAAAATAAGAGGAGAAGTAAACTCCCAGATACCGTCCTAGATTAGAGGTAGGTAGCATATTGAAATGAGAGGCTAACAACGTTTTCCGTGCATTGTTGATTTATTTTGGGAAATATATGCGGATTTTTGAAAATTGACTAGTTGGCCTAATTGAGCGCAAAAGTTGTCTATTAATTGTTTTAGATTTTGGCAAGCTGTGGAGGTGGCTTTACAAAGAAGGATACTATCATAAGTAAACATAAGACACAAAATGTTAGGGGAGCGAGGTTGGATCTTAAACCCAATGCCAGATTTAGTATCTTGACTAACAGAAGCGAGCTTCCTAATGAAAACTTATATGCATAGAATAAACAAATATGGAGATAGAGGATCGCGCTGATGCAAACCTCTAGAAGGTTTAAACCAAGGAGAAGTTTGGCCATTTATCTTGAGCGAGTATGACACATTGGTGACACACTCTCGAATCCTATCTATCCACTGAGGGGGAAACCCAAGAGAAATTAGACATTGCCAAAGGAAGTCCCACTAAATACGGTCGTAAGCTTTTTTCATGTCTAATTTAAGAGCACACCATCCTGTTTATTATGAGATTTTTGAAAGACATTTAGAATTTCTTGAACTATAAGGATATTATCGTGGATAGAACGATATTGAGTGAAAGCATTTTGGAGGGGAGAAATTTCTCGTTTTAAGATGGGGGATAAACGTTGAACCATAATTTTGGAAATGGCCTTATAAATGGTATTGATTAAACTAATAGGGCGGAAATGATTTGGCGTTTCGAATGGTCAATCTTTGGAATAAGAGTTATGATTGTGTGATTTAGAGAAGGGGGAAGTTTGCCATGATGAAATAAGCTTTGAATGGCCAGACATAAATCATTTTCTAAAATAGGTGAATAAGCCTGAAAAAATTTGCTACCAAAGCCATCTGAACCAGGGGCTTTGTACGCGTTAATATCAAGAAAAGCTTCCCTTATTTCTTGTTTTGTTACTGGAGATAACAACGTTATTTTCTCCGTATTAGTAACAATTGGGGGTGATGAAATATAAACTAATTTTTCTATTAGCATCAATTGAAGAAATAAATCGGTGTTTGAAAAAGTTGATAAGGATTTGAGAGATGTAAGTATAAGAATCTTCCCATTGATTGAGGACGTTTCTGAGGCGATAAATAGTGGCAGAGGCAACTCTTTTTTTCATTTGATTATGGAAATAGCGAGAGTTCCGATCCTCTTGAACTAACCATTTTTTCATGCTTTCGTCCCCCCAATGGCGTTGGCCACAGAGGAGAAGTTTCTCACGTTGTTTAATTAATCTTTCAATGTGATTGGAGTGGATAGGGTTAAAAGGTTGTTGTCATAATAGCGATTGAAGATCATGAATGTTTTTCTCATTATCCATTAGTTTATTTGTGTATGTCGGTATCTTTTTTTTTTCCAAACTTTCAAATCAGTTTTGATTCGAGTAAGACGTTGTTGTACTCGAAAGAAACATGACCCAGTTATGGAGAGATTACAGTGTTTCTTAACAATTGAATGTGTTTCTTGTTCCAAAGCCCATAAGTTTTGGAACCGGGATAATGTGGGGGTTGCTCTGGGCCGGTCATTGGATGATTAAAAAATTGGTGCATGATCTGAGACTGTAAAATTTCCATATGATAAGGTGCCTTTTGGAAAGTCATTTCTAAATGATTGATGAGAGATAACTCGATCAATACGTTCATAAATTGTTTGACTCAGTAAATTGCTTTTCCAAGAATATGCATTTTGAAGGCAAGGAATACCAATTGCACTTGTATGGGCCATGAGAAGGGGAAGTCGTTTTAATTGATGAGGGAGAAGGGGGCAACCCCCAACCTTATCATGGCATGACAACATTTCGTTAGAATCTCCAAGAGGGAGCTATGGAAGGGCGTTTCCTTTAAGAATATTTGTTAATTGTGTCCAAAAGGCATATTTTTCATGTTCTTGCGCAGGCAATATGCTCCTATCATGGAATAGTCCTTATTGGTAGGTTTGAAAGTTATTTGCAATTGAGCACAACGATTCGTAGTAGTATGGTTTTTGACAATAATTTTTGCGTTATTCCAACAAATCCATTGACCACCATAATGATTAATAGGGTCAATGATAATCTTATTCTCAAAATGCAAGGCGTTAAGAATTTTTGTGCTACTACAAGAATTAGTAAGTGTTTCTAAAATAAAAATAAGGTCCAATTGGAATTTATTTTTTAAGTATACTAATTCTGCTAGGGCATGGGGTTTTTTTTCCCCCTTGAATATTCCATGCTATAATCTTCATTCAATAACAATAATATGAACAAGAATCTTCCTTTAAGAAGGACTTTAAAATGAAATCCAAGTTTTCACAAACAGGCTAAGGTTTGAGACGCATGTGCGAAGAAGGCTTAGAAAAACAAGGGGCCCAATACCATTTTGAAGGAATGCTGGTTAGTTGGAAAATGACCATCCCACCAGTGAAACACACAAATTAGAGTCCATGAAAAAAGAAGAGGACTTGCCATTTGCAAAGGAGTGAAGTGCCTGATACAAAGATAAACAACTGGTTTGCACTCAAAAAAGGCCGACATTATATAAAGTTCTCCGAAAGCTGGAGGCTAGAAGAGTACCTGCAACCATGCAACAAATCATTAGGGGTGCAAAAACACCCCTGTTCTTTAGCGAGTGATGAGACACTCGATTCCATTTGGTTCAGGCACTTCACTTCTTTGCAAATGGCAAGTCCTCTTCTTTGTAATGAGAAACAAGGTGCAATACTCCAAATTAATAATATAGTTGGTAATTCCTAGCTGGTGCGTATGGATCCTAAAATAACCATTTGGGATAATTGGATTTTTCCTGCAATAGAGAAACAAAGCGTTAGGGGGTGTTTAAACCCCCTATTCTATAGTGAGTGATACAACACTCGAGTACATTGGGTCTCGAAAACCCGATCTATAAAAAGAGTCATTAGAGCATAGACAAAAGAATAGTACAATCTTGAATTAGAAGAAATATAGCTCAAATTCATGGGAATTTCCGGAATCACTCCTCGTCTTGCGAACTTATCCCTGTAGTAGAGTAGCAAACAGTTAGGGGGTGTAAAGACACCCCTGTCCATCAACGAGTGACAAGGCACCCGGTTCCGTAGGGCTATAAAAATCGGATCCCACTAGTACAAAAAAAATCAAATGCTCCGGTTACAAACCATACAAATGCTCCGTATTTGACCCGTAGCAGACGCCATACGAGCATTTGAGCATATATCAAATGCTCCGGTTGAAAATCGGAGCGTTTAGTTTGTCTAATGCTCCGGTTCTCTAAAACCGGAGCATTTATTAATTTTGTATGCTCAAAATGGGTCAAATGCTTCGGTTGTTTGGAAAAAACCGGAGCAATTGTGAACTAAATGCTCCGGTTTTTCCAAACAACCGAAGCATTTGCTAATTTTTTTTTTAATAAAAAAATCGCTGCTGTTGTGTTGTACATTGTATTGTTGTACAACACAACAGACGCATACATCATCAAGCAGCTTGGCATTTCCCAAATGCTTCACTGCATCCTATTGTGACCAAGAAGCATATTGATATAATTCAATTCAAGCATTTGGGAAATTGATATAACATAAGCATGGACACATTAGTAAAATATTAGGTAAATTTCATTCGAGACTAAAAAATTTAACAAAAGTCAAATGCCTCATAATTGTCGAAATCAATGAAGGTTTAACAAGCAATTCTAATAACCCTAATCCATATAAAAGCTTACATAGTCCAATCAAATCAAAAAGTATCAGGGTTCCATACAAATGAACTACTATTACATTAAACTAGAAATGCAATGAACAATAACACTGTTCAATTTGGTGTCTAAACGAGCAGCCAAATAAGTAGGATATCCACTGTCAGCAAGCATCTCCACCTATCCAGAGTGCATTTAGAATAGAATTTACAAACTACCTTCGGAGTTTTAACGAGATATATCAATATGAACAGATATATCAATATGGGACAAAGGCAAAGAACTAAAGTACGAATTGCGAGGAATCTCACAAACAACTCACAATTAAGTTAATTTTAAATTACTAATCGATTGAATAATTATAATTACAACTTTAGAACATAGGACATACACATAGACCTTTAAACCGAAAATCTACAAAGCCCAAAACAAATTGAAAAGACCAACATAACGGAACATAAGTTATGCCAATGTACCCATCAATCAAGAGTCACTTAATATACGATATCCTCAATTGGATCGGAGATTATAAAAGAATAAAATTTCTAGTAAAAAAGTTATATAATAGACTATGCGGCTATAAGTTCTACAATATTATAAGTTCATAGAGCACTTAGTCAAAGTCAGCAGAGTGGAGCAAGCAAGCTACATATTCTGATGTGTAACAAGATCTTTCACTGTTCTTGGCATGTCTATAACGAGACAAAGACGCTATAATAGAAGATTACCTCCATACTAAGACCCGGATCATGTTAGCTTCATTTTACATCTTTCACTTCGGCTTCAACATCAACAACGGATGTACGTCGAAGCATTCTTTCCCGCAAATAGAAGATAACTTGTCATCTATTCATGGTAGAAAGAAGTAATAAAATGAGTTTGTTCTCGGGGAGAATTGTTGGAGGCGAGAGAGAAGTAATAACATGAGTAGTTGAAGAAACTATAAGGATTCCAAAGAAGAATACCTACCCAATTATAATTTAAAAGACCAATCTCAAATCTAATTATCATGCTCTTACCCACACATTTAACATTGTATTTTGAAAACTTGCCATCTAAACCTGTGCCATCCAAGTAAACTTGATACACAAGTCACTAATGTCAGTTTGTCTAAGCAATGGATGCCTGGATCGACTCTACTTCAGCAGCAGCATCAGAGGAGCAGCAATAACCACTGCATCAACTCGGCGATGGCAAAGACCGCCTTGCAAAGATTACTTCTCGGCAGGCAAGACACAAAGACCACCGCAAATGAGCAAAGGATGGCAAAAAATGAGCAACGATTAAAAAGTAATTAAAATATTCAAATTTGATGGATTAGGAAGACTACAGCCACACTTGTACAAACCTTGCATTTGATATTCTCAACATTCTTCTGGCGTAAAATTGCATTCCTCAAGATGCCATTCTTGATTAAATTTGCGATTGCAGATGCATACTTTGGAGTTTTTGATAAAGATCTCACAACTGAATATCCTGCGTGGTAAAGCCAAAGAAGATGGAAGCTACATCACTTAAGAGCATAAGAACTACATATATATTAGTTACTTTTCAGATCATATGAGAATACCATATCTTTATGTATGATATGACAAAGACAACTTGTATCTTGCCGAGGCTTGGATGCACCATGCTAGCAGCAGCACCAAATGCAAGGTTTCTTTGCACTGTATTTGGTAAGGATCCACCAACAGGGTGACAACATCAATGACAGTTAACGACTCAATGAAGGCAGTGGAGGACATATCTGAAAACATCATGGGTTAACTGTAACGGACTAGCTGCCCTTGCTTTTGCTGCACGTTTCCATTCCTTCCAAGGCCGCTTAGAAGTCCACTCCATGAATACATACCTTCTTTTAGGCTAATTAAACATCTCTCAGTGGACTAGTATTACTATTTTGTGTAGTTCTTCACCATAGTGAGCAGTAGACTTCGTAGCAATGAGGGGGATGTAAATAAAGCTTGAGCATTTATATAAAAAAGCGACATATATATCTACCATGCGGATGAGGATGCCCTCAATTTTCTCATTGCTCATAAATACTTTAAGTACTTGAATGTTATTACCGTTTATTACTCCTAGCCTCCTAGTACGTTATACATAGTTACGTACTGGTAAAGTGTCAAGTGTAAAGTAGCTAGTATGTTAATATAATAAGCACAAATCTTAGATTAATGGAGTAAAGTAGTACTTGTATCTAATTACATGAAGGTTGCATATTAGTTACAGTCACAGAAAGATGGCACTTGTTTAACAAGAAGCAGCCTGCAGAGTGCAGGCAACAGGACCAGGTAATATTTATAAGCAGAAGATGATTTGTAAATGTAAAAAGAAAAAACAAAGTCGGAGCTATGATAGACACTACACGAGTAGTACACAAGTGAGAGACATAATAAAGAAGCGTGTAAGGGAAGCTAGATAAAGAAAGAAGATATACCTTGGAGAAGCAGGGTAGATGCAAAATCCATAGCTTGATAGTAGTATACTATTATTAGTAGGATTTTTTGATGGGAATAATCCCACCTTTGAGCGATCCTCCCAAAACAGTCCCACCTTTCATAAATTTGGGAATAATCCCACCTTTAGGATGTATCTGTTCAAAATGGACCCTTACCTGTTGGTAACCCGCAAATGCAGGTTTTCTCTTTTCTCCCTCCTTTACTCCTTCTCCTCCACAACTACCACCACCTAGCCACCTCACCCCACTTGAGTCCCCACCCCCACTCCCCCTCCCCTCCACCAGCCCTCACCCCCTCCACCCCACCCCAGCCTGACCCCCCACCCCCACCCCCTCCCCTCCGCCGCACTCTCCCCGCACTCTCCTCTCTCACACCAAGGCGTTTCCCGCCGGAAAAGGCACAAAAATGGTTTGAAAATTTCGAGCCTCCAAACGTCACAAAACCGCACAAAAGTGTGCAAAACCACACAAAATTTGCAACCAAGTGTAAATAAAGACTCCCCTAGCCCAGATCCGAAAGAATCTTCAAGTTTCAAGCCAAAATCGGAGCTCAAAATATTCAAAAATGGAGGTTTGAGGTTAGAGAGAAAGAATTCGAGCTCGGGGAGAGAGAAATCGCGGGGGTAAGAGAGAGAAATCGCGGGGAGGGGGTGGGGGAGAGAGAGAAATCGCGAGGAGGGGGGGGGGTACAGGGAAATCGCCGGAGGGACTGGGAATGGGGGGAAATCGCAGGAGGGTCAATGGGGAAATCGCGGGGGGGGGGGGGAAATCGCGGGGAGGGGTGGGGGTGGGGCTGGGGGAGGGGGGTGGGGAAATCACGATGTCGAGGGGAGGGGTGGGAGTGGGGGTGGGGGCGTTGGGGGGCAGGCGCGGCGGTGGAGGGGCGGGTGGGGAGGGGAGTTTGCGGGGGGAGGGGGTTTACGGGGGAGGGTGGGGACCAGGGTGGGGGTAGGGGTCAGTGGGGTGGGGCTGTAAGGTGGATGAAGCGGGGGGGGGGTGGGCTGGGCAGGGGTGGGGGACCGGGTTTCTTTGTGGGGGTGGGGGTGGGGTGGGGGTGGGGTGGGGGTGGGGACTGCAAGTGGTGGGAGGGTTTTTTTTTAAAAAAATAAAACATAAAAGGTGGGTCATCACCTTTTGAACAGGTGCCCAGTAAAAAGGACCGTTTTTGACAAATGTCCAACAAAGGTGGGATTATGCCCAAATTTATGAAAGGTGGAACTGTTTTGGGAGGATCGCTCAAAGGTGGGATTATTCCCATAAAAAAATCCTTATTAATATATGATATGAGTCGTAACTGGTAACTGGTAAGGTAATTAAATAAGTAATGATTAAGTAGAAGGAAAAGGAAAAAGAAAAATACTGGGATCAGTCTGAGCGAGAGTGGCAGTGGCGAAGAAGTCACAGGAAGAAGCGGACATATGATTGCAATGCATCGTCGCTGGCACTGCTACGAGATACGCACCACACCCCTCACCCAACTCCACTTGCCCACAACCATTCACCACTTGTATAATAAATGAAATTGCAAGCAACACATTCCTACACTAACATAATGTAGGAGCCGCAAAAACTGGTGTGGGAATCAAAGAGAATGATGTTCCATCAACAACTAAGAGTCGACAAAGATCACCCATGGAGAATTTCTGCATCATAGTTCTGCAAGCTGCTAGACGATGTCTTGCAACATCAACACCAATAACAGAACCGGAACCACCAAGGAGATCCAATATCATACAAAGTTTTGTACCTGCCAACAAAAGACAATGAAGAGAGGTTTGGTAATCACACTTACAGATGTGTATTGAACATAAATCCTCCAACACTAACATAGACTAGCATGTGGCGAAAAAAATACCATTTGCTTCTTTGAACGCCCAAAATGAAACAAAGGCTAGTAGTTGATCAAAGCCATTCTAATTTCTAGCATACACTGGAGCGCAAAATAAGATATCCCCTCCGCCCTGGTTCTCTTTTACTGTTATAAATTTTTTATTTTCTTTTCATTTCTGTTTTAATCGCTAAAAGATTTTGTCCAGCAATACTAGGTTATCATTGTCATATTTGTATCTCTAAGAGACCTTAATTGGATTCTAACATGATGCAAATTCATCTAATCTTCATAGACAATGAACTTTGTCCAATGAAAATATATACCTAAAAGTACCTACAATGTTCAATACTCGTACTATAACTAAACAAGTATAATATGTCCGTTCAAAGCAGGAAAAAAAGCATAATATTATTTTTTGTTTTTTTTTCTTTTTGTGGATAATCCATTGCAAAATTCAGCCGTAGATTTGTTCAACACTTCTGGAAAATTCAGATTTTTCGAACAATTAAATAAATCAAGGCATTCAAATCTTGTTGATTGTGTAGATTTAGCTGAAACAACAGAAAAAGGACCACACAATTTCATTTTTTTTGCTTCAATTTCACAAGCAAATAGAAAACCTAAAGTTCGATTAGAAGGTTACCTTAATTCCAAATCAAGCCCTAAAAATTCAGTCTTGCAGAACGAACTTGAAGTAGCTTGGCGAATACAGTAGCAAATCTGAGTGAACATTCGAGATTGTCTTTGTAAAAGAAGAAAGAAGACAGTTCGTCAGTTCGACCAGGAGATTTTTGATACTTGCCCTTCAATCTCTCTCCTCTTTTCCATTTCCTCCTATAATTGAACAATAAACACATCAGAGAAAGAATCGAAAAACAAAGAAATTCATAGAGAATAAAGAGATTCGAGAAATTACCAAAAATATTCGAGAAAGCCCTAAAATCCAAAAACTTTGAGATCCAGAAATATTAGTAGAAAAGAAACAAAAAACCCTAAATTTCGACAACTAAGAAAGCATGAAAAACGGGAGATGCAGAGATCTATTCGGGGGAAGGCGAAGGCGAAGGACGCAAACAACAACCAATATACTCAAGCAAATAACCCTAAGCTGGCGAAGCACAGCAATATACAACGAAAATTAGCAGGAAAAAAAAAATTAGAGCGCAAAAAGCATCGAAAGCAAGCCAGCGAACTAAACTACAAGAGAATAGAAAACTTACAATGATTTTAACACAAATTAAGCGAAGGATGATGGAGGGAGGGACGTCGGAGGGGTACAGTGGGAGGTTTCAACTTTCAATTGAGCGGGATACTTGGGAGGGAGGGCAGGACTGATGAGGAGGTCGAAATAAAATTTAATAATACGTATACTGCTAGGTTTAATGTCGTGAATTGAGAGATGGTCCACCGTCCAAATGCTCGGGTCAAATGCTCCGGTTGACTAATCAACCCAAGCATTTGTGAATTTTTATATTTAAATTTTCACAAATGCTCGGGTTGATTAGTTAACCGGAGCATTTAATAAGTAGCAAAAGCAATTTTTTCCACTAGTGTCCATAAATGAGAAGTTCCATAAATGAGAAGTGAAGGTTTCTTAAGAATTAAAATAGTAGAAAAGTTACCCATTTTTCATAGCAAATGTAAAACTTCCTGTTCAAGAAGAAATTAAAGTGGTAAACAATAGGAGCGTGATACTTCAATGGAACACGTACAAGAGAGGGGGTGAATTGTAATTTGGAACTTTTAGCAAAGTTTCTCGCGGAATTTTAAAGCTATAAAGAAACAGTGATGCGAGAGATAGAGAAATATAAAATTGAGGAAACTTCTTGAACCTTATCAAGAAGGGAAAACGTCAAAAAATATATTATTGCAATAACTCTATTACAATCACTCTTTACAACTTGAGTTCCTCTCGAACTCAAGTTCCACAGTAATCCTCTTTGATTACTGGAACTCTTCTCTCTCTTGCTTCTACTCCGAAGCTTACACTCACTGACATAGCTCTAAGTCTTTACAAGAGTCACTCAACCCTTGATCCCCAAATTACAACTCGATTTGTGAAACACACTAGTATATATATTGAACTTAGATATTTAAGGAACTTAGGAATACTTATTGAATGCAACTGACTTTTTTAGAAAACTCTTAAGATTTGAAATTAGACAATGTGTTTTCAGTTAGTGGTTTGTAATGAGAAAGACTTCTCCTTTTATAGTGAAGTCTTCCTAGTTTAGTTCCACTTATTCCTTAACTAAGTGTGAAGCAGTATCCCACGTTGGAGTATTTTTCCACGTTCACACTACTTGAGGAACAAGCAAGGACTTTTTCAAACACACTAACAGTAAGTGGTTTTAGTGGTTGAGAAATACAAGGAAAGCTTTTAGGAAATTCATTTTTACTTGTTCAGTAATCAGAAAATATTTTTATTTAGAAAATAAAAACTATTTTATTTATTTACAATATTTCCGAAAAACTCTCAGTTAAATATTTTTCAAAACCACTTGTTGCATTAATAAGTTCCATCTAGTTCCCTAAAACTAAGCAATATAAAATACTTACATAAATCCTAAGTAAAGACTCTTGAACTTAGTCTTTATGTCTTCTCTTGAAATCTTCGACTCTGAAGATCCATGTGTCCCAGCTCAAGAACAGTAGACAGTTCCTTGAGGAACTGTGATCAGGAACTTTAATCATAAATCATCATTTTGTGAATTAAATCTTGTTGTTGTGCTTATATTATTTTGCCTTGATTATATGTGCCACGCCATCCATGATTCCAACTCTGGAACTCGCTTAGACAACCAAGTTCCTACTCCGGAACTAAAACACTAATTATCAAAATAATCCAATATGTCAGGAAGTTTGCAAAGCAGTCATCATCCAAAACTAAGGGTCAACAATATTCCCCCTTTTTGGTGATGACAACACAAGCAAACTTTTCACAACAAAAGATATAAACATAATGAATACTTCATGATTTAATTCCAAACAAACAAAAGAAAAAAAAAATAGTTACCAATTTTAATGTCTTACACAGAGAGACCAGATATTATGATCATGGAACAATGGTGTAAACCGCCTTAAGATGTTTCCAATGATTTTCCTCTGTTGGCATTAACAAAAAGAGGGCAGCACATGCATAGAGATTCCAAAACACAGCACCCTACTATCAAAGTGGGGTTAAACAAGTAAATCCAAAACAAAGAACTCATTCCACACAAGATATGAAGCATAAGAAACAACAATTAATTGAAAGAGTCATAAAAATACGTAGCATAGCAAGTTTTGGGAAAGGCTAAATGAAAAACACCCACAATAAAAAGTAATACAAACCAAAAGGGAGAAAAAAAATTTAAATTGTTCCAACAGAAACTAACACAGTGACAAAAGAAAGAGTTTATGGGCTAGAAGAGAAAAGCTAAGAATCATTTGGCTCGGAGGTTTCTTGGACTACTTCAATTGTTAGTTCATCAATCTTCTGTAGGATAGTAGCCTGAGATGAGGAGAAACTGTGAAGTGAAGCTTGCAGTTCCTTGACCAGAGAAACTAGAGACCCCACTTGTTTCTGCAGGAACTCAATCTTATAATCAGTTCCTTCCTGGAGTTCCTTCATCCGAGAAACAATTTCTTGTAGTTCCTTGAGTTGCTCATCCTGCTTTGTTTCATCTGAGGAACCGCTCCCTGAGGAACTGAACTTTTCAGAGTTCCTTTCTTCTTAGGAACAGGAGGAGGACTCGTAGGAACAGGAGTAGTGTTCCTAGGATAAACCAATTGTTCCTCTCTTCCCTTAACATCTAAGATCACATCCGGATCTTCTTCATCACTGATGTCCATGAAAACCGAGGACTGAGAGCTTGGTTTAGGCTTGGAAGCAATTCTAACACTCTTCCTCTTAGAAACATAAACTCTCTTCTTTTCCACCTCTTCTTCCTCTTTATCAGAATCACCTACTTCTTCATCCTTTTATTTTAGAAACTGAACACACTTATCAACCACCTCAAGCTTCAATTTAGTGAGAAACCCTTTTTGTAGAATATGGGTAGAGGAAACCACAAGTTCTTCATAGGAACTAAGGTCAACAGCTTGGTTCCTAAAAATGGCAGTGAGAAGGGAACCATAGCCAACCCTTAACTTTCCGGGAATGCAATGGGCTAAATGTTTTATCATTAAAGCAGGAAAGTTAATAGGAGCATGATTTTCAAGACTGTAAATGAGACAAGTAGGGGTGTAAGTGGACTGCGAAAATTCCAGAGTCCAATCCAGTCCAGTCCAGTCCAAACTTGTCGGACTGGACTGGACTAAAAAATGATTGGACTGGACTCGGACTCAAATTTTCGAGTTCAAATATTTTCGGACTGGATTTGGACTCACCCCTTTAGAGTCCAATAAGTCCAATCCAGTCCAATAAATATTTTAGCATATAATATATATATGTATACATATACATATAATGTATATTTTAAAAAAATTCTTTGACATTTTTGTTAAAATTTGAACTTTTAACATTCACGTCTTAAATTTTTTTACCTGGCGTAAGAACTTTCACTTACCATCCGAAAGTCCAAAGTGAGAATTGAAATTTGAAAAGGCAAAAGTTACTTTGACTCTTTTATCCACTTTTGTATTCTGTAATTTGCATTTTGATAAGACTTTAAAGATGTAAAGATATATGTAACTTACTTTATGAAATTGATGTAATGAGTCAAATTTTTCAAATTTCAATGATTCAATCACAAGAAAACATTGTGAACCTAAATTGGAAAAAAAAATATTATAAAATAATCGGACTGGACTGGACTGGATTTGGACTCAATAAAAAAGTTTCGGACTGGCCTGGACTGGACTCAAAAAAGTTTGGATCGGATTTGGACTCAATTTCTCGAGTCCAAAAAACTTTGGACTGGATTTGGATTTGACAAAGTCCAATCCAGTCCAATCCACTTACACCCCTAGAGACAAGCATCAAAAAGATTGACATCATCTCATTTTTGGGTTCTTGGAATTACACTTCTCCACACAATATTGAATAACAGTTTTTGTAAAGGTGAAAGAAACTTGTGTTTTGTGGTGGATGACTTATCATAATTTCCCCCTATTTTCATCACAATTTGGGCACTCTCAAGATCATTAATCTTCATTTTCATCTTTCCTTTCACATATTCATCAAATCCTTCATCCGGCACACCAAATAAATTTCCTAAATATTCAACATCAAAAGATATGGAAGTTCCATTAAGTTCACTAGTGCAAACCAGATTTTCACTAGAAAAATTTGCACAAAATTCATGCATAGCTAATGGGTAAATTGAAAGTCTTACATGAGTATTAAAAAGACTTACCCACTGTTGAAGATCTAAGATTTCCACCAATTCCTCAAGTTTCTCAGATTTGCACCACCCATAATTGATTGCAAACCCTTGAGTGAGAAGTTTATTTTTAATTTCAATGGCAGAAATTTTCGGACCCTTTGCCTTCACAGCCGGAAAATTCCTCTCGGTTTGCGCACCCCCGCCAGTTTGTGACACGGACCTGTCGGTTTTACGCCCCTTGGTCGCCGATTTCAGAATCGCGGAGGGAGATCTCGGTAAATCCTAGAGTTCCGCCGCTGGGTCGCTCAATTTCCGCATGGATTCTGGTGATTTTTCCGGTGAGCGGGTGTGCTCGGCCGGAGGTGCTGTAGTTTCACCGGCGGTAAGGGCGAGGGGTGGTGGTTCAATTTGGAGTGGTGAGGGATTTTGAGAAGGTGAGGTTTCCATGGGAATTGGAGATGAAGGGTCTCTTTTTCTTTTGTGGGAGGAAATATCTGTGTTGAGGCTTGTGAGAACCATGGTGGTTTTTAGAGAAAAGAAATTTGGAAGGGAGGATACATATTGAGTTTCTTGAGGTTGGAGAAGATGAAGTGGTAGGAGATTTTGTGGGTTATGCATGTAAGGGGAAGAATGAGATAGAGAAGGGTTTCAAAAATTTATCACATAAATTAAATAATGTTGGAACTTAAATGTGGTAAAATAAAAAGAGTAAAAGTGGGTGAGATAAAAAAAGGAGTGATGGAGTGTATTTAGGAGAGAGAATAATAACAAAAATTATCTTCCTTAACCGTGGAAGGAGAAGGAAAACAAATTTGAAGAGAAAAAAAAGAGCACGTGGGATAAAAAAAGAATAAGGGAAGAAAAAAATAAAAAATGAAAAAGAAAGATAACGTGGGAAAAATAAGAAATAGAAAAAGAAAAGATAAAATTATGATGGTGAGAAACAAATATACAGATAAGGAAAAAACTTGCTTAGCCTTGTATAACATATAACTAAAATAAAAAGAAGTTGCTTACCTAGCACAAGTTATGAGTGAAAATGAGTTTCTATAATGGAAAACTTAGAATATGTTTTCACATAATTAATTGTGTTGGAATAACAATGTCATGTATTAAAATCTATCATTTTTACCTTAGGGGGAATCTCATAGGCAGTCATCTCAACTTGATCATTCCAAGTTCAAGTCTCATTTTCTCATGTTTCTCCTTGTTTAAAGGCTTAGTCAAAATGTCAGCAATTTAATTTTCAGTTTCACAAAAATATAATTTGATTAAACCTTTTTCTACATTATCCAAATGATGCCTTATATGGATATGTTTAACTCGAGAATGATGAACTGGATATTTGGAAATACAAATGGCACTAGTATTATCACAATAAATGGGAACACAATCATATATTATGCCAAAATCTCTTAACTGTTGATTTATCCAAAGAAGTTGTGAGCAACATGCAGCAGCAGCTACGTACTCAGCTTCAGCAGTGGATAAAGCAACAGTATTTTGTTTCTTGGAACTCCAAGAAACCATGCAGGAACCCAAAAATTAAACCATACCTGAAATGCTTTTTCTATTTACCAAATCTCCAGCATAATCAGCATCAACAAAGCCCTTTAAATCAAAAGCACCATCTCTAGGATAGAACAAACATAAATCGTTTGTTCCTCTAAGATACCTTAGTATCCTTTTCACAGCAGTCATACGTGACTCCTTTGGATTTGATTGAACCTGGCACATAAACCTACACTAAAAGAAATGTCAGGTCTACTAGCAGTTAGATATAGCAATGATCCAATCATTCCTCTATACTTTGTTTGATTCACACTTTTTCCTTTGGGATCTTCATCTAATCTTATGGCTGTTCCCATAGGAGTGTGATTCACTTTAGCAAATTCAAAGTCATATTTCTTGAGGAGTTCCTTGACATATTTTTGTTGGCAAATCATAATTCCTTTCTCAGTTTGCTTTATCTATAGACCAAGAAAGAAATTAAGTTCCCCCATCATACTCATCTCGAACTCACTGCTCATTAAATCTGCAAATTCCTTGCACAAAACTTCATTAGTAGCACCAAATAATATATCATCATCATAAATTTGTACTACTAAAAGGTCAGTTCCTTTTGATTTCAAAAACAAAGTTTTATCTATTTTTCCTCGTTTGAAATCATTTTGCAAAAGGAATTTTAATAATCTTTCATACCATGATCTAGGAGCTTGTTTGAGCCTATAGAGCTTTATCAAGCTTATGGTCAGGAAGATTTGGATTGATGAATCTAGGAGGTTGTTCCACATAGACGTCTTCCTCTAAATAACCATTTAAGAAAGCACATTTGACGTCCATTTGGTACAACTTGAAACCCATAAAAGAAGCAAAAGCAATTAAGATTCTTATAGCTTCTAATCTAGCAACAGGAGCAAAAGTTTCTTCGAAATCAATACCTTCCTGTTGATTGTAGCCTTTGACAACCAACCTTGCTTTGTTCCTTATGATAGTTTCATGTTCATCGAGCTTGTTCTGGAAAACCGATTTGAGACCTATTACCTTTTAATTCTTTGGCTTGGGTTCCAAATGTCATACCATGTTTCTTTTGATTTCCTTAAGTTCCTCTTGCATGGCAGTATTCCAGTCAGCATCTTGTAATGCTTCAGTGTGGTTCCTTGGCTCGATTATGGATAGGAACGCATGGAAAGCACATAAGTTCCTCAGTTGAGATCTTGTCCGAGTTCCTTTCCGAATGTTGCTGATGATCAGATCCATTGGATGAGAACTTTGATGTTTCCATGGTTTTGGATGGAACTCTGCTGCAGGAACTATTTCTAGCTGAGGTTCGGTCACCTCAGTTCCTTGATCCTCCTGTTCCTGAAGTTCATCCTGCTCATTTGGAACTGCATCAGTTTCTTCTGGTTCCTCTGCCACAAGAACTTCTTCATTTACTCATGCTTCTTGGTTCCTAGGCACATCAACTATGTAGCGTGGCCTTGTTGGAGAGATTTCATCGTCTTCATCTGAAAAACCAGTTGGACCGATTTCAAAATCTTCCTGTTCCTGAACTACATCAACTTTGTCAGTTTCATAAAAAATGATATGCACACTCTCTTCTACACACATAGTGCGTTTGTTATAAACTCTACAAGCTTTACTGTTTAAGGCATATCCTAAGAATGCTGCCTCATCACTTCTTTCATCAAATTTTCCTAAGTTCATTTTTCCATTATTGTGAACAAAACACTTACACCCAAAAATTCTGAAATAAGAAATATTAGGTTTGTTTCCTTTCAAAAGCTCATAAGGAGTCTTATTAATAAGGCTCTAATCATGACTTTATTGATTATATAACAAGCTGTATTAACTGCTTCCGCCCACAAGTTCCTTGGTAAGGAAATGTCAATTAACATGGTTCTAGCCATGTCTTCCAAGGTTCTATTGTTCCATTCAACGACTCCATTTTGTTGTGAAGTTCTAGGAGCGGAAAATTTATGATCCATACCTTGTTCCTTGTAGAAATCATCAAACTTGCTATTGTCAAATTTAGTTCCATGATCCGACCCTAAATGAATTAACTGATGACCACTGGTTCTCTGTATTTTCTTACCAAAAGCAGCTAATTCATCAAAAGTTTCATCTTTGCTTGCTAGAAAAATTATCCAAGTATAACGAGAATAATCATCAACAATGGTTAAGACATACCTTTTTCCACTTCTACTTTGGATTCTCATAGGACCACATAAGTCCATATGAATCAGTTCCAGTGGCTTAGAAGTACTTACCATTTTATTAGGTTTGAAGGAACTTCTCACATGTTTTCCTTTGGCACAAGAATCACAAATTTTATCCTTTACGAACTTGATTGAAGGGAGTCCTCTCACAAGTTCCTTGGATTTTAATTTTTCAAGCAATGATAGACTGGCATGACCAAATCTTTTATGCCCAAGAAGTGAATCATCTTCAATGACACTTAGGCAGGTTAGATTGGCTTTGGAAACTAGGTTGAGATCCACAGTATATGTGTTCCCTTTCCTAGTTCCTTCCAAAATAACCTTCCCACTGTCGTTGTTAATAATTTGACAATTTTGAGAAGTAAAACTTACCGAGTTACCCTGATCACAGAATTGGGAAATACTTAGCAGACTGTGCATTAAACCCTCGACTAAGAACACGTTGTCAATTGAATGGGAACTTGACCTTTCTACTTTTCCAATGGCGATTATTTCACCTTTCTTGTTGTCTCCAAAGGTCACAGTTCCTCCATCATAGGCCTCTAGTGAGAGAAATTTAGATTTATCTCATGTCATGTGTTTGGAACACCCACTGTCGAGATACCACGAGCTGTTCCCCCTCACTAGGACCTGTATGGAAATCAGTGATTAGTTGTAGGAACTCAGGTTTCCTCGAGTTCCTTTTCTTTCACCACATCAATTTTCTTAACCCATATTTTCTTCACGTAATTTTAATTTTTGACATCCTTCTCTTTCTTATTAGTACATTCATTTAGAACATGGTTACCACTTCCACAAAAGGAACATGCTTTAGCACTAGGTAGATCCACATACTTTTTCTTTTTCACATGACTTTTCTTGTAAGAAAAACCTAGACCTTCTGTTCTTTTTGTTTTAGCATCAGTAACCCATTGAGGAGTTATATTAAGGGACTGTTTCTTAGCCTTAGCTATAGCTAGTTCCTTTTCTAACTTCTCATTTTGTTCTTTAGCAGTAGTTAATTCACTGTTTAATTTTTCTAGATCAACATTAAAAATTCCCATACTTATCTCAGTAGATTTTGTAGGATCTAGACTTAAACTAAACATCTTGTATTGACTTAGTTCAACTTTAAGCAGAATGTTTTCACTTTTAACTCTTTCAAAGGACTCACTAAGTGAAGTGTTCCTGTCAAGCAAATCAAAGAACCTACTTTGTACATCTGATCTAGCATTAGTTAAGTAGGCCATATGTTTCTTACTAAGTTCCACAGCCTTATCACTTTGGCTTTTTAATATTCCAACTTTCCTATAGTCATCTAGTGTTTCCAACAATAACTCAATTAGTTTGGTTTTTGATAGAGATTGAAGAGTAGTGGAATTTACCTCATTAGATGGAACTTTATCATCTTCATTTGTTTTTGCCATGAGACAAAGGTTGGTCGTCTCTTCATGAGGTTGTTCCTCTTCATCTTCAGAATCTGTTTCTCCCCACGCATAAATCATGGCCTTCTTGAAGTTAGGTTTGGCAAAGGTTGACTGGTTGTATCTATCTTTGGGTAGTTCCTTGCCTTTGCCTTTTCCTTTTTCATTTTCCCAAAGAGGACAGTCTCTTATTTGATGATCAGTTTCTCCGCACTTGTAGCAGCCATTTTTAGTTTTGGAACTCGTTGGTTTTCTGACTGAGTTCCTTCCTTTCTGGTTTCCGGGCTTGTAGTTCCTGTACAACCTTTTCATTTCCTTACTAGCATGGCAGCTTCTTCTTCATCAGGTTCTGACTCTTCTTCTACTTTAAGAGCTAAGCCTCGATTCTTGGAACACTCCAGCACAGCAGTTCCTAGATGCAATTCGTGAGTCATCAAAGATCCTGTCAATTGTTCAATACTGAACTTGGTAAAGTCCTTGGTTTCAAACAAGGCAGTGACCTTAGTTCTCCAACGTTCATCTTGAGGCATACTCTTGAGGATTTTCCTAACCTGTTCATTAGTGCGAATAATTCTTCCAAGAGAAACTAATCTATTAGTGATGTTAGTAAATCGTGTAAACATATCTTGAATTGTTTCTTTTGGTTGCATTTCAAAACCTTCATATTTTGACATTAAAAGATCAATTTTGGAACGCTTAACCTCATTAGTTCCTTCATGAGTGACTTGAAGGAGATCCCAAATTTGCTTTGCGCTCCTACACCCCATGACCCTATTATGTTCATGAGGTCCAAGACCACAATGCAATATTTTGACAGCCATAGCATTTATTTCATATTTTTCAAAATCTTATGTTGAAAATTCAGTCATTGGTTTAGGAACTACCTCGTTTTCGGCATTAGTTGTTAGCTCGAAGTCACCAACTTCGATAACTCTCCAGACTTGGTAGTTCCCTGCCTTGATAAAAATTTCCATACGATTTTTTCAATACGTATAGAACTTTCCGTTGAACATTGGTGGCCTTGCATGGAGTAACCCTCTTCGAGTTTCTCGTGCGTATCCATCATCTTCAGGAACTTTTCTCAACAGGGTTTTTGTGGTATTCGATTTTTGACTGTCTTAATCAACGGTCTGAATCCCTCGAATGTCTCTCATTGGACTATGAGTTTTAGACAACTTTGAAGTCGCCACCCTATTAATATCTGAATAGGGACAAATTTATTTAATAAATCATTTTAAAATCAATTTTAAGAAATATCATTTAAAACGATAATGACTTCATATGGATAAAGCTTTTTTTTTTGAAAAAATTGGTCTTTCATACCATGAGATAGGGTTCGGGGTTTAGGTTAAGAGGTGCGAACGTCTGGAACTCGTCTCCTCTTCCGTTCTACTGAATAGGCTCTTACTAAATGCGTTATTTTCCATTTTAAAGTAATCATGGCTATTGAAAAGAAAGAAAATCACATAGTTTACACATATACACATCAATCATTTTCATTTAGGACCAATATATCATTTGTACATGGTATGTTTGAGCACTGAAGTTGCACTACGTACCAATCATTGCGGGATTGGAATCCACTCATGGATCAAAACCATCATAGTTCGATCTTATGTCTCACCCTAAATGGTCGATTCCATTGGGGAAGAAGTGGAAATAATTATGAATAACTCACCTTTAGAATTAAACAATCAAATATATTAGGAATAAGGTAATCACTCCAATTACTGATTGAAAGGAGATTAAGATAATCACCTTAATTAGTAATTAAATATGAAGGATTAAGATAACCACCTCAATTAGTGATTAGAAATGGAGGTTAAGATAATCACCATAATTAGTGACTAAACTTTAAGAGGGAAGATAATCACCTTGATTAGTGATTAACAATAAAGGTTAGGAAGTAATCACCTTAATTGATGATTATTCAAGGTTTAGGATAATCACTCCAATTGATGATTAAATGAAGGGAATAATAATCGCCCTAATTAACGATCATTAAGGTTTAAGATAATCACTCTAATTAGTGATTTAAATGAAGAGGGTTAAGTTAATCACCTTAATTAGTGATTAACCAAGGTTTAAGATAATCACCCTAATTAGTGATTAATTATGATGAAAGGTTAAGCTAATCACCCTAATTAGTGATTAACCAAGGTTTAAGATAATCACCCTAATTAGTGATTAAATGAAAAGTTTGAGTTAACCGCTCTAATTAGCGATTAATCGAGGATTGAAATAACCACATTAATTAGTGATCACGCTTATGATTTTTAAGAGGTCTTAGAAGAAGAGGTTTGCTTCCTAATTGAAGGCGTTATGAGAAATAATCTTAATTGAAGATTATTAAGTCATTTAGAGAGAAATGATCAATTTGAGATCGAATTTGGAGATTTGTGTTTGGCTAATTGGAATTTGGCCATTTAAAGCGAGACACGGGAAACGGCCTAAAATCAATTCAGAGATCATAATTACCAATCTAATTATGTCAAATTATATGATTAATCCATTTGAATATGGAGAACACGTTTTAAAAATGTAAGATGGATCATCATACAATTTAACTTAGTTAGATTTGCAATTTTTCCTCTTAATTGAGATTGGGTCATTTAATTCATATACAATGACATATTAGCCCAACATGCAAAATTTGTAACATTGGTTGCTCATTTAATATAAAAAAAGTTGTGGAATTATTTATGAAAATTATGCATAAACATCTCCATGTTTTTCATTAATTGAGTGATGTAATAACTATTTACAAAGAAATTATTATTGCAACAAAATGTACAAAATCTATGATCTATACAAATCTTCCAACTTGATCTTCACCATAATGCTCCTTGATCTTCATCTCCCTAAATGGGCTTTGAAATTCATGTTTATTTGTAAACTTGTGAAAATTAGAGATTAATTAACTTCTTTGATTTTGATTTTTTATGACAATTTTTATTGATTTTTATTTACATGATAAAAGTGAATTATTTTAAGAGAAACTTAAATTTCATGATTTTTAATTAACATTTTCGTATGAAAAGAAAACACTTCTTTTTATATGAAACTTGAGTTAATCACTTTATTTCATTTTCCAGAATGCACTTTTATTCTTATACTGACTTGTAAAATTCATAACTTTCTATATAAAGCGTTAAACTGAGAATGTTATATGGATAGGTCAGTGAGTTATTTATGTTATGTCAAAATTTCACAAGCTTGTAGTGACAACTTGAATTATGGTGAATTTTATGCCCAAACTGGTCAAAACAGGACCTTTATCCAATTTGTTCATTGAAATCTAACTTCTTTTTTTTTTTTTTTGAAATTAAAATTAATTCATTGATTTAAAGTCATACGACATCTACAATAGAAGTCAAAACTAAACAAATACATATCAAAATGAAATAAATACAATTCTAATATGGCAAAACCACGATCGTTGAGTAGATCTAACGCTTCTGAAAACCCTTGTCTTTCACATCGCTGTCTGATGCAGCCTTGTACAAGGGGGTCTATCGATCTTTTGTAGTTTTGAAGTAGAACTGGATTCAATCCAATTGATTGTAAACGAAGTACTGACATCTGTTGCAACCCCGCACAAATTTCGATCAATAAATCAACCTCTTGAATTACACAAAAAACCAAAAACAAAAGTCTCCAAACTCTCACATGGAGAGAGATAAAACCCAATATATGGGTAGATATAACCCAATGTATGGGTAGAAAAACTCTCCATTAGAGAGAGACTGAAATTTATTAGAAACATTAACATAAAAAACTAGTAACAAAAGGAGAAAAAGGGCTTACCACCGCCCAAAAGGGTGGCGGTAGCCCCTAGGTTGAAAATTAGGGTTTGGTGGGAGAGGAGAGAGAAGAGAGAAAAAAAAGGAGAGGAGGCTGCGTTTTTTTTGTTAAGAAACCTTTTAAGATCCATTGAAATCTAACTTAGTGAACTTATTTTGAAGTGAATTTTGGTATGAACATTCTAGACACTTTGAAAAACTAGACTGGAAATTTCCAATAGAATTGGACACTATAAATACCCTCTTTTATTTATTTTCTTAACTGAAAAGAAAATGAGTTTTCTAGAATTTAGTGATTTACATGAACGGTTTTGTAAAAATGATGTAAGATTGTATAAAATTCATATGAACATTATATTTATATTTTTGTAAAGCTACTGATGTTTTTGTGAAACTTGATGTTTTTAGTTTTATCTAAATGATTTTATTTTAAACTTTATTGATAGAAAAATCTTAGGTGGTACTCGACAAAATCAGTTTTGCACAACAAAGTTGTATGATTTTTAATTATTTCCACAAAATTAGTTTTTTAGAAATTCCAAAGCACAGTTTCTAGAAACATCTTGCACTTCATAGAAAAAATATTAAATCCTACGAACTATTCTGATAATATAGACAAAAAATGAAATGTAGTACGAAATTAAGACTGATTATAATTACAGCATCACATTTTCTTTTTATGGAGATGTTTATGCATAATTTGTAAGAAAAATCACATAATCACATTATTTCCTAAGAGTCTCCCCATTAGAGTTGACTATTATAGGTGGGGTGATTTAAGGTTTTGGAACCTATTAGGACTTCCACATACCCAAATCACTCCAAGGATTAAAAAAATGATAAGAAGAAAACAAGGAAAAAGTTAGTAGATGATTAAGAAGATAATCAAAAATAAAAAGTTTCAACTTTAGCTTGGTAGCTCAATGATGCACTTCCTTTTTGCAAATTTTTCTACCTTTTTTGTGATTTTCTTAATTTCAAAGTGAGTTTCTAAATCCACTTAATTACTAACTTAAACTCTTTTTTTGTGTTTTTTTTTTCTTTTGATGAACTTCTTTACTTACTAATTAAGACTTCTGCTTTGATGGAAAGATTAAGGAGGAGAAGAGTAGTAGAGAAGATGAGAGTGAAGTTGAGTGGTGTTTTTTTCTCAACTTGGTTTTGAAGTAAAAAAAGCAGGGTATTTATAGAGAAATGAAGGAGGTGAACTAGGGTTTCAAAGAGGTAGAAAATCAGATTTTTCACCCAAAAAAATCAGATTTTCTTCATCCTTAATCACCTTAATGATATCACTCTAATGACCTCACCCTAATGACATCATCCAATCTCTTTGGAAACACAAATATTCTTATTATTTTTGGATTTTCTCATCAATGAAGCAAAATCAGATTTTCAGAAAATATTCTTCCCTAAATACCCTAATACGTAAAAAAAATACATCGAAAAACGTGCAAAACAAAGCTGATTAGAACGATGCGCCAAACGCAGGAGCCTGCGCTAGGCGCAAGGCTCTGCGTCTGGCGCAGGCCATGCTGTGTGCTAGGCGCACAATCATGCGTCAGGCGCATGATTGTGTGCCTGGCGCACACTTGAATCTACCGGAAAGAATCCGGATCCTTGCCTTTTTACACATGGGATTTGATTCTTATTCTCACTCCTTTTCATGATTCTTATTATCTAACTAATGGATAAAGGATGTGATTAGTGGATAAAGAATATATTCTTATTCTTTATCCAATGAACAATAATGACTTGACCATCAAGAAAACTGATTACTACTGGTTTTGGGATACGACTAAAATTCCGACGCCTAATCGCGACTCGTTTTTTTTCGTTTTTCCGAAAGACTAACTTAAGACAATCAACGAAAACTCGTCAAATTAATAAAGACGAGCATGGATATACTACGAATCATTTTATTAAAATGGTGATTGTAGTTATTGACTACGATTCACGGAAAATATATTTCTAAGCCGAAACCGCATGACAAATACGCAAAAAAGGAAAATCGTACGACGGAATGAAACTCACGCTCCGGGACGAAATCATGCATTTGACGAGGTGCGCGCTCCACGATACATGATGATTTTCGTTATTTTTATTTCTTCAAAATCTTTATTTATCCAAAAAAAAAGGGTTTAAAATTTAGTGTCTACAGAATGCCTCACATTGGTCGAATTTTGGAGGAAATGATGACCAATGTTTGAAAATACACAAAATTTTGACAGAAATTTTCTTTTGAGATAACATATTCTCCATAGAAAATAGTTATCATCAGTGCTATAATTTGCGTTGTTTTATGTAGAAAATCCCAATTAATTTTCTAAAATTGAATATGCGACTTTATCGTTGTCTTAAAAGGAAAATCCCAATTAATTTTTCTAAAATTTTAAATGCGACTTTATTGTCGTCTTAGATTTGAAAATCCCAATTAATTTTCTGAAATTTGAAAATGCGACATTAATGTTGTCTTAGATATAAAATCCCAATTAATTTTCTGAAATTTGAAAATGCGACTTTAACGTCGTCTTAGATAGAAAATCCCAATTAATTTTCTAAAATTGAAAATGCCACTTTATCGTCGTCTTAGATAGAAAATCCCAATTAATTTTCTATAATTTGAAAATGCTACTTTATTGTCGTCTTAGATAGAAAATCCCAATTAATTTTCTAAAATTTGAAAATGCGACTTTATTGTCGTCTTAGATTGAAAATCCCAATTAATTTTCTAAAATATTTGAAAATGCGACTTTATTGTCGTCTTAGATAGAAAATCCCAATTAATTTTCTAAAATTTGAAAATGCGACTTTATTGTCGTCTTAGATAGAAAATCCCAATTAATTTTCTAAAATTTGAAAATGCGACTTTATTGTCGTCTTAGATAGAAAATCCCAATTAATTTTCTAAAATATTTAAAATGCGACTTTATTGTCGTCTTAGATAGAAAATCCCAATTAATTTTCTAAAATTTGAAAATGCGACTCCAGTGTTTTTTTTACAGTTTTTCATGGCCTTGATGACAAGCAAATTGTCAAATCACCATCACTTAGTTTTTATGACTCCATGTGTTATCATGTCACCTTATATTAGGACATTGTCAGGTCATGTCACCTAAAAGGGTTGACCTAAGGTTATTACCCTCTAGATGAACTATGGTGGACCAATCATCATATGGCAAAAAAATTTATCTGTTTTTTTTCGAAATCTTTCAGAAAATTTTTCATGCATAATGCTTATTTGCTGTATCGGAAAATGATGATCACTATATAAAATAGATTGATCAAGGTCATTATTTTGGATGATCATTAAGAAAAGAGATTGTATCAACGTTCTTGATTCATCATTGACACAGTTTTTTTTTTTGTTCGGTTTAAGCAAAAATTGTCATTCCACAAATGCTTGGTTATTAGCTATGGTGAAGGATGCTGCTTATTATCCTATGGACAATACTCAAACTTATTATCCATGGCATGAATCATGGATGATCATCTTTTCCATCTATAAAAGGGGCATGGTTCTTCATTTCCAAATGCACCATTTCCACTACTCCAATCTTTTCTCTAATTTTTTCTTCTTCCACAAAATGGTTCCTAGTTGTGAAGAAGCTAATGAAATGCGGAGTCGGGAGAAAAAACAACTCTCGGGGGTCACAAAGAATTTGGAGCAACCAAGGCAATCTTTTTCTTCTTCCCTTTTCACTAAGGCTCTCATGCCTTTGCTTTCTCTTTTCATCTGTTATGACATGATTCATGCTGCTTCCCAATTTTGGGATGAAACTCGTCATGTCTTCCGCTTTGGAGACCGGGAGATTGTGCCTCTTGTTGAAGAGGTCGAGGGTTTGCTAGACTTACCATCCAATGGTCCAGTTATTACAGCTAGATCTCCTACAAGGATCTCGGGAGATTTATCAACGATTTTATATCTTCTCGAAAATCTTCATGGCAACTACCTACAATATGGTGATGTATTTCTTCTCGACTTATTGTTGACTTTTCAATTTGGCACTTGGTAATTCTCTAACAATGCCAACTATAGGATTGCTAGAGAAAATGCTTGCATTCTTATGATTTTGGGAAGTACCCTCACTAAATGGTCTTTAAACACATGTCATGTTCGATGTCTTTCACTTATTCCTCAAATTGTTAGTGGGGGTCGTCTTGGGCCACTTATTTTGGGGAAAATGTTTATTGGTTTAGATGAACTCAAAAGAAAACCCCAAAGTTTCGTGAAGGGATGTCCATTAGCCCTTCATTTATGGTTATTGGAAAAAATTTCTCTCATGAAACCCCACAAGGGTCTTACTTACAAAACTAGTCATGTCCGAGAGAGAGGTCTTCTTCCTTTCTTCTATCAACTTAGCAAAAATGGTGGGTGGGAAGATTTTTTTCTGCAGCAAGACATAAAGTGGGTCACAAACCACCTTGGCATTAGTGTAATTGTATATTGCAATTCTAGTCGTAGAGGTGTACAACTATCGGGGCTTTGTCAGGTCACTAACTACCTTCCATGTAGGTGTCTAAGGCAAATTGGTTGGAGGCAACATCACATTCCTGCCCTCCAGGTTCTTCCACCTTGTACCACTTATGAGGCTGATATGAGTGGTATTCAGAAAATGCCTACTATATGGCAGGGAGCTAAAATTATATCAGCGCTACCTGAACCTCACCTTCCACTGATTGATGAAGATTACCTTCAATGGCTTCTGGCGGATATTGGTCAAGACAATGATTCAGACAGGCCTACCATGAAGATAAGAAGGGTTTGAGAGAAATATCATGCTTATTTTCTATAGGATTTTTTAACTGGAATAATACAAACTTTGGCCCGTTCTCTCGCAATAATACAAACTTTTGATTATTTTTTAATAATACAAACTTTAGGCCAAAATTCCTCCAGTAGGTCATGACCGGTTCCTAACTTGTTGGTGCAGGTAAAATGCATACGTGGCACTTACAGTTGGAGGGGACCTTATAATTTTTTTTTTTGACTCTTTTTTTCGTTATTTCTCCTTCTTCTTCTTTCTTTGTTCTGTTTCTTCTTTCTCCATTTATTTTCTTCTTCCTCCCTCAAATTCTTCCATATTTTCTTCTTCCTCCCTTAAATTCATCCTCAAAAAATCGAAGCCCAAAAGCAATCTTTGAACCTGAAGCACAAATGGCTGCCAGAAGACAAATGTCAGTGAATTCTTCCTCTGATTCAAGGGGAAATTCGAATGGTTCCACGAAATGTTCTTGTGGATAAGAAGTTGTTGTTCGTACTGCGAAGCGTGGCGCAAATGCTGGGCAGAAGTTTTATGGGTGCCCTTTATGGCCTGTGGGCATTTAATTTTGTTCTAATTGATTATTTTTACAAAAATGGGAAATCTAGGGTTTTTTTGCAACTAATTGATTGTTCTTGTATTGTAGGATACTAAGTGTGATTTTTTTAAGTGGTTTACTGAGCAAGGGAGTGAAGTTGATGATCTTAGATTTTAGATATTTGAGAAGGAGACTACCATAGCTGAGATGGAGTATGAGAAGAGTTTAATGGCTGAAATAATAAAAAAAATTGCAGCTTAAAAAGGACAACTTGGAAGAAGATGTGCAAGAGATGAAATTTGAGCTTTCACAAGTGCGTATTGAGGTGTTGAAAACTTCACGCAATGAGAAGAACTTGACCTTGGCTTTGTTTGTTTCATGGCTTGTTTTTGCCATTTGCTTGTTTTACTTAAGTTAGTTTAAGGTTGTTATTGGTGTATGTAACAAATGTGATGCTTTGTTTTCAGTTAATACAAAAAAAATTATTGGAACCCTTCAAGTTTGTTGTCATGTTATTTTGCATTTGGTGAAATGAAAAAAAAAATGTTTGGATTTGATGATGATAATATGATCTGATGATTAACAATACACTAAGTGGAGTAAAAAACATCATGAAATTTCATATAATAACTGCTCAAAAAATAACCTTAATGTACCAAAAAACCACAGCCTTAATTACACTACCTAAAATCAGTTCCTAACCAAAAAACCCATAGGCCGAATTTAATGAGTTGCTTAATGAAGAGTGGAGCATTGGCTGGACTGTGAGCCTTGGAAGTGTTGGTCATTAAGCATCCTTGGAGCAGCAGATGATGGTGGCTGCACAAAAAGATCAAAAAGTTCGGTTAAAGTTCAACAAATGTTGAAACAAAAAAAAAGTCACAGTGACTTACATTGATAATGGGTGAACCATCATCCCCAATCAACACACCTACACCAACTGGGACCCTCCCCCTTCCCCTGTCTCTTCTTCCTCCTCCCCTGGAGCCAACTCCACCTCTGACCATTCTTCCTCCTCTGCCCAGCTGAGAGGGTTATGCAGTTGCATTGTGATGAATTGATGATGATGCAGCAGGTTGAGCTCTGGCTTGGGGTGGTTGGCATCATTCCTAGGCCTCCCCCTAGGTTTTTTTGGTGCAGGCTCAGGCATAGTTATGGTGTCCCTGTTTGGGCACCTCCTTTTATTATGGCCCTTGACCTTGCATAGGCTGCAAGTCATCTCAGATCCAGTTCTCTTCAAGGTCCCAGGTTTCTTAGGGTCTTCCTGAGGGTCCCTCCTCCTATTCTTTCTAGGTCTACCTGGACCTATTTTGATAGGAGGGGGTTGTACTTGACATGGCACCCTTGGCCAATGTCTTTCCCCTTCTAGTGGCTGAATGGAACCTGCACATTTAACGAAAAACACTTAGAACTCATAGACAGTTGGCAAAAAATAGAGAAGAAGAAATGATATACCTGCATATGCTGCTAAGTATACATCCTTCCTGTAACAAGGATCAACAAAATCTTCAGCTTCCTTGTGCTGAAAATATATGCATGCAATGGCATGACAATAAGGCACACCCTTCATCTCCCACTTCCTACAGGTGCATGTCCTTGCATTTAGATCCACAACCAACTGGTCCAAATAGTAGCTGACATTGAATAAGTTGTCTGTGGAAGGAAGCACATCACACTTTGCAGCATTATCTTTCTCTTTCTCCAACATGGCTTGTATTCTTGGACACAATGCAGATGTACACTTCTCCATTTCCTGCCTTTTGAGCATAAGTCTCTGCATCAGAGCAGCTCTGATGTCTTCCATCATGTAAAGCAGGTGCTTTGTCCTTGCATTGATAATGTAGGCATTGAAGGTCTCTGCCATGTTGTTGGTAATGGCATCAGTCCTCATCTTACAGTCCGAGAATGCCCTGCAGAACAACTTAGGGTTGTATGCTTTGAAAGCATTTGCAACATCTTCACTTATTACCCCCAATTCTTCAAGAGCCTCATTATAATCACCTTGATTATAAGCTTTTGCAATTTTCCAAAATTGCAATTTGAACTCATCACCCTTGAAAGACTTGTGCCATAGGGCAAATATATGCCTGGCACAATGTCTGTGTTCTACTTTGGGTAGAACAGTAGACACATCATTGAGTATAGCCTACATATCATTACAACATCTAGTTAATGTTCTTAACACAACAACCACACAATTAAAATGAACAAAATGGGAAAAAAAATGTAATATAGATGGTTTAGGATACCTGATGTTCATCAGAAATGATGGCAACTCCTTCACCATCTCCAAGTTGTAGGCAAGCTTCAATGTGCTCAAAAAACCACTGCCATGACTCATTATTCTCACTCTCTACAACAGCCCATGCTATGGGATACATCTGCTCATTCCCATCTCTCCCCACAGTAGATAAGAGTTGTCCACCCAAGAAAGTTTTAAGGAAACATGCATCAACACATATTACCTTTCTACATCCCTCCATAAACCCTTTTTTCAGTCCCTCAAAGCATGTAAATGACCTCTGAAAAACAGGTGCACCACCTTTACCAACTGTTGTAACCAACTCCATAGATGTACCAGGACTAGATGTTTTAAGAGCCTCCAAGTATGGCATAACCTTCCTATAATGATCTGTCATGCTCCCATGCAATAACTTATGTGCAACATACTTGACTTTGTATGCAAAACCCCTTGTGACCACAATCTTATAAGCCCTCCTTATAGTTTCAACTATTTCCTTAGCTGGCCAGTGGGGCCTGGCCTTAAAAACATCCAACAACTGCTTAGCAACCCAACTACTCTTAAGTTGTCTGTTCTTTTTCATGTTTCTATGGCAGGTGTGCTGTGCTTTAACTCTCCTAACAACTAGTGTAGCTCTCCTTGTGTCCCAAGCTGTATACAAGTAAAAAGGGCACCCGAAAATGCACTTAATCCCAATTTATTGATGTCTGTTCTTGTTGCTGTGACTAATCTTTACATTCCTACCCTGTAATATAGCCCACTTTGCTACAGCTTCTTTGAATGCCTCCCTTGTAGGGAATCTTTGCCTGACACACCACTTAAACTTAGAGAAGTCAGTGTTTGGGTCCACATAGAGGTGGGCATGGGCCGGGTCGACGCGGCCGCCCGGCCCGGCACGATTTGGGCCTGGCCGCACGATTTGGGCCCGGCCCAAGACGAGCTCCGCTCGAGGCCCGGCCCGGCCCGTTGTCCGCTATGTGGGCCGTGGGCTGTCACTGGCCAAGAAATTTTATTCCAGGCCCGCACCGCACGAGCCCGCGTGGGGCGGCCCGCGGGCCGAACGCTCCTTTCTTTTTGTTTTTTAGCCTAAAACTATCAAAAATACAAAAAAAACAACATAAAACACGGGCCGAGCCCGCATGAGGCACGAGCCCGCCCGCGGGCCCGTGGGCCCGGGCCGGGCCGTGGACAAATTCCGGAAATTTCAAGCCCGGCCCGGAACGGCCCGCCACTCACGGGCTCGGGCCCGCCCGCCCGCCATTTCCCAAGCCCGCGGGCCGAGCCCGTGAACAGGCCCCGCCCGGCCCATGCCCAGTCTAGGTCCACAATTACACCCACCCTCTTCTTTTTTCTAACAGTCAAATCACCCTCCTCTTCACTCTCAGGTAGTGTGTGTATCTCATCTCCACTCTCTTCATACTCACTAATGTTACCTTCTTCAAGGGTGGGGGAGGTTCCGTGGCTTGGCTCAGTTGTTGAGCACCAAGAAGACCTTCTGCTGCTTGTTCTTGCAGCTCTTTTGTAATTCTCAACAACTTGCTGTTGCACTCCCTAACCCTATTCCTAGCTGTTCTGAACTCATCATCACTAGTTTCAGACTTTGGAATATCAAACACAAATTCTTCACCTTCTAACTCCTCTAGATCAGCCTCTCCTCCTTCACCTTGACCTTCTAACTCCTCTAGATCAGTCTCTCCTCCTTCACTTACTAGGTCACTGACCTCCTCATCACTACTGCTTGCAACATCATCAGCTTCATAACTAGGGTCACTATCATCACTAAACTCATCACTGTCAGGGCCATGTAGATCTTTCAAAGGGATTAGACTGTCTGGCCTTGGGTCCTCCCATTCATAACTATCAATGAAGTTTGTGTCAATGGGCTTAGTGCATTGAATGGATGGTGTTGTGTCTTTAGGTGTTGAACATTTTTTGGGTGGTGAAGTCTGTTTGGGTGGTGGTGAAGGTTTTGTAGATGGTGAAGGCTTTGGGTGTGTTTTCTTGGTCCCAGTTGATTTTATTTTGGTTTTAGTAGGTTGTGATGATGGCTTAGGAGGTGGTGATGATGGCTTAGTAGGTGGTGATGATGGCTTAGGAGGTGGTGGTTGACTGTGAGGAGATAGTTGTTCAGGAGGTGAAGGATGGGAAGTCTGCTTGGGTGGAGGAGTTTCAGAGGGTACAGTTTGCTTAGGGTTCTCTGTGCTTACTTTAGGAGAGGAGTCAAAGGATGGCTAATTTATGAACCCTGCTGATGTGGAAGATTCTGTTGGTGGTACTGTAGAATAGGATAATCTTGTATTCCTTCTGGGTATCAGTTTCTGAGGTGGGCTTTTGGGCTTTTCAGTTGAGGTTTTGGGCTCACTTTGCAAAGACTGAAAGCACCTTTGAATAACAGGTGGGTCAGTGGGCTGAATATCTGGTGAAAGGCCACTATGGTACACAAATACTTCAACACACCTACTCTTAACAGACAATTCAGCCATCTCCAACACCTCTTTGTCTGCATAAACACTCCTTAAACCATTAACAAAACCTAGTCCTGGTACCAAGTAGAAAAGACCCTTAATCCTTGCATAATTTCCTGACTTTTTTGCTTCATTTTCTAAGTCAAACCAACACAATTCATCAGAGTCTACATTCACAGTCCTAGACTTACCTCCCTCATAAACTAAACCACATTTCTCATGGTTCCTAAAAACACCACCATGCTAAAATTTGACAGTCACAGTAGGCATCCTACAATTATGCATCAAAAATAACCAAAATCAACAACAAACATCCACACAGAAACCCTAAATCTAAAAAAATTGAAACAGATACCCTAATTTCTTCAATTGAACATAAATTGGGAAATGAACCAAATTTTGTTGCTTTACTTGAATTACTGGCAAATTAGAACCCAATTGAATAACCTAACTACTTTTAAGCAACAATTCCATCAAAAGAACCCAACAACTTCCGCAATTTAGTCAAAAACCACAAAATAACTCATCTTTAACCACGAATTTTAACATTTAGGGTTTAGATTTTTTACCTTCGCCAAAATGATGTCGTCTTTGTTCTTCTGCAAGGAACTCAACTCGCTAATGCCCAGTTGGTCTTCAAACGTCAATGTCGAGGTTGGTGAGCTCAATAATGGCGGAGAGAGAAATAGGATAGACAGAGAGTTTGTGAAGGGGAGGTTCGAATTTTGGGGGTTTTGTTTTTTGTTGAGGAGTCAACAATATTTTGGGAGGGAAACTCATTAAACAAAGTCAACATCCACATGTTGGAAGGATTAACCGGTTGCCTGTAAACATGACCTACTGGAGGAATTTTAGCCTAAAGTTTGTATTATTAAAAAATAATCAAAAGTTTGTATTATTGCGAGAGAATGGGCCAAAGTTTGTATTATTCCAGTTAAAAAATCATTTTCTATATTGTTTTTTTTGTTTTTTTTCTCTTTTTTTTGAGTTTGTAGGAAATGAAGGCTTTATGTCTTTTCATGTATGAAATGAAGTACCCCAATTGGGATGAATAAAAAGTTCTGTTTGTGAGAATTATCTGCTTGTGAAAAATTTAATGTGAACACAATTCTAAACACGTGCACACTTTAGCATTAAATATGACATGCAAATCATAATTAATCAATCATATGACACATAAAAGCATAACACATAAACCTTAAAAACAACAAGAACATCCTTGCATGTTTCATCATTTTCCTTTTTCTCTTTTTTCTTCTCCTTTTTTTCGTTTTTTTCATTATTTTTTCGTTTTGTTTTTTTTTCTTTTTTTTTTCTTGCATACATTATATGAATATCTAGAAACACATGGCATGTATATTAAGAATAACTAGATAGGATACAAATTCCACAAACTGCTTGGTTACTTGACCATGACAATTACAATTACTTTGATGCCTAAGCGTAATATTTCTTCAATTGATCAAGATTAGTGAAATGGGTGAATTCATTCCCATCAAAATCCATTAGCTTAACTGCTCCAGCCGTGGTGACATGCTTGAATAGGAATGGTCCAGACCAGTTAGGCTTGAATTTTCCTCGAGGGTCATGCAATGGAGCTCTATTTTCCTTTAAGACTAGATCACCTTCTTGAATGTCTCTATCTCGAACCCTTTTATTAAATGCACGAGCAATTCTCCGCTAATAGAGTTGAATGTTATGTAATGCTTGTAGTCGACGCTCATCTGCAAATGCAAGCTCATCATAACGAGTTTTATACCATTGGTCATCTGAGATTTCACTTTCTGCTATGACCCTGAGAGATTGTATCTCCACCTCAACCGGTAGGACCGGTTCCATCCAGAAACCAAAGAATACGGGGTTATTCATGTTGGAATCCTAATTGATATCCTATATCCCTAGAGGGCATATGGGAGTTTGTCATGCCATTCCCTAGTCTTCTCAGTTATCTTGGCAACAATAGCCTTGATTGTCTTATTGGCTGCTTCC